>VZQC01002288.1:796225-891963 GCA_009823505.1 Rhizomys pruinosus
GTGGTGGCGGGGACCCAGTGAGAGCTCCGTCCCCACCCCCAGGCCTTGTCCTGCATATGAACCCAAACAGCTTGGTCAGAGAACATGCTGAGGCTCTTATCAGGGAAAGAATCACATCTGTAAACACTCTTGCTTGAAGCCAGTGAGCCTCAACCTCAAGGTAGGAAGCAAGATGCCATCTGTTTACTTTTGGAGTGGAATTTGGGGCCTAATCTGCAGAGAGCTAGAGAGCGTGTTTCCCATCTGGAACTCCACAGAGCACAGAGGGTCGAGCAGGGGAGCCTCCAGCTGTCTCTGGGGCCACAGTGACTCAAACATCTCAGCTCTGTTGACTTCCTGCAGCACAAAGGTAAGCAGGAGGTACAGAACTTGTTTTCGCTTTTAAAATAATATATGGAGAATAAGTACTTATGAAGACCATGTCAAGACTGACATCAAACAAACTACTGAAAGATGACCAGGAAAGAAAGCAGAAACCTCTTCAGGGTGAGCTGTCCTGTCCCCTGCTTATCCCACCACAGAGAGAAACAGGGCATCTAACCCTCCTCAGCTACAAAATCAACTCAAAATGGATGGAAGTTAGTGGAAGTTAATGGAAGACCTGTGTTGATGAAGCCACTAGGAGAAGACGGGAAATGCTTTTAGGAGAAGACGAGAACAGGCAAGGACACTTTGAACAAGACTCCTGACAACACAGGAAACAAAAGCATAAATGAGTAAGTGGCAGGATATTAGACTAAAAATCTTCTGCACAGCAAAGGAAACAGTCAACAGTGATGAGACAATAGATACATAGAATGAGAGCAAATGGTTGCAGATGGATAATATGTTAAGGAATAAGAGGAGTAAAATCACAACCATAAAAAACAAACAAACAAAAAACTACCCAATGAGAAAAGTGGGCACTGGAGGTAAACACAGTCTTTTGAATAAAAGACACTGGAACAACCAACACGTGCACACCCAGTGCTCCACAGTAGCAATCCTCAGGGAAATGCAACCCCAACCCTAGTGGGATATTATCTCACTACAACAGGACTGGCGATTGCCTGAAGCAACAGAAAGTAAGAAGAGCTGGTGGTGAGGGCGTGAAGCAGAAGGAAGTTTGCACACTGTAACCTGAAGGTGGACTAGGAAACCCACTACTAACACCAGTGTGGAAAATTTAAAAAGAGCATGATTCCTTCACATACACACACACACACACACACACACACACACACACACACACACATTTCCAAGGAAAAGGGAAAAATGGAATCATCATGCTGAAGAGACATCTGCACGCCCATGTTTATTTACTTCAGCACCGTCTATGACTGCCCCTAAATGGAAACAATCTAAGTATCTATCCAGAGTTGAATGCATAAAGAATAGGTATACACAATGGAATACCATTAAACCATAAAATAAATGGAGTTCTATAATTTGCAATACCAGGTGGAACTGGAGTTACCATGTCGTATGGGATAATTCAGGCAAAAAAAGACAAGAATCACACCATCTTGCTTGTAGGTGGAATGTGAAAAAGTCAATCTCATACAAGTTAGAGTAGAATGGGAGAGAGGTCCAGGCAGGAGGGATGAGATAGGGAGGGTTTGATGGGAACTGACTTCCACTCAGATAGGAGAAAGCTCTGAAGCACTATTGCATAGCACGGTGAGTGCAGATGATTATGAATTACACATTGCCAAAAGCTAGGAGAAAGGATTCTGAATGTTTCCGTGATATAGAAATGATAAATATTTCATAGATAGTAGAAATGATAAATATTTCAGAAGATGCATGTATTAGTCACTTTTCTGTTGCTGTGATAAAACACCATGACCAAGGAAACTTATAAAAGGAAGAGTTTATCTGAGTTTACGACTGACAGTTCCAGGGAATTAGAGTCCATTGTGGGGGGAGGCATGGTGCCCTGGGCTGAAGTTCACATCTTCCAATGAGTACAGGAAGTCAAGGGAGAGAGAGAGAGAGAGAGAGAGAGAGAGAGAGAGAGAGAGAGAGAGACCAGAGACTGAAAGGTTTGCTAAACTCACCAAGCTCACCCCCAATGATGTACTTCCTCCAGCATGGCCACACCTTCTAAGACCTCCTAGAACAGTGACACCAACTTCGGGACAAACTTAAAGCCCATGGGGGACACTCTCATTCAAACCACCACAATGCATATGCTTAACCTCATCTAAAAGTTGGGGCTGGAGAGATGGCTCAGCAGTTAAGAGTGCCAACTGCTCTTGCAGGGGACCCGGGTTTGATTCCCAGCACCCACATAGCAGCTAAGAACTGTTTTTAAGCTGGGGCATGGTGGCTCACGCTTTTAATCCTAGCACTTGGGAGGCAGAGGCAGGTGGAACTCTGTGAGTTCAAGGCCAGTCTGGTCTACAGAGTGAGGTCCAGGACAGCTGGGGCTATAGGGAGACCCTGTCTCAAAAGAAAAAAAAAAAAACTTATACAGTAGTACATGATCAAGATACCACATGCCACTTCATGAAATGTGTACTTTTTATACTTTTTATGTATACTTAAAAACTTAATTTAAGTGAAAAATCAAAATAAAATGTGGACTCTACTGTCATCCAGCCATCAGTCTCTTCCTTCTTTTTTTATTATTTTTATTTATTTTTTTTGTCTTTTCGAGACAGGGTCTCCCTGAGCCCCAGCTGTCCTGGAACTCACTCTGTAGACCAGGCTAGCCTTGAACTCACAAAGATCTGCCTGCCCCTGCCTCCCAAGTGCTAGGATTAAAGGCGTGTGCCACCACGCCTGCCTATTTTTTTAATTTTTTATATGTATGAATGTACTGTCTGCATGTAAATCTGTGCAACCATGTCATGCAATGCCGTGGAGGTCAGAAGAGGGCATCGGATTCCCCTGGAGGTGGAGTTAAAGATGGTTCTCAGCCACCATGTAGGTGCTGGGGATTGAACCCAGGTCCTCTGCAAGAGCAGTCGGTGCTCTTAACCGCTAGGCCATCTCTCCAGCCCCAGTCTCTTCCTTCTAATTAGACACATGCTGGACAAACACTGGAGCTTTGGTTGTGTGCTGGGTCCATGGGCTAAGCTGGAAGGAATCACTGCTCAGACAGGAACATCTTAACTCAGGGTTGCATGACATTAGAGTCTTGCCTGATTATACCTCTGCTGCATATTACAATGGAATCCTAAGAAGGAGTCTTTAATTTATCTAATTAGACTCTCTGGCAGAAAAATCTTCCATGAGTCTGTTTGAGAACTCAGGTTAGAGAAAGGTTTCATATCTCTCTCTCTCTCTCTCTCTCTCTCTCTCTCTCTCTCGATCTCTCTCTCTGTATGCTACATCCCTGTGTGTGTGTGTGTGTGTGTGTGTGTGTGTGTGTCCCTGTGCATGCATATATACCTATGAAGGCCAGAAGTAAAAGCCTAGGGACTTATTCAATTGCTTCCATATTATTTTTTTGAGACACTGAACCTTGAGCTCATCAATTTGTCTGGACTGGATGGCCAGTGAGACTTAGGGATCATCCTGCCCCCATCTCTATAGCTCTGGGATTACAAGAGTGTGTCACCATGCCCCACATTTTTATGTGAATTCTGGGGATCAAATTCAGGTCTTCGTGTCTGATCAGCAAGCATTCATCAACTGAGCCATCTCTCCAGCCCCTGTTCTTCATTTCTAACCAAGGTGCAGGCATCTTGCTTTACAATGCTAGCGTCAGGTGTTGGTAGCTCTCCACTTCTGCTTCCTCCTCTTTATCTCTGAGCCTTAATCTGAGATGTTAATAAAATGCTAGCTAATTTGGGCCAAATTTACTGTACCAGGGACTGGGAAAATTTCCCTTTACTTGTCCAGTCTTCTCTCATCTTTCAGCAACATCACAAACCATTGTGATTATTATTCCCAATTGACCCAAGAAGACAACATGGTTCAGAGAGGTTAACTGATTTGTATAGAGTCGACTGACTCACTTAGGATGAGGAGAAACCATTTCAGATGACACAGCCAATGTGACATCATTACCAGGATGCTCTTATGATGTAACAGTTTCTGCAAGATCCATGAGAGGAGGGAATGCCCAAGGTAGGGGATCCTGTAGACCTCATGCAAGCACACTTCCTCCCAAACTGCAAATTCATATTTTATTATAGGATTTCGATCACAAACATTTCCAACACTTCTGGGAGGGAACATTTCCAAAATTTTGTTTGAAAATGTATGATGCTTAAAGCTCCACAGAGCTCAGGGGGTTAAGTGACTGAAACGACCAAATAAATAAAATTAGCTCCTGCTGTCTGCTTATGTTACTGACTTCAGAAGAAATAATGGTGCCTTTAGCATCCTGGATTCTCCTCTGTGAATTACTTTGAAAGAAAATAGGGTTTCTAGGATCTGCTGCTCCTCAAAATTCTGTGTTGCCAATCACCTATTCATCTAGTTTAAAGTTGATCCAAGAAAAAATGAAAAGTAATCCAATAATGGACTGTAAATAGAAGATTTGATTGTCTTTTATTGATATTCAACATCTTTTCTTTCCTCTACAACTTCTTAGACTATAATTGCTTCAAGAAAGTCAAGCTTGTTACAAAGTAAAAATATATAGTTTTTAAAAATATATTCACTCCAGAGTGGTTCTGTGGGTAGCAGAGTGTGAGGCAGAGCATCATGTTGTAAGCCTGGCTTTGTACTCTAACCTATTTAGCTATTCACACCCTTTACTGGTCTGGATTAAGTCGCAGGTTTTCAATGTGGAGGCCATAGATTTGGGCAGATTCTTGGAGGAGAATTATTTGAAAGTTTTGTGCAGGATCTTTAAAATCTATCTATCATCTATCTATCTATCTATCTATCTATCTATCTCTCATCTATTTATCATCTATCTATCATCTATAGCTATCTATCTATCTATCTATCTATCATGTATTTATCATCTATCTATCTATCATCTATTTATCATCTATCTATCATCTATCTCTATCATCTATCTCTATCATCTATCTATCTATCTATCTATCTATCTATCTATCTATCTATCTATCCATCCATCCAAAGGGGATAGGAAATAGTTTATTCTGGATCCAAATATGAGTGACCATATACAGGAACATAGATTTAGGTCACCCCAAATTCTGTGTTTCAACATGGAAGCAATTTCATGAAGTTTTTATAGTAACAGAACAAAGAAAAGTCATAACTCAAGACACTTTTCATATATATTGGTTGGAAACATTAAGTAGGTGTTTACAGCAAAATAGAAATCTCAGATGCTGTCTGATGATACTCAGGCAGCATTTTGGTAGGTGGGAGTTAGGGCTTTGTTAATACATTTCAAAGTGTTTTTTTAAATCTGTTATTCACAGGATATTAAGACAGAAACAGAGGTGGGCAAAGAGTGGCTATTTAGGGCTAAAGATGGCCCAAAACAAATGGTGATTAGGCTCTGGACCTGCAACATTCCAAACTTTCCACACTCACTGAAGTTCTAATCTGTTGGTCAGCCTTTGCAGAATGTTCAATTTTAAGATGTAGTTTTTCTGGAAACTTTCATTCGCACTTTCCCCTGTTGGTCAAGGATCACATTTTGTGTATGTGGGGACCATGTATTTGTTCCCACTTTGCTAGGAAAGGCTTCCTAGGTCTGATGTAGATGAGGCTGAAAAGCAGACAGGAAGAGCAGAAAGTAGAGAGGAAGAGCTGGTAAAGTCAACAAGAAAGAAACTCCCGGCCTACACAAAACTATCAGCTTTCACGATCTGGATCTTTCTCTTTCTTTCTTTCTTTCTTTCTTTCTTTCTTTCTTTCTTTCTTTCTTTCTTTCTTTCTTTCTTTCTTTCTNCCTCCCTCCCTCTCTCTCTCTCTCTCTCTCTCTCTTTCTTTCTTTCTTTCTTTCTTTCTTTCTTTCTTTCTTTCTTTCTTTCTTTTCTTCTTCCTATCTTCCGTATCTGAAATAACAATTACATGTGACATATAATAGGATTATTATACTTAAAATTAAAGTGATTAAGATCATTGCTTGGCCTAGTGGAATAAAAGTAATAAAAAATGAGATTGACTATATGTTTCCCTCTCCCTCTGTATTTACAATTATTCACACTCTATACACTATCTTGTTTATATTTGGAGTATTTAAACAAAGCTATTATTTTTAAATTTTGTTTTTTCTTTTAGCAAGTTTCATGTTACAGTTATAACCTCATGTACAGGGGGTATCTCTAACTCTAGTAAAGACCGAACTTTAATATTTAAATTATCATGGTTCTTATCTGTGGATACTGACTTGATCTGATTTTTTTTCTATTAGTATCATAACAGATTTAGTTTGGAAATAAGAGTGAAAAATATGATAGAATAATTTTATAGCAATATTGTATTTCTTTAAACTTTCTAAGAAGAATGTCTTCATTTATACACCAAATTTTAATGATACTGATAGAAAGAAGAGGTCAAACCTGTTAGAAATTGGAATTGTATAGGCTTTGTACACATAATCAAATATTTTCTTTTATTTTAAAGATCATAAATAAAATTGGGATTCTAGGAGTCATTGTAATCCTGTCCATTTCCTTTTATTAGTAAAATATAAATATTGTTGAGTTATTTTTTTAATCTTCACTAATTGTACTATATAGCACACCTTAGATTCTTATTTAATCAAGAAACATCAATACTTAAAGTATAAAATATCATCAATATTGTTATTAGAGATCAATGTCTAGTGCATAATTTATATAAGAATATTAGTTAACCCAAATCTTTGGATATCTCTATTTAGGGTAAATAGGGGTACAATGGAGCATGTTATAGGTCCTTTTAGCCTAACTGGTTGCATTCAGAAAAATATCTGTATTATATATGTGTAATATATAATATGTAGGCAAATTTGAAAACTACACTTTTTATATAAATTATGCTGAATAATGACACACACACAAATACACACAACCTTTTTATAATTCGGTATTTTTATTTGTTTCTGATATCTATTCTTTTACATGGTATATTCCTAAATGATAAAATAATGCAAATTTTTGTTTGGATTAAGTTATAAATATTATTTCCTTTCATTAATCATGAATTTTTGGTTATAATTATTTTCTTCACCACAGTCCCTACTTTATTCAAAGCTAGTTTTCATGTTTAAAGATTCAAGTGTTTTTATTCTTTATAGATTGATTTTTTTTAAATCACTTTTTAATTTTTTTTTTGTATGTGTATGAATGTACTGCCTGCATGTAGTTTGTGCACCCATGTTGTGCAATGCCACGGAGGTCAGAAGAGGGTCTTGGATTCCCCTGGAACTGGAGTTCTCCTGGGATTGGAGTTACAGACGGTTCTTAGCCACCATGTGGGTGCTGGGGATCGAACCCGGGTCCTCTGCAAGAGCAGTTGGTGCTCTTAACCGCTAGACTATCTCTCCAGTCCCATAGATTGATTTTTTTAATTGCATGCAAGTGCTCCTGTATTGTGTAATGTCCATGGAGGCCAGAAGAGGGCGTCAGTCTCCTGGAACTGTAGCTACCAATGATTATTACACTAGAAACCAAACCCAGGTCCCCCGGAAGAACATCTAGTGCTCTTAACTGCTAAGCCGTCTCTCCAGATCCTGTGCAGGTTTTTAAGTGCAATTTGAAGACCGAAGAATCTCCAGTGGTTTCCTTAGATTTTCAAAGGTCGAATGACCCAAAGAGATTAGGAACTTCTCTGGCTTGATTCATCTATATCTTTAAATCCTTCCTCAGATAATTTTTCTAACTGTATTTTATTAGGGAGCTCATCTCTGCTCATGAATGGAAGCATTTGGAGTCTTTAAAGATTGCAACAGTCTTTAGGAGTTGAGTTTGTAAATGGGAAAAGTGTGAGCCACAGTTGGGTGACCTTTGACTTAGCTTTCACTTCTATCCCCCTGAGTCTAGATGACTCATTTGGCTGGAGCATCAGAGGCTCAGCCCAGGAGCTGGCTTAGGAGACACTGTTGATTGGTGTTAGATGCCCAGTCCTGATCTGTGAAGAGGCATTGCTGGAAGAAAGTCTTGAAGGCCATCTTCAGTTGCATTCAATCATCCAAAATGTCAAAGAAAATGGCCGACAAGTATGAAACCAACTAGCCAGATTACAACAAAACAAATGAAAAAAATATTGCTGCCCTGAATCTTAGTGTCTTTCACACATTGCTATTGCTGATGCTTTTCGCTTTACCAGTATTCCAGTCAGCTGATTCCCTTGTCTGCCTGCTCTAAGGATGTATAGGGATTTTGTGACTTGGAGTCAGGAAGCATGCAATTGGGGCTAGTGTATCTGGTGCCTATGACGATTGTATTTTCCATAATGAAACTGGCCCAGCAGTTATGAGGATGGCCCAGTACCACATATTTCCCTAGATTCTCCTGAGGAATTTATGCATACCAGAGAAAAAAGTGGAGGGCTGATATTGAGACAATGAGTCTAAGTTTTCTATATGTTGGTGTTTTGTTTTATTTTTGATTTTTATGTCTGGGAACTGCCTGCAGTAAATAAAGTAGGACTTGCATTTGGGCTCATTCATACTTCTAGAATCTCTGGGAAGAAGTTATGGTACATGAAAATCCAGAAACAACCATCATAAAATATGCCATGGACTACATTTAAAGCAAGGTCTTCATCCAGGCCTAGTGGCTCAGGTCTATCATATCAGCACTCAAAAGGCTGAGGCAGAAGGATTGCATGTTTGAGGCCAGCCTGGGCTACACAACAATTTCCATGCCACCTTGGGATTCATTGTGAGATCCTGTTGCAGAAACTAAATTAAAATAAAAATTGAAATAGACTAAAACATCGGTTTCCAATTAGTGGATTTATCTGGTGATGAAAGCATTCTGGAGTTAACTACTTGCCTCCAAGAAGATGTAATCCAGTCGATGGAGGAGACTTCTGCTCATTCAAAATGACAGCCGTTCGGCCATTTACTGGTGCTATGTGGTGGCAGGTGTCTAGACACCCATCAAAAGAACTGGAGATTTAATGTCTGAATGCAAACTTCTCAGTTTCATGAATCTGCATATTCTTTTTTTTTTTATTTATTTATGTGTATGAATGTCCTGTCTGCATGTAGGTTTGTGCACCTGTGTCATGCAATGCCGCGGAGGTCAGAAGAAGGTGTCGGATTCCCCTGGAACTGGAGTTCTCCTGGAATTGGAGTTACAGACTATTCTCAGCCGCCATGTGGGTGCTGGGGATCAAACCCGGTTCTTCTGCAAGAGCAGTTGGTGCTCTTAACCGCTAGGCCATCTCTCCAGCCCTGAATCTGCATATTCTTAAAAAATACATTGATAGCAGAAAAGAAATAGGATGACTATGGCGAAGTTCATCTATTTTTAGGATTTTTGAGGGCCAGAGTATCCTTGAGATGTAGGCAGGCTCCTTCCATGGGCATAAAAATCTCAGAGAAGAGGAGTGCAGAGCCTTTGGATGAATGGCACAGCTGCTGTCAAATGCTGTCCAGTGTGTTTACAGATGGCATTAATTATGGGAACTAACTCCAGTTAACCAGCATTTCTAGTGTTTCTAGTTCTAACATTTTTTTCCTTTTTTTTTTTTTTTTGTAAATTTTATATACCTAAGGCTCAGGGAACATAGCAGAATAGGGAGAGGAAAGAATATTAATGCATCCCTCTGAACTCACACTACCAAGGCTCCCTCATGTAACAGATGTTGATTAACCCCAAAAGGCACAAGTGGGCAAAGAACAGAGTATAAGAGACTGCAGAGTGCTTATCCCTGAATAGGACACCTATATCAAAGCTCTGCTACAAGGCTTAGGGACCACTGTGGAAGAGGGAGAGAAAAGATTGTAGGAGTCAGAAGTTGTTGGTGCCAACAAGGAAACAGTGTCTCAGACCTGGGAAGTTGCTCATATATACCTGTAGCAATAATAATAACATGCATAAGACCCATGCAAGGCAGAGGCCAGAAAAAAAATCCCAGCAAAGAAGTGGGAAAGTAGGTAAGCCTTAGCTGAGGAACTATTAGCAACTGATAACTACTGGAGAGGGAGAGTTGGTGGACACATGCTGAGGGACATGTAGACACAAAATCTTGACTCTGTAGCCTTAACGTACATGGGAGAGAGCACATGAAATCTGGCAAGGGGGCTATAACAGCAGTGTAGATAGGGAAGAGGGTCTAGATATGATAAAATATATTGATGAAAAATTGCAAAAATTAAATAAAAAAGAAATTCTAAAAATGGGAACAATAAAAACATTAATTTATATATGAGTGTTTTTTTTTTTATTTCTGTATGTGTATGAGTGTACTGTCTGCATGTAGGTTTGTGTACCCGTGTCGTACAATGCTGCGGAGTTCAGAAGTGGGTGTTGGATTCCCCTGGAACTGGAATTCTCCTGGAATTGGAGTTTTAGACGGTTCTTGGCCGCCATGTGGGTGCTGGGGATCGAACCCAGGTCCTCTGTAAGAGCAGTTGGCGCTCTTACCCGTTAGGCCATCTTTCCAGCCCCCTATATAGGAGTGTTTTACCTGCAAGTGTGTAAGTGCACTCATATGTGCAATACCCATAGAGGCCAGAAGAGGGTGGCAGATCCCCTGAAACTGGAGTTATGGATAGGCAGTTAACTGCCATGTGGGTGCTGGGTCATGTGGAAGGCAGTCAGTGCTCTTATCTGCTGAGCCATCTCTCCAGCCCCTGATAAAAAGTTAGGAGTAAGTTGAAAAATACTTCTTTGGTCATTGATCTTGGTTGATCAAAGTTCATTTCAACTCAGCTTCCTTGGCCAGGGCTTCTGTGAATAGTGCAGATGGGAGATACTTGATGAGATTCATTTTTTTCCCAGGAATTGTTTTATATTCTTGGAGGAGTAATCAAAATATTCCAGATAGACATGAGAGTATCTTGAGCAAACAATTAAAGGGAGAGTATCAAGCACGTATGTGTTAGGTAAGAGAATTATATATAAATGGTCATCTGAAATAAGCTGCATTTATGAAGTACAGAGAGTAAGGTAGGCACATGATCCTTCAAATGAGTGCTTTTTAAAAGATCTCAGATTTGGGACATGACCCTGTTGGCTCCCAGGTATGTGATTCCAGACAAGCTGAGCAGCAGAGCCTGGATCACCCTAGCTACATGAAGACTATAGCCAAGCAAGCACAGAGGAAGGAAGAAACCTAGCCAGAAGATCGTTCAACTTGGAACATGAAACGAAAAATGCGCACAGCCTAGAGCAAATTCTTAGTAAATTGATGTTGCTGTTATATCACAATTCTAGCACAGAGATAAAGGAGAGCACCTGATTTCACCTGTAAAATGATCGCAACTTTGGAATACTTCGGCACTATTTACAAATTTTATTTAAAATGTCGGGGCTGGAGAGATGGCCTAGCGGTTAAGAGCGCCAACCGCTCTTACAGAGGACCCGGGTTCGATTCCCAGCACCCACATGGCGGCCGAGAACCGTCTGAAACTCCAATTCCAGGAGAACTCCAGTTCCAGGGGAATCCGAGACCCGCTTCTGACCTCCGCGGCATTGCACGACACGGGTGCACAAACCTGCATGCAGACAGTACATTGATACACATACAGAAAAAAAAAAAATGTCAGGATTGTTTAAAGGATAACATTTAAAGAGAAGTTGCTTACATTTCTTTCTTACATTAAAAATGGCCTTAAGATAGGACAAGATATTAAGAGGGAGTGGGGGACATGGGAGGACTTGGGGACTGGGTGGGATGGAATATAATACTCATAAGGGAAATTCTCAAATTCATATATATGTATATATACTATATATATCTATATATGAAAAGTAAAATCTTTATCAAGTGAGAAGAAACAACTAAGACAAACATCATAAAATGGAAATAAATCATTCTATAAGAAAAATACCATGTCTCAGAAAATCAGACTCAGAATCTTATTATATCTTTACTTTATGCTTTTATAAAATGCTTTAAGTTTTTTGTTATGGTAAAATATTCTATAAATTGTTTTGTCTTCAAGTTTTATTGAATATATGATCTGTTTTTTCCTACAGTTTCTATAATCCTAAACTATGATGGATAATTTTCTTTAAGTCAAGTAAATAATTCCTAGACAGTTGTGTTTCGAAAATATCAGTGTATCAATGAATGGAAGATAGGAATGCTGTGCCTTAGATAAAATGTAGGTTATAGTGACTTCTTGTGCAGCCAGTCAAAAGTGGAAAGTGGCTGATACAGTGACAGGCTTTACAGGAGACATTAAAGCCCAGATGGCTCAAGTTTACATGTTTTTGGAGGATCTGGGGCAAAGCAGCTAAATCCTGTCAGAACCATTCAGGAAGCCAGGAATTTTCAGTTCTGAGTATGAGATTGAAGAAGAAAAGGGATAGGACAGGAAGGAAAAAAAGAAAAAAAAGGGAAGAAAGGGAGATAGGATAAGAGATGAAATAGAAAGCAATGATGAAGAAAACAGGGAAGATATAGGATGAGTAAGGAGAAGAGAAAAGGAAAGAAGAAAGACAAAGATTGAACTGGAACTAGCAAAAGTAGTGAAAGACTGGCTAAGATACTCAGAAGCTTAAAAAAAGTAAATGTTTCTGTTTTAATTCTTTAGTGATATGGTAGAATCAAACGGTTCAGTGGAAAATAGAAAGGGTTTTGGACAACTTCAACCAGTACATTATTTTTCTGGGTAAGGAGAGCCTACTTTTAATGGGGGAATTGACCTACTTTCATGATGTAGTTAGAATGGCTTTGGAATGAATCTGCAGTGTGTTTTCTATGGTCTCGAGAGAGACTAAAAAAACTGCAACATTAAAATAGAACAAACAGAGGCTGGAGAGATGGCTCAGTGATTAAGAGCATTGGTTGTTCTTGCAGAGGATCCAGGTTCAGTTCCCAGCACCCACATGGCAGCTAACAACCATGGGAAACTCTAGTATCAGGAGATCTGGTGCCTTCTTCTGACCTTTGAAAGTATTGCATGACATGGGTACATTTACTTACAGACAATATAAACACCCATACACATAAAATAAACAAAATATTTTAAAAATGAAACAAACAGAATAACAGAAAAGAAGAAGTGTATAAACAATGATGTTTCAGCACTAAATGGAGAGCTGTATTACTCCTTCCAGGGCCCAGAGAACATCATGAAAGAGAGTGTAGAAAGACTATAAGTGCTGGAGGATGAGGAGGAATGTTATGAAACACCGTCTTTCTGACTTGACATGGCTGTTACAATCATGAATACATAGAAACTGTGACAATCTGTTCAAGACCTGTACACATACACACACACACAACACACACGCACATACAGAGACATGGAAGTAGGAGGGGGATAGTTGGGAAGAAGAGGGTCAGGAGTGGCAGATATAATCATAACAAATTGTACACGTCTTGAAGGCATTGAAAGTAAAAGGGAAGAAAAGGTGACATTTCAGTGTTGCCTTAATGGCCTCTTTTGTCAATAGTGGAGAAAATTAATTCTCCAAAAATGAGGTTGACAACCAAAATTTTGAAGAATAAAAAGTCATTCTGGAGATGAAGAAGAATAATTTTCAAATTTAAAAGCAGAGTGGTCTTTTTGACCAGTTTACCCTTTGTTGTGAGTGTTACTCTCTAGAATGTCCAGCTTTCTGGGTCTTTACCCATTCGATGTCAACAGCACTTACTCAACCCCAGGGAAAGAAAAATAAAAACATCTCCATAGACTGCCTAGTGTCTCTAGGGGGCAAAGGTGGCCCACTGAAGAAACACAGCTCTAAAGACATTGACTAAAGTCCATAAAACCACGAACGAGAAAGAAAGTTGGTTAGATTTATTTGAAAAACATTTTTTATATACTATTTTTATTTTATGTGTATGAGAGTTTTGCCTTCATGTACATAGCTGCACCATAAGTGTGTGATGCCAGCAGAGGTCAGAAGAGAGTTATTGGATCCCCTGGAACAAGAATTACAGATGGCTGTTAGCCATTATGTGGGTGCTGGGAACAGAGCCCAGGGCCTCTGTAAGAGGAGCCAGTGCTCTTAACCACCAAGTCACCTTTCCCGCTTCAGTGGGCTAGATTTAAACAGCGATAACATATATTGTATGGTCTTGTTTGTAGATTTTTCCAAACACATTCCCATGTTTTATCCTTTCTTATCCATTACACATTCTTTGGGAGAAAAATTGGAAAAAAATATTATATATTAGGCAATAAGACACTAAGAAAAAATGAGGCCCAAACTATGTTATCTTAGTTTGGACTCCATAAGAAAGACACTCTGGGGAAATATTTATGCAAAATTTTATTGGGAGGTTATCCCAGGAAATTTCAGTTGGGTAAACAACAAGGAAAGGGAGGGAAACAAATAGTTGGAATCAAATAGTTCATCCCTGCATTTAGTTGAAGTTTAATCCTGCAGGGTAACTCACAGAGCTTCTATGTTAGCCTGCATGTGAGACAAAGAACTGGGTCATTTAGATACAAGTTCTTGTCAGTTACTGATTAGGGGCCAATATCTGGGTAAAGGTATGGTAAGCAGAATAGCGGGCCCCCAGAGGTGTCTACATTTTAATCTCAGGGACATTAGAATATGCTGCCTTGCATAGACAGAGGGACTTTTCAGCCATAATGAAGTTATAAACTTTGATATGAGATTATCCTGGGGGCTGCAGAGATGGCCTAGCAGTTAAGAGCACCTACTGCTCTTGCAGAGGACCTGGGTTCGATCCCCAGCACCCACATGGTGGCTGAGAACTGTCTTTAACTCCACTTCTAGGGGAATCTGATACCCTCTTCTGACCTCTGTGGCATTGCATGACACAGGTGCACAAACCTACAAGCAGACAGTACATTCATACACATAAAAATTAAAAAAAAAAGAGATTATCCTGGATTGTCTGGGTAGGCCTCAGTGTAATCATACAGCTCTTAGAAGAGGTCCCATTTCTCCGAGTAGATTGAGTATCAAAGGGGATGTGACAATGATATTAGGGTGCCACAAAGCAGTGTTAGAGGGAGAAGACGTGAATCAAAGAATGTGAAAAGTAAGAAGTCTCTCTCTTTTTTTGGTCTTTTTGAGACAGAGTCTCCCTGTAGCCCCGGCTGGTTTGGAACTCCCTATGTAGACCAGACTGGCCTTGAATTCACAGATATCCACTGTCCTCTGCTTCCCAAGTGCTAGGATTCAAGGTGTGTGCCACCATGCCCAGTGAGATCTGTTTCATGGTTTGAACCAGAAATGTCCTCCAATTGGTGACACTATATTGGGAGGTTCTGGAAACTTTGGGAGGTAGAGTCTAGCTGTAGGAAGCAGGTAACTGGGTCCTTGTGGGTCTATTATTCTTGGTCACTTCTAATCTTAGTGTCTGTTTCCTGTCTGCTACAAGTGTGTATAGCTATCCTTCACCATGTGCTTCTGTCCCCGTGACATTCTGCCCAAGCATATGGGACCAGATAAGTATGGATGCTCTTAATGCTCTGAAATCATAAGTCAAAATAAACCCCTCCTCCTGCAAGTTGCTTCTATCAGTTACTTTGATTCCAGAGATACAAAAAGGAACTAATATAGAAAAAAAGGTATCAGAAGTGGGGTTGTTGCTATGAAGGCCTTTGATGTGCAGGAAAAAATTGCAAGAGTTTGAAAATGTGGACTAGAGAAACAGAGTTTAGTTGGTGGTGGGGACTCAGAAGACCAGAATGCTAGACAGTAAAGAAGGTGCTCATGAGACTTCAAATGGGAGCAAGGATGCTTTTATGAATTGGATCAAAGGCCTTTCATGCTATGTTCTGCCAAATAACTTGTTTGTATTTTACTAAATGGCTGAGTGAAACTGGATTCAAATGCAGTGTATTAATTTGGCTGAGAAACTTTCAAGAAAGCATAACATGATTGTATCATGGTCATTGCTAGCTGATTTTAGGCAGGTTAGTAGTAAGAATCGGGATCCAGAAAAGACAGAGCAGAAACAGGAAAAACACAGTTTGGCTAGAAAAGGAGTGTTTTAGTTATTTTCTGTTGCTGTAATAAGTACCATGACCCAAAGTAACTTGGGGGAGAAAAGGGTTTATTTAACCTTCAGCTTGCAGTTCATCATAGAAAGAAGACAAGCCAGGAAAGTCAGGACAGGAACCAAAGTACAGATCATGGAGGAGTACTGCTCACTGGCTTGCTGCTCAGGACTGTACTTAGCCTGCTTTCTTGTACAGCCAAGGACTACCTGCCAGGTTGGCACTGCTCACAGTAATCTGGAACTTCCCAAATCACTCAAAGATCAAGAACATGCCCCACAGACATGGCCTCAGGCCGATCCAATGGAGGAAATTCCTCAGCTGAGGTTCCCTTTATCCAGGTGTGTCAAATTGACAGCTGAAGTTATCCAGCACAAAGAGTATATTTAAAGTTGCAAAAGGCCATAGTTCTCAAAGCAATTAGCACCATTAAAAAAAAAAGCCAAGCCCTTTGCACCTACAACAGGGAATGTGCCTTAAGGATATGTCAGAAACAACCCATTTCAGCCTCCAGGATGTAAAACTGCAAACTCATTTGAGGGTTTTTTCTTGATAAGAGAGTACCTCTGGGGTACCCTGTTATCACAAGACACCTAGGGAAGTGTTTTCCTGTCTTTAGTCATTATGGTACCAGAAGCCACAGCTGCTCCTGTCGAAAGGGGCCCTGTCTGCTGCTTGACCTGGAAGCAGAACCTGGTGTCCACATGGTTCTGGTTTTACATGCATACAGAACTTTCACCAAGATTTCAAAGGAAAGCCTGTCCAGATAGACAATGTGTAGGGAGATTGTATTTCCTGCAGTGAGCCCTTGAGAGCCCCCAGAAATAAGGTAGCCTTTATAATATCTTGATTTATTCTGGACACACCCATTTTTTGACCTCTGACCTCTGTGTGTATAATTAATATGTTATTATTAAGATAATAAATACTTCTCAATAACAAATATGTATTACATAAGCCACTAACTGTGTTGCTACAGAAGTAGAAGCGGCAAGCAAGTAACAGATAGTTCTGGAACATCTTTTTTTTTTTTTTTTGGTCTTTTTGAGGTAGGGTCTCCCTTTAGTCCCAGCTGGCCTGGAACTCTGTAGACCAGGCTGACCTTGAACTCTCTCTGGAATATCTTTTTTTTTTCCCCTCTGGAATATCTTTTTAAAAATGTTTAAAACTATATTTATTTATACTTTTTGTGTATGTGTGTCTGAACATGTGTGTTATAGTACACATGTGGAAGTCAGAGAACAGCTTGCAGGAGTTGGTGCTCTCTTTCTAACATGTGGATGCTGGGGATTGAATTCAGACTATCAGACTAGGCAAGAAACACCTCTATCTACTGGGCCATCTTGCTGGACTTCTCTAGAAGTCTGGCTTGCATGCATGCTCAAGTAGAGAGATAGTTAGACTCTGTTATTACTAAGAAATTTTGGTGCATAGAAATGGGAAGAGCCAGAGGCAAGTAGCATGTGCAGTTAGGATCCAAGCTTCAAAATCTCTACCACATGCTATACCATTCTCTCTCTCTCTCTCTCTCTCTCTCTCTCTCTCTCTCTCTCTCTTTCTCCCTCTCTCTCCACACACAGACACACAGACACACACATGTACACACAAACACATAATCTCCTTATGCATCCCAGCCTGACCCCAAACTCATAAACATCCTGTCTTGGTCTTCTGGTTGTCAGAATTACAGGTGTAGAAGCAGTACTGCGCCCAGCAAGAATTCTTAGAGTTCTGGGGTCTCGTCCTGATACACTATCAATAATTTTTAAAAATTGTTTATTTTTATTTTATGTGTATGAGTGTTTTGCCTGCATGTATGTAAGTGCACCCATGTAGTGCAATGCCCTCAGAAGCCAGAAGAGGGCATTTGATCCTCTGGAACTGGAGTTACCACGTGGGTGCTGGAGATTGAACTTGGGTTCTCTGGAAGATGCTGAGCCATCTTTCTGCTTCTTATACCATCAATGTTAAAGACATAGAACCTTTAATCCAAGAAAAGCCTTAATGTCTTTCTTAATGTTTCAGTTAGTGTTAAGTGATAAAACTTCTTTTGTACCTGGTTGTTCCACAAAGGAAATTTAATATAGAAACTGATTATGAAAGTGTTGAAAGAAGTGGAAGAGACAACAGGGGAAATTGAGACAGCCCACAGATTAGCAACACCAGATTGCTGTCATCTATAGATATGCAGTAACAGAGGCGGGAGTCACATGTTCAGAACTCAGGGGAAGGAGTCACACAACCGGAGCTTGGGCTACTCTATGCAGCCCTGAAGTGTTTCACTAAGTAGTTTACCACCAATGAATGAGCCATTCTGAAGGAGAACATAAAAAATACAATTCTTTAAAAAATCCTAAGAATATGGGGGCTGGAGAGATGGCTCAGCGGTTAAGAGCACTGACTGCTCTTGCAGAGGACCCGGGTTCGAGTCCCAGCTCCCACATGGTGGCAGAGAACTGTCTTTAACTCCAGTTCCAGGGGAATCCAACGCCTTCTTCTGACCTCCGAAGCATTGCACGACACGGGTGCACCAGCCTACATGCAGACAGTACACTCATACACATAAAAATAATAAATAAATAAAAAATTAAAAAAATCTTAAGGTCTTTTTATTGTTTAATATTTGTAGTAGTCATTTTACTTCCTTAATTGGCTGAAGAACATTGGAGTGGACCCCCTATTGGACTAAGATGTGACTTTGGCCAACTCACAATGACCCGATTCACTCACTGTTGCATTAATACAGCCATTAACTAATAAATTTGATAATGCATCCCTTCCTCTGCGTTTAGTTTTTGGAGTAAATATAATAAATAAAAGAGTTAAAGTCTTTGGAAGATCTATTTCTATTCTGCTTTCTTTTCAATTGCTGTGATAAAACACTCTGACCAAAACCAACTTGGGGAGAAAAGGGTTTATCTGGCTCACACCTCCTGGGTCACAGTTTGTTACTTAGGGAGCCCAAGGCAGGAACTCAGGGCAGGAACCTGGAGGCAGGAGCTGAAGCACAGGCCATGGAGGAACATTGCTACATTGCTTACTGGCTTGCTCCCCTGTCCCAGGCCCACCCTGCTTTCTTATACAATATAGGACCACTTGCCCAGGGGTGTCACTGCCCACAGTGAGCTAGTCCTTCCCACATCACTCAACAATCAAGAAAATACCCCATAGACATGGCCACAGCCCAGTCTAGTGGAGTCAGTTCCACCATCTGGGGCTCCCTCAACCCAGGTGTGTCGATTTGACACTAAAACTATCCAGCACACTTGCAAGCATACGGATGGCCTCTGGAATGCCAGAGAGTGTTACCAAAGGCCACAAAACCAATAAAGCAAATATGGGTCTCCTTGAGTCAAGCAAAACCCCTCCATCAGCACCAGCTACACCTCATCTGTCTGGAAATACTGTGCAGCAGTGGCAGCCTTATGTCTGTATATCCCAAATCTAATTGGCTATTGGCTCTCTCCTTGGAGGAATAACCCACGGCTGATGCCACAAGCTTACATCCTCTAATGGTTAGGAGATGTTATAAACCACACGATGACCCTGTCATACTTAACAGAAGAAAATGTAATTCATGGATTAACATACCATCCAAACATCTGTGTCTATACCAATGTAACCTACCATAACAATTAGTAATGTTTAAATACCTATATATCTAATTGCGAGTGCTTCATTAGTAGGATCGAAAGGTTATGCCTGGACAAGCTGGCAGCCCATGAAAGAAAACAGCCAGAATTGACTAGAGACCAAGACAACTGCTCCAGAGAAAGTAGACTGTTTTGCATCTCATCCACGTGTGCCCCTTTTCTAAGCCTAGGGAACAATCTGCGGAAGAGGAGGCGCGGTAGAATGTAAGGGCTGCGATTGGGGTGAAAGGTGAAACTAAAACAATATAGACTGGACACTCATTTGATCAACTTGATTGAACATACAAGTCCCCCCCCCCTCCTCCCCCCGCTGGATGGTGGGACCCATGAGCTGTATGGGTTTGGGCACAACTGCTCGCAAATTGGTTTGACATGAAGGATGCTTGTACTCACAAATTATCACTTATTGTTAAAAAAAAATGAAAACAAAACAACAAAAAAACCAGAAAGATGCAGAAAAGTTATGGCAGAATGCATGATCTGGGATGGGTAGGGGTGGGGCGGGGTGAAGGGAAGGGGATATACGCCTGAACTGAATTGGAAAAAGATGTATGAAATACACAAAGCATCAATAAAAAAAAAAATAAAAATAAAACTATCCAGCACAGTTACTTTCTGAACTGGCTGGGGTACCTGGAAGAAAGCATTAGAGAGGCTGTAAAGACTCACTGGTCCTCGTTCAAAGCTTCCAGGGTCATTCCTTAAAAAGGGGGAAACATAGAGAGATGAACAGAACATGGCAGGGAGTGAACTCACTGGGACTCGGGTCCTCTCCATCTCTTCTTTGCAGTCTCAGGTGAATCAGTGCATTTTCCTGGAAATCTATTAAGCACTCTGTATTTACTCCATTTCTACTGAGCTTGTGGACTTTAAGCAATTAAGATGGCTAGTTGCTTACATCAGTTATATTCACTCAAAGGCAGAAGGAACTTAGAAAAAAGGATCCACAGTATGGCTTCTTTCCATCAACGTCTCACTGGGGAGCAGATGACATCCTCAGAAGGGGAACTGAGATTTTGATAGGGCTATTTTCAGAATTTAATCATGTTAAAGAAAGTCAGTGGGATGGTGGTGCAACTGGGACTCAGTGTCAGGAAGCCTTTACCCCCTGAGATGGTTAGTTCTGAGTGTTATCCTGCCACAACAGAATCATCTGAGAAAAGAGTCTCAATTGAGTAACTGTTATTGTACATTGCTCTGTGGACATCTCTGAGAGGGATTGTCTTGACTGTTAATTTATATATGAAGGCCCTGCCTATTATGGGCAGCAGCATTCCCTAGGCAGGTACTACAGTGCATTCACCTCTTTCTGCTGTTGACTGTGGATGTGTTGTGATGGCTGCTTGGGTTCCTGCCTTGACTTCCCCTCAGCGATGCACTGTAATCTGGAAGTTACGCCAAATAAACATTTTCTCCCCAAAGTTTCCATTGGACAGAGTATTTGTTATGACAATAGAAGTGAAACTAGAATAGCATCCTCAGGCCTAAAGATAGGTAGAAGGAAACCTGTAGGTAGAGTCGAGGCCATGTCTATAGTAATGGTCCCCCAAAAGAGTCGTGGCCTTTGACTGAGGAAAACAACTACTGCTAAGTAAGGCATGAAGGAGGGTGCTGTGGGCAAAACTCCCTGATCCCACTTTGCCTCCCCTTTTCATCCCATGCCTGGGTTGTGTGGTGCCTCCCATTGGCCAAACCCGGGAACAGTTTGGTGTTGGTCATAGAGGTCAGCCTCTGGGGCCTACAGCGGGCATGGAAGGGCAAAGGAAGAATATCCACATTATTGTTATCTTGAGCAGCTTGAAATCTCTACCAACAGTAATGCCTTCAAGTGGTACAATTGTTTTGTTGTAATCCTTCAGAAAAAAACCACGAATTAAGCTAAGCTTTATTTCTTTCAGAAGCAGAGAAAGATGTCATGTATAATTTAATGCCATAAATGAAATTGCTTTGGAGTGGGATAGTATCATTGGATAAATGTTATGACAACCCTTAAATGGCTTTGATAGTTTAAATAGCCGTTATCCATTGTCCCAAGCAAAATGCCCCAAAGATTGCCAATTCTGACCTGTATGCCTCAAAATAAATGTAGAACTCTTGCTTTGAAAAATATTCTTTGAACGCACCTTTTTTTTTCTACCCACTTGGATTCACCAAGCTCAATTCTGACCATGCAGGGATTTTCTGCGGTCACATGTTTGTCTCCAGTGGATCCATTGTGAACATGACAACAGCTCTTACATAAGCAAACCATAGAGGGTCTGATTTCTCACTTGATCTTGTATATTATTTCGTCTCCTTTGTGTTAGCTCTTCTGCACCTGTGTTTGAGTTAACTCTTGGCTCTGAGGATGTTTAGGGAATGTCCAGAATATTTTAAAAGCAGTGAGTAAACAGATCTCATAATTAGTCAATTGCTTGTGTACCCAGACAAGAGATTGCTGTATTGTTATAGGAGCTCAAAGCAAGCACCCCCCTTTTGAGAACCTAATAAACTTCCACCTTCTCAGGCCTGACCTCGTCCTTTGGTGTCAGAGACCTCGAGGTCATGCATAGGACAAAAAGCTTTCTCTAGAACTTTTGTTGGAGATACTTTGTTTTGAATGGGTAAGAATTAAGCTGGCAGATTTGTTCGCTGAGAGATGAGGAATAGATTGGGCGGGAACGAGGAGATGGCATTTTAACTTAATTGTGTATTGGGGTATGAGACCTCATGCTCCCAGCTAAGATAATGAGGAGGAAGGAGGAGGAGAAGGCACGGGGTAAAGGGAGAAGGCCCGAGCAACATTCAGGAACCCTATTCCAGATGGAGTCAGCGGGATAAACGTTTACATTTATTCCATGGCACGTTCCCACTGCCATCTTCTTTTTCAGTGCCTCAGTGTTTCCCAAACTTCCTCATCATATCAACCCACCTGTACTATAAGTGCTTAATGCCCAGCCTTCCCTTTGTAGGCTAGCACCTCCAGTAGATCCTTCAGTGATGCCTGAAATGCTCTACATTTGCATCGTGCCTACTGACTGTTTGAAATGTAGTTAGCACAATGAAGAGTGGAACATTAATTCTACTAGCTTTAATTCATTTCAATTTACAGATCCACATCTGGCTAGATGTTGCCATATCTGACCCCAGAGTTCTAGACTGTGAGCTGTGAGCTTTCAGAGGACAGGTATAACATAAGTCAGATTCCCTGGCTGTGCATTTAAATAATAGCAAGCAATCACAAAATCATTTGTTGTGTATTGGGAAGAAGGAACGAAGGGAGAGAGTTGGGGAGAAAGAAGGAGTCTCACTAGTAGGCAAATATAAACCTGGGAATTTGAAAGTATGGTGAACACTGGGTATCTTGGTTAGATTTCCATCTCAGTGACAGAAAATCTGACATAACATAAACAACTTGAAAGGAGGCAAGTCTTCCCTTGGCTTACTTTCAGAGGGTTCAGCCCATGGTTGCATGGCTCCATGGTTTGGGAAGAGCACCCTGGTGGGGAGTCTGTGATAGAGGAAGTTTTGCCTTTGTGGCTGACCAGAAGCAGAGAGGGAGGAAGGGATAAGACACCAGGTGTAACTTTGAAAGGCAGACTTCCTGGAACTACTGCCTCTAGTCAGGTCCAAGCTCACAGAGTTTCCACAGCTTTCTAAATTGTGTTACCAGTTGAGATCCAAATGTTTAATACATGAGCCTACAGGGGAGTATTTCCTGTTTAAACTATAACCCTTGGACTGTCTGATGTTTAAGGAGCATTACAGTCCATAACTCTGAGATGTTTGAAGTCATTCCCAGAAGTTAGGCAGCTCAGACAGCGTTCCATGTACACGTGAAACACCTGGGATACGGAGGTGACTCTGTTCCTCTGAAGCTGAGTGACATTAACTGCTTAAATTCCTTCCTTAAGCCAACCCCACCCTTGTAAGATCACAGGGTCCAATGAGCTAATTCTTAGACTCTTTTCTAATTCTGACCTTGTAAATATATATCCAAGCTCTTACTGACCTTTAAAAGCAGAGCCGTTTAGTATAACTTTATAAAGGGATGTTTTCTTAGCTGTCTACTCACCAAAGTGAGGGAATTTTCAGTTGGATACACCTTACAGTGGAGCATTACTTACAAACCTCGAAGCCTGGGAAAGGCAATTACTTGGAAAAAGAATCTGTCGTGACCAAAACTTACTGTAGCATATTTAAAAAATAGCAGCAAAGCCCATTTTAGAAGCAGTGGCTTGACTGTGTCGATAAATACTGGTTCATTTAAGTTGCTGTAAGTACTAAATTCAATATTTACAATGCTACATTTAAAGTAATTCATTACTAATGTGCAGCCTTAAAAGATCATGAGCCATTTATTATTTCTTAAAAAACATGAAATGTCTTTTATTATTTCTTAAAAAAACATGAAATGTCTTCCATGATGAGATAAAATCATCTACTGATTACTATATTATAGTCAAATCAATACATTTCATATGGCTTTTAGCAAAATGTCCAAAGCACAGAAATTGGGGACCAGAGAAGACCAGCTCAGCACCTACTGAGACCCCATTGGTCTCCTTTTATGTGGTGTAGTTTTATATTGCATGTTTCTCTTTATGTATTATAATTTTAGTTATGAAGCATATATAATATATATAGCTTAAGTTTTTAATGATGTTTCTGGCTTATAGTATATACCGTGTATTATTATCTTGATTTTGGAGATGAATTTGGCATTTATTTTAGATTTCTCCTTTTGGGTTTTTAAGTAACACTTGGGAGACACCATCAAGATCGTTCTATTCCTACCTTTTCTTTTTTTTTTTTAGAATACTTTTTTTAAAATTTTCATTTTTTATTGATGCTTTGTGTATTTCATACACCATTTTCCAATTCAGTTCAGGCGTATATCCCTTTCCCTTCCCTCCACCCCACCCCAGCCCATCCCAGATCATGCATTCTGCTGTAACTTTCCTGCATCTTTCTCTGTTTTTTTTTTTTTCATTTTTTTAACAATAAGTGATAATTTATGAGTACAAGCATCCTTCATGTAAAACCAATTTGCAAGCAGTTGTGCCCAAACCCACACAGCTCATGGGTCCCACCGTCCAGCATGGGGGGCTTGTATGTTCAATCAAGTTGATCAAAATAAGTGTCCAGTCTATATTGCTGTAGTTTCACCATTCACCCCAATCACAGCCCTTACATTCTACCACGCCCCCTCTTCCACAGATTGTTCCCTAGGCTTAGAAAAGGGGCACAGGTGGATGAGAAGCACAACAGTCTACTTTCTCTGGAGCTGTTTTCTTGGTCTCTGGTCAACTCTGGCTGTTTCCTTTCATGGACTGACAGTTTGTCCAGGCATAACCTTTCAATCCTACTAATGAAGCACAAGCAATTAGATATACAGGTATTTAAACAGTACTACTTGTTATTCCTACCTTTTCTTTCCACCTGAAATCAATCTCAATCCTCATTCATTCTTTCCTATTTCTTCTTACAAAAGTAAGAAATATTCCACTATATTATCTTTTATTCCTGAAATGTTCTACCATGATGCAGTCCTGTCTGCATATGTGTGTGTATATGTGGGCCTCTGCCAACATGCTGATATTGGAACCAGAAGGTATCCCCAGCCCAGACCTCTCTCCCAGGATTCAGATTATCCAGTAGTTTTAGTTATTTCTTTTTGCATGCCCAAAATCCTCAAAAAGGCAACACTCCCCACCCATCCAGTGCCTGGGAGACTGAAGCAAGAGGATAACTCTGAGTTGGAGGCTAGCCTTGGCTGCATAGTTAGAGTCCAGCCTAGGCTATATGGTGAAAAGGAAAAATATGGCCATGACTTTGAAGAATTTTTAGTATAAATACTTACAGAAGTAAGCATTTAAATTGAGAGGTACGGGGCTGGAGAGATGGCCTAGTGGTTAAGAGCGCCGACCGCTCTTGCAGAGGACCCGGGTTCGATCCCCAGCACCCACATGGTGGCTGAGCCGTCTGAAACTCCAATTCCAGGAGAACTCCAGTTCCAAGGGAGTCCGACACCCTCTTCTGACCTCCGCGGCATTGCACGTCATGGGTGCACAGACTTGCATGCAGACAATACATTCATACACATACGGAAATAAAAAATAAATAAAAAAAATTAAAAATTAAAAAAAAAATAAATTGAGAGGTACAATTTCCCATAATGGGTCAGAGACCAAATGCCAGATCTCAACCACAAAGGCCTTAGGTGTTCACTGGGGTTGACCTCTAGAGTAGAACTACATCCCCTCAGTTTGGTTCCAACCTGACATCTTTCATATCTGAACTTAAGTATGGTTCATTCCATAAATATTTACCAATCCTCTATGGCAGATTCAGAAGATTAAAAAAATAAAAGGCAGAATTAGAACCAGTTTTTGTACCTCTTAGGCTGTTGAACACAAAACGTTAATGACGTTTTGTGTTCAACATGTGTACTTGGTGTTATCATCAGAAGCTTGCATTTCCTGTTCATTTTGAAGATTTTGACCTATTTCCATGTCAGCCCGTGGACACACCTACCCCACTGCTCTAGTTTCCTTTCAATTGCTATGACAAAACACTCTGACCAATTCCAACTTGGGGAGGAAAGGGTTTATTCGGCTCACATCTCCTGGGTCACAGTTCATCACTGAGGGAGCCCACCATAGGAACTCGGGGCAGGAGCCTGGACGCAGGAGCTGAAGCACAGGCCATGGAGGAATGCTGCTTACTAGCTTGCTCCCCTAGCTCATGCCTAGCCTGTTTTCTTATACTGTACATAACAACCTGCCCAGGGATGGCACCACCCATAGTGGGCTGGGCCCTCCCACATTGCTCATCAATCAAGACAATTCTCCATAGACGGGGCCATAGGCTAGTCCAATGTAAGAAATTCCCCACTTGAGTCTCCCTCAACCCAGGTCTGTCAAGTTGACACTAAAGTCATCCAGTACACCCACCATTTCCACTCATAATGTAGATGTCTATCTGTGAATTATGTAGTCACTTAACCTTCTGGTTTGTGATAGGTTAGTTTTCTTAAATGTTTTACATTATTATAATTTTGTAGCAAATTTCCTTTGTGCATTGCTTTGTGAATACATGATTTTTTTTTAGGCAAGATTCCTAAACTTATAGATCAGTTGAACATCCTCAATGTACTAAATATTGACAAATTATCTCCTAATAAATTGTATTAATTTACAATTTATTAATATGTATGAGCTTCTCACTTTGCATTATTGCCAACAATAATTGGTACTTTCAGACTTTTGGTATTGGTTGAATCTGGTAAATATGAAAGGATAAATCACCATGATTTTTATTAATTTACAGAGTTTTGGTGAGGTTGAAAAATCTTCATATTTGCTTTGATTGTTTGACTTCCCCTTCAGTAACAGCCTTCAAATTCTCTGCCTTTGGTTACCTCTTTTCATATTGATAAATTTATTAAAATTTTGTGAATAATGAGTACTTAAATCCGAGAATTGCATTATTTACCTACATTTGTTATAGTCTTGTTTACTGACTATTTGACATGAACAGGATGAAAATTTTATCAAAACTTGAAGACTATAAGGTGACTTGAGGGACATCTTTCATAAGATAGGATTGCATCTGTGAAAAAGTTTTATTACTTAATTAATTATTAAAAAATGTAGAAGACACTACACTTAGCTGTTAGCGTTTGAAACAGATCTTGGGAGATTCAAAAGGCCGCTGGTGGCTTCATTTTATTTCCTGGATGAGTCCATTTTAAACCATGGAATAGAACTACAACTCAGAAACCATTTCCACTATGATTTTTGTCTTTAGCTACAAGTCCTCACAGAGTGAAAAAACCTAGTTCTGACATGAAAAACAAACTAATCTTACTAATAAAGCATTTTCTAGCAGAA
Source organism: Rhizomys pruinosus (assembly GCA_009823505.1). Taxonomy (NCBI): domain Eukaryota; kingdom Metazoa; phylum Chordata; class Mammalia; order Rodentia; family Spalacidae; genus Rhizomys; species Rhizomys pruinosus. Next base: position 823,708 of record VZQC01002288.1, read on the forward strand.
TGAATATCTGTGAAAGAGCAGTCCTTTTTCTGTCTTCTAGATACCTGATGATCAAAGCACACATGTCTACAGCTGCACCTGGCTTCTCTTCCTGTCATCTGTTTCTGACCATCTCTCCCTTCTCCCACTTGGTCAACATCTGCATTTCATCTGGACAGTCTGCACACACTCCTGGTTATTTCTCAGGAGGTGGAGCTTCTGAAGGCTGGTTGAGGTGGAAATTCTTGGGTTTTGGGAATTGTTCACTCTTGTAATACATTTTTATCCTGCTGTTTTCTGTCTAGATGGGCCTGTTGGGTTTACTAGTGACCTCCTAGACCCTGTGTCTTTACTATGAAATGGTGGTGTGAGGATTATCATAGTCGTCACGAGCTAGGTGCCTGAGCAGTAATGTCTAATAGGATGTCTCATTGCATTAGTTCTCTTAGAACAACCAGGAAAAAATAAGGGAAAAAGCAATAAGGTTTCAGTGGTGAATTCCTTTGGGGCAAGAGACCAGAGGGGATTTGGGAATTTAAAGGAATGCTGAGTAGGCAAACAGACCAGAAAGAACTCCAGGATGGGAAGTGAGGACAAGCATTTTTGCCCATCACTGCCCCAGCAGCCCTTAACATACAGCTGTATTTCTGAGGGAGTTATGGGGGACCAAAATTATTTTTACTTCAAATACTATCAAGTATTATATAGCACTGTGGTTTGCTTGAAGTTTATTAACAAAAAGACAATATTTATAAAACTGAGCATCTCATTGTAATGGTGGGTAACTGGAATGTCATTATGGAGACATTTTTTTTTTTTTAGTTATTTATGCATATGAATGTACTGTCTGCATGTAGGTTTGTGCACCCATGTCATGCAAAGCTGCGGAGGTCAGAAGAGGGTGTCGGATTCCCCTGGAACTGGAGTTCTCCTGGAATTGGAGTTACGGACAGTTCTCAGCCGCCATGTGGGTGCTGGGGATCGAACCTGGGTCCTCTGCAAGAGCGGTCGGCGCTCTTAACCGCTAGGTCATCTCTCCAGCCCAAGATTTTTTTTTTTTACTTTCAAAGAAGTCGTTGTTTGCAGTAGTTGAATATTCCAAATAGTTGAGGTTTTAGTATGTTCAGGCACAAACATATTTGTAAAAATTTTACCCATTATATTCTAAAATATATGCTTCATTGCTCTATTGTTTAAAGCCAAGCACAGTTATGTAATTTAATCTTTTTGAATCAAGAGAATCATTATGCATTTTAGCTTTTATATCCTGTCATTACACGGTGATATTCTTGGCATCTATCGACATTAGCCTGCTTTGGGCCCAAGTCTACTTTTAAAGTTTTATTCTGTTTTCTTTCTGGCTTTTATTTGTCCTCTGATGTGTTGTCAAACATGTTGCCAATATTTATAAAATGAAAGTAATGAGGCTCCTAATAAAAGCCCAAGGCGCTCTCCCTATAGCTAAGCAACTTCAGCCAAAATGTTTTGTGTGCCTAATATGTGACAAGCTCTGAGCTACAGGCCAAGAATGTGAAAGTGATTAAAACCTCTGTCTTTTAAAACCCCACACACTTATGAATTAGCAACATTCCTGTGGATAGTAGGCCTGCAATTTCTTCTGTAAACTTTGGGACACCTGTTGTCATGATTCCCGTTTAATCCTAAATCTCAGCTGTGTTTTCAGTATTTGGAATTGATGCTAAGTAAATTTCCAAGGATGGGTAAATTCCTCTACATAGTAAATAGTTGCATAATAGGAGCAGAGAAAACACTGAGAGGAGTCAGGGGCCTAAGGTGCTCTGGAAGACTCTTTGCAAGGCCGGCTGTCTACCCGTGTGGTGTTCCACACTGTCTCTTTTCTGACAGGGGTTTTTGGAAATGGCTTTGTGAAACTTGACATTTCACTCCCTGTTCCAAATTATGAGATAATAGACAGTATTGCTAGGAATTAGAAACACGTAGGTGTGCTGTGAAACAGAAAGAAGAGATGAAGGGTGGTAGGGAAGATGGGAGCCAGGGGTCCACTGTGCTCCTGGCTGGGAACAAGTGAATGACCAGAGGCTAGATCTGGAGGGTTGGTGGCTGTAGCACCATCCCATGTTTGAGACTCAAATTGTTTTCTTATACAAACCTGGAAGTGGTGTTGGCATTACTGTTCTGAAAAAGGCCCCGCTGGAGAGATGGCTCAGCAGTTAAGAGCAGTGATGGCTCTAGCAGAGGACCAGGGTTCAATTCCCAGCACCCACATGGCTGCTAAGAACCGTCTTTAAGCCGGGCATGGTGGCAAACGCCTTTAATCCTAGGACGCAGGAGGGAGAGGCAGGCAGATTTCTATGAGTTCAAGCCAAGCCTGGTCTACACAGTGAGTTCCAGGATAGCTGGGGCTATAGGGAGACCCTGTCTCAAAAAAAAAATTTTTTTTTTTTAAAAAGAAAAAGGCCCCAAAGAGCTAGGATGAATGAATGTATTCTGGGCTTTTGCAGAGAGCTGGAAAAGGTCTTGCAAAGAGGCCTGGGCCAGGTCTAGTAGGCCATGAGCCCTCAGTTGCAATAGAAAATTTAGTCTTGGATGTACCATCCATTGAGGCTTTAAGGTAGCAATAGTTAAAACCATCAGCCACAATGATGGAGGCAAACCAGGAGAAGTAAGACTCCATGGTGATGTAACTCTTGTCTTGGACAAACCTGGATAAAAAAAGGTAAATGTTGGGACAAGTATCACTGTCTCCACACCTAATTTTTTACTCTGGGGAGGAGGTACTATAAAGACCTGGTATACAGATTCATGACTTCATAAAGTCAGTGTATGGCATCTATTTTAAAAAATAAATGAAATACAGTGGGTTAAAAGGTTTGGTACAGTATGCAAACTCACCCGATGTCATGCTAAGGCGCTGCATACATAGAATGTCTAGAAAGGTTGGCACATGCATTAAAATGTTAAAACATATTTTAGCATCCAGTGTAAAAAGCTCTTATTTATTTATATTTGGATTATTCAAATTTATTGTCATTCTCCTTAGACATGAATAATTGTAAATGGAATGCAGTGCTTTTCTTCAAAGAACTTAAAAATGGAAAGTTGAGATTTATGTCAACATCATGATAGGAGGCATTCAAAATATGTTTTTTTTATTGTATTAAAACTGCCTAATTTGCTGGGCGTGGTGGCACACAGCTTTAATCCTAGCTCTTGGGAGGCAGAGGCAGGTGGATCTCTGTGAGTTCAAGGCCAGCTTGGTCTACATAGAGAGCTCCAGGCCAGCTGGGACTAAAGGGAGACCCTGTCTCAAAAAGACAAAAAAAACAACAAAAAAAAACAAAAAAAAACCCAAAACCTGTCTAATTTATTAAAGTTTCTTTTTTATTTCTTTTTTATTTTTTTGTTTTTGTTTTTTTTATTTTTTTAAGGTTCTTTTAAAATTAAATGAATGTAGTTCTGACATTTTTCTTTTTGATATTATTATTTCGTATAATGATACTTAATCTGTATCAAAAGAAATATATGATAAGCTGGATGTGGTGATGGATATAGTCTAGCACTTGGGACACAGAGGCAGGAGGATAGAGTTCAAATCACAAAGAATGCTGGTCTGGGAGCTCCTTGTACATAGCCCAGCGCGTTAACTTACGTGACCACCCAACCCATAAAATGACAAAAAAAAAAAAAAAAACAAAATATTTACTTATATATCATTATACATATATAATAAATACTTTACAACAGGTTCAGGCTACAAAAATTCAGTTTTAAGACATTTTAATGTGGAAACTAGCAAGGCAAAAGGCAAAGGGCAAATACAATGACGTTTTGAAGGAAGTAATTGCTGTTGTATGGAAGTGTTGAGTCTTTATTGGTAATTGGTTTCTGGAATGATACACAATTTTCCTATATGATAATCTGTATAATTTACCATAAAACTAAAGACATATGTGAAGGCGAATCTGTGAGACTGCAGGAGAAGGAACATAGGGATTAGTTAATTCATCATAAATTGATATACATACACATGTATGCATATATAAAATGTACATAATCCATCGTTTTTTCTCTCTTTCTCTCTTTTGATACTACTGTGCTGTCATAACTTCTGCAGGGGATAAATCATGCGATACAAATGCCTAATTCCGCAGAGTTTATTTTATGGTAGAAGAGAAATGTGTACGTTAATATATTACTATTTAAGCAAAGTATGATAATGAAAACACTAGTGATAACAGAGGCAATATATAATTCAGAGCTTAAACACAGTAAATAGGCACTTTTTAAAATTTTTTATTTATTTCTGTATGTGTATCAATGTACTGTCTGCATGCAGGTTTGTGCATCCGTGTCGTGCAATGCCGCAGAGGTCAGAAGAGGGTGTCGGGTTCCCCTAGAACTGGAGTTCTCCTGGAATTGGAGTTTCAGATGGTTCTCGGCCACCATGTGGGTGCTGGGGATTGAACCTGGGTCCTCTGTAAGAGCGGTCGATGCTCTTAACTGCTAGGCTATCTCTCCAGCCCCAAATAGGCACTTTTTAAGAAGTTGCTGAAAAGTAGATGCAGTGGGACTAAGGATATTTGAGGACGTTATGAAGTGGACTAATATGTGAAAACAAGGGTGAGGCAGAAGGGGCTCTGGTGTGTCCGAGAGGGAGGGGGAAGATGAATGTGTGTGTGGCACTTGGAAGTGGTGGGAAATATGAGAAAGTCAACTAGAGCTGACTGTCTAGAGTCATACATGGTGGCTAGTAAGTATCTTTGCAAGTTACTTTAGCTGAAAATGACACATAAAGCTTTTTTAAACTAGCTATACAATGTTCAGAAGCTGGGGAAGTTGTAGCTTGTTCAAGAGCTCTAAGAGCAAAGCATATATCCCAGGTAGTCCAACAATGGCAGTCTGTATTCTGATGAGGCTGTAATCCCCTTTTAGCTGTTTAGTCCACAAGCTGGTTGTCTCAGTAGTCCCCATTTGGCATTGAAGGCTTGGAGGATTCTTGGAGAGACACGAGTCTTCAGTCCATCCATATTGGAAGGTTAAAAAGCTATGTCTCATGTCTTTGAGGAGTGCCAAAAGTGGTGGCAGCCTCAGGGTAGATGCACTTGCCAGTAAGAATTGAAGACAGGTCAAACCACAGTTCTCTCTCTCTCTCTCTCTCTCTCTCTCTCTTTTTCTTTTTATGAAGATCTCAAGTTTTATGTCTGCAGTACAGTTTTTCTGGTCTTACTGATTATTTATTTCTGGTTGTACTTTCTTTTTGGAAGCTTAAGGCCACACAGTTAGCCAGTACAGGGGGATAGAGATAGGACACATGCTTACTGGACTTCATTTAGGGGACCATGGGAGGGAAAGACCCCAATGTGGAGCAAAAGTCCAGGATTGATGGTTGTTTGGGATTGCCTAGGAGGAACCTTTGAGCACCTCCTTAAGGAAAACATGACATCTAAAAAAAAGTCCTTCAATTAAAGCGATGTGTATATGTATGTATATATTTATGCATATATATATAAAACTATGTATATGTATGCATATATACTGTAGCAATACAAGTTGGAGAGAACAACAACAAAAGAACTTAAAGAAAAAAATCTGGAAAGACTCAGAAAAAGATGCAGGACATGTAGGGCAGAGTGCAGGGACTTGGGTGGGGTGGGGGACGTGGAAGGGGAAGTGACTGACTCTGGATTTGATTGAGAAATGATGTATGACTTATGGAAAAAGTTTAATAACAATAAAAAAATAAAATTAAATTAAAAAGAGCAAACCATATACAGGGAACCTAATGGCACAGAAAAAAGTTGACAGTAGTTGATGGGTCTGGGTTAAAATCAAAGTATGATCAGTAAAAGGCAGCAGAAAGAATAGATAACTGGGGAGGGGGTTAGAAATCTGGATGAGCTGATTTTAGCAAGGACAAATAATGAGTTTGCCTTAGTAAACTACAGCATCCTTTTCAAACATTAGTAGAAAGTGTCTTTTAGAAACTCAAGAAGGTTATGGAGGTCAACTGCAAACACCTCTTGAAGAGTTGCTGAGCAAGTGTGCTAGGCTGACTTGAGTTTTAGCTGACTTGAGGTCTGTAAAACTATTCTTAGAAACATGACAACTTGGGAAGCCTCATACTTCTTTAGAATAACTTTGAGTAGAATTTGGCTACATAGTTTGTTTCTTCTGAAGCAAGCCTGTCCAATAACACTTTATAAAATGTTAGGAAGATTGTTTCTTATATCCAGCATGGTCTCTGTTAGCCTATAATAGCTTTTGACTAGTTGAAATATGGCCAGTGCAAAAGAGAAATTTTATTTTATTTTTTTAAAGTTTCTTTTGCCATATCCCTAGACCAGTGCAATTTCTTTTTTATTTTATTTTATTTATTTTTGTATGTGTATGAGTGTACTGTCTGCATGTAGGTTTGTGCACCCGTGTCGTGCAATGCCGCAAAGGTCAGAAAAGGCAATTTCTTACTGTGTTCTAGATATGCATTATCCTATTTACAGACAAATATACCTCTCATCATTCATAACAGAAGCTTCTTTTTGGAACAGATGGAGACTAATACAGAGTTCTACAACTGGTCAAACACAGAGAATAGTTTTCTACAAGACATCCCTAAGTTATACATTTTCAATGTAAACTCTACACATAAGATAAATGCATTTTTTAACTCTCACCAGAGAAGTTTCCTTATGAAGTAGATTGTAGTTGACACAGAAACTTACAACTGGCCAATGTGCAAGAGGCTGCAGGGTGCCCACTCCTGAATAGAATACCTATTTTAAACATCTGCCTCCCAAAAGATTGATTCTAAATTTTAGTTACTATAAATACTATGGCTCTGTAGTATAATTTAAAATAGATAGTATAATGCTTATTAATACTATTATTATTATTGCTGCTCAGGATTGTTTTTATTATCTGCAACAAATATCACTAAGGGTGTATGAAAAAGCCATTACAGGATCATTTGGCTTCTCTATGTATTTTAATAGAACAGAAGATACAGATATAAATCCATGTAATTAACCACCATCTGATTTTTTGACAAATACACACCAGAGAAAAGACAGCTCTTTCCCCCAACAATAATCTTCTGCTTTGAAAAATACTCTGGAAAGACTCAGAAAAAGATGCAAGACATGTATGGCAGAGTGCATGAACTTGGGTGGGGTGGTGGGAGGCATGGAAAGGGAAATGAGTCTAAATTGGATTGAGAAATGATGTATGATGTATGAAAAAGTTTAATAACAATAAAATATATTTAAAAAGAAAAAATAGTGTTTGGATAGCTGGGCATGGTGGCTCATGCCTTTAATCCTAGGATTTAGGAGGCAGAGGCAGGTGGATTTCTGTGAGTTCAAGGCCAGCCTGGTCTACATAGTGAGTTCCAGGACAGCCAGAGCTACAGAGAGAACCTGTCTCAAAAAGACCAAAAAATCCTTAATGTTTGGAAAACTGGATCTCTACATGTAGAAAAATGGAACACACATATCTATTACCTTGTACAAAAATCAACTCCAAATGGATCAAGAATCACATTAGACTAGAAATCCTCAAATGGATAGAGGAAAAAGTGAGTAGTACACTACAAGATATTGGCACGGATGAGTTTATTTTGAATAGGAGCTCTGTTGTACAGGACATGAAGCCAACAATTGAAAATCAGGACCCTGTAAATTTTTTTTTTAATTGTAAAGCAAAAGGAAATGGACAACTGAATTCAGAGGCAGTCTATGTAAGGGAGAAAACTTGACAGCTCTGTATCCAGCAGAGGATTAATCTAGAAAACAAAGAAACCAAGAAAGTAAACAGCAAGAAAACAAATGGCACAGTTTTTAAAATGGGCTGTGGAATTGAACCTTCTTAGCTCTTGGTGAAATGTTAATCAAAACTACTTTGAGATTCTATATTACTCCAGTAAGAATGACAGTTACCAAGCAAACAAATGACACTCATTGGCATATGTCTAGAGAATGCTATACTCACATATTGCACACCTGCTGTTTGCACTCTCCTGCACTTGGAGATGCAAACCACCCCTGCTGCATGAAAGGGGAGGACAAAAGGGGGAGGAGCTGCCATTGGCTTCTTGTGGGAGCTGCTGCAAAACACGGCCTGCCAGATGGCTATGGGAACTTCTGCCTCACAGCTGGGTCTGGGCTGGCTACCTGTCTGACACAGACCCTTGGCTTTGGGATGCTGGCTGCCACCCCATTATGGCCACATTAATTTCAGCTGCTGGGGAATGACAACACCCCGAGACAGCATCCTCAGACTGGTGGCTTCCTGTGCTCCCTTTTCCAGTCAAAACCCCGCCAACATCTTGACCCTCCTCTCCCAGGTTTGTAGTCCAACAGAAAGACTTTTCCCCAACCAATTCCCATTACCACTCAACACTCAACATAAGCCTGATGGGCTTAAACTTACACAGGTGTGGAAATAACAGATTTGGAAGTCTCATCAGGTGGTAATGGAGATTCTATTTATTGTTTACAGCCCATCTTTTATATAAAAAGAATGCTGTCATCTCTCTCAGCCAATCCTAGACCTCTGCATCATGTCACCTGTACACATCATTTGCTATTCTGCCTGGTATCATGTGCTTGGGTCACAAGTGAGTCACAAGTTGATACAGGCCATTCTCACCTAGGGGCAGAGTCAGGTGCAAATGACAGGCAGGCAATTTAAGACACTGCAGCCACAAGTGGCCTGCCTCTATCTACACACACTCATGTTCATTGCTGCTTTATTCACAATATCTAGGAAATTTAATTGACCTAGATGTCCACGAAGTGATAGACAATGAAAATGTAATGGAATTACACAAAGAATTTTATTTAGCAGTAAAGAAAAATGAAATAATGAAATTTGCAGGAAAATGGTTGAAAGTAGAAAATATTATACTGAGTAAGGTAACACAAGTCCAGAAAGATAAATACCATCTATTCTCTCTCACATGTGGGTCTTGTTGAAGTTTAAGTTTGTTTAAGTTTGAGCAAGTGTCCATAGAAACCAGGTTGCAAGAAAAGAGCCCCCCCCACCCCAGGAATTCATACATTCTGTCATTTAAGTTCTTTTGTGCCAAATTAATCTCTCTGGCTATTCCTCAGTGTAAGTTCATTCACTGAGCTCTAATCAGCCTATCCAGAGCCTCTTGCTTTAAGAAGGTCAGTTTTTCTTCACCCAGAAGTTGCCAATATTTCTTCATCTAAGAGTGGGGTCTGCCACCCATTTCCCCAGTTCCATGCTGGGTTTTTGTCTGGTTGAGTTCGTATGGTTCTTGTGGATTCTGAAACCATTACTGTAAGTTCATATGAGCAGGGTCCCAGGACTTTGTAAGACTCTATTTCCGGGGCTGGAGAGATAGCCTAGCAGTTAAGAGCAACGACTGCTCTTGCAGAGAACCCGGGTTCGATCCCCAGCACCCACATGGCAGCTGAGAACCGTCTGTAACTCCAATTCCAGGAGAACTCCAGTTCCGAGACCCTCTTCTGACCTCCGCGGCATTGCACCACACGGGTGCACAAACCTACATGCAGACAGTACACTCATACGTATACAAAAATAAATAAAATAAAAAGAATATTTAAAAAATAAAGACTCTATTTCCATATGGTCATGCATCACCTCCCTGGCTCTTACAATCTTTCGGCCCTCCCTTCCATAATGGTCCCAGAGCCCTGGATGAATGAAGCTTAATATCAGAAACCTGTCCACGGATCCACACTCTGCAGACTCCTAATCTCCAGTTTGGCCATTCCTGACCTTTTGAGTTCCTGATGCCCTGATGCATGAGGGAGCTTCCTTAATGAGAGTTAAGAGATTAATTATTGTCCTCTTTGCCTCTTGTTCTATGTTGTGTGTGCCTTAGGTGTAGAGGTTGCATTGTAGATGTGCCATTAGGCTTGGGCAATTCACAATGTCTGTTTGTAACCAGTTGTGATACTCTGTAATAGTCTTCATCTGGTTCAAAAGAAATATTTTTAATAAGTATTGTCTGGATTATTTGTCTATAAATATAAGGATACATACTTTCAACTTAGTAAGGATTTACATTAGCCAGGATGTGACAGACTTGGGAATTTCTCTAAGATATATGTTCTCTCCAGCTATATGTATTTGGCTGTTTATTTAGAGTACCACACATAACTTTCCTACCAGTGAGTAGGCTTTAAGTACAATTAGTTAGCTGTTGACTGCCCTCAAGAAAAAAGTGCCACTACTGCAGAGATGTTGGATGCTGTGCTGGACATTGATGTGGCTATTTGGTCTTAAAGTTGCAATTGAACCATTAACTGCTGTTCTCCCTTCGCAGTTTTCATAGTGCTCTCCAGTGCTGTGAGAGCTAGCCTTTAAGGGAGGTGGCTTCCAGGTCAGTTCCAGCTCTATTGTTCCAAATCTGGTCTCCGAAGTATGTCTTGTCTTCAGCAATAGGGTCTTATCTTCAGGTTCTGGGAATCAATCAAGGGCTGTGGCAATAGCCTGTGTAATTTTGGGAGCCTTTTGTACTACCCTGAGCAAAAACTCAAAGGGAGGTTTCTCCTATCTGGCACTAGTTCTTGTTATGTAGCCTTCAGCTTTGCACATGGACTCATGTAGAGATATTGTATGTGTAATTTGTCATTAGATTGTTAGACTAATATGAGCCCCTCGGGGTTTTTTTTATACTAGCAAGGCATTATTTTTCTCTCCTCTCCCCCTGCCCTTTTTAACCCTCCCTCCATGTCTTCCCCCTTTAAAATGCCCTCGCTTTCCCACTTCTCCTTTGATAATTGCAGTCTCCTATGGTCCCACCTCTCTTGAGCTCCTTTCTTTTCCTTTATCCCCAAATTTCCTTTTAGAACCACCCACCTCTTCTCCCATTTAAATACCTCTCTATATTTTATTTTTTAAAAGGGGAGCTTGAATGGAGTTATTCTGGGGAGATAATGCCACTCCCAGAAGCCATAGGTTTTTAAATGGAAATCCCAGTGTCGGGTGAGGGATGCCTTTCTATGTAGTGCTGGCTAGGGAATGCCCAGAGGCTCACAAAACATTCCAGGATATTGTTTGTCACTGCTCTTGGTTGTGGTAACACCAGCCTTAGACCCAGCACTAAATGATCAGACCCTATTCTTGAAGACACCACACACTATGGACACAGAGATCAGGACACAGAGAGAGGGACCAGAAGTGGAGGTGACGCTTCCTCCATGCTGGCTGGCATCATAGTCCAAGAAGGTACTATGTAGGAAGAAAAGGGAGGAAAGTAATTAACAACATAACTGCTATGGCCCCTGTGTGGAACAGTGCCAACTTGCCAGCCAAGACATGCCCATAGGTCTGAGTGTTCCAGGGGGAACCAAATGCTTCCCGTCTGGATTCAAGGTGCTCTCCATAGGAGGGAATATATACCTGGTACTGGAAACTTGTTCAAAAGCATATGGCTCTGGATGTTACAGACTGATGGACTATTGATATCCTACTAAATACACATGTAGGGGTACTGCCTTCTAAAATTTTGGTTATACCCATAGAGAGTGCAGCTCTGAACCCTATTCAGAGAAGCTTCTTTCAGCAGTGGGGATGAAGGTTAAAGTGGAGACTAATAGTTGGTCAAAGTGCTGAGAATAAGGGGCTGCTGAGTGCTCAGTCCTAAATGAAACATCTTTATACTCATGCTGAGGCTCAAGGAGCATCATGGAAGAGGAGGGAAAAGACTAAGCATCGGAGGATGGGCAGGGTGCCATAAATGTTGTCTTCTGAATATGGCATGCCCATTGCAGTCATGAGCATACAGTAGCTGTAACCTCATGCAGAAGACCTGTAACCTCGTGCAGAAGACCTGTACACACACATACACACACACACACACACACACACACACACACACACATACACACACACCACAGCATGAAAGTGGGAGGGTGAGGAATGGACTACTTGAGAAGCAAAAGGAAGACAGATGGAGTGGGGAGGACATGACAGAAGAGAATGAAGAGGAATACGATCACAATATATTGTCCACAAGTACATAATTGTCAACATTTTAAAAACTCATGAAAAATTATAATAAAAATTACTATGAGATTTTGACTTCAGTTGGGGAGACGTGAAGCGCAAAGAGGAATTAGCTGGGAAGACTGAAGGTGCCAGTGTTTCTGTCAGAGTTCTCTGATATGGTATCTTCTTGGTATGTTCAAGAGAGTTCTGTATTTAAGGAACTGAAGTGGACTTTGGGGTAAAAGTGACTTGCATTTGTTCTATGGAAGGAAAATGAAGTCTTTTGTAGGTTTTTAAACTGTGGCTTCTGTGAGTTGTCTCTGCAAATGTCACCCTTTGCCACTGTAGCCACCTGTACACATACTGCTCTATTTCATCTATTTCTTTCTCTTCCTAAAATAAAACATGGAATTTCTGAATGATGCATTGAATAATTGTCCCCAGTTTGTATTCCCTCTGTTATAAAGTGTAGGCACTGTGTGATGGGTAGTGTTAATTGTCAACATGGTAGAATTTAGGATAATCTGGGAGAGGGCCCTCTGGGCATGCCTGTGGGGGATTGTCTTGATTGTATTAATTGATGTGGGAAGACCCACACATTGTGGGTGGCAGCATTCGCTGGCTTGGGTCCTGGACTGTGTAATTGGAGAAAGGGAACAGAACAGCATGTATACATACATTCATTGCTCTCTTCTCCTGAATGTGGACATAATGTGATCGTTGCTTTAAGCTTCTGCTGTCTTGACCTCCACCCTCATGATGGACTGCACCGTCAACTGTGAGCTTAAATGAACCCTTTATCCTTAATCTACTTTTGTCAGAGTGTTTTTGTATCACAGTAACAGATGAGAACCTAAGACACTCAGTGTCTATGTCATGGGAAATTAAGAATTTCTCCTTAGAGGATAAAGAGTATATTTCTCTACTCTGTTGTTGCAAGACTTGGCCATGTGACTTGTTTTGATAAAGAAATGAGAGCCAAGTGATATGAACAAAGGGTATAAGTGTTTGCATCATTTAGCTTGGCCTCGTATATTTCTGCTAGTCTCCATGAAGCGAGTCTGTCTCCTTGAAGAGAGCTACACCTGTCTGGTGTAACTGCTGGTTACACCAGCAGTTGGAAACTCAAGGTGGAAACTCAACTGGTAGCCAGAAGCTAAATACTGCTAACTCAAGATGAGATTAGGTCAACTCCAGCCATTCTGCAGATGTTAGACAGAAACAAAAGAAGTATTTATCAGCCACTGAGCTCCCTGGGTTATTCAGTATGTAGCATAATTACATCAGAAATACGACTAATGAAGAGAGATGGTCTCTATTTTTACTGGTTTAATAGCTAATTATATATTCCAAAATATTCTCATTGAAGGCTGTTAAGCTTTATTCATTTCTTTTTTTTTTCATGGTAAAAAAAATGTTTGGGCATGTGCCTGAATATTCCATGATAGTTAATGCAATGACCATTTCACACTTGCTAGATGAATGCTATCATTTTGAATGAAGAATGAGAAATGTGTCTCAAAGGTCAATGTGTTAAAGACCAGATCTCTAGGGGGATAGGTTTAGAAAGCATGGGTTTAAGGAAGCCATTCCTTATCGTAGAGAAGAAATTAGGTCACTCTGATCATGTTATCCTAAGGGATTGAGGATCCCTATATCATTCCTTCTTCTTCCTGGATCACAATATAATCAATTTGCTTTGTCATTGTTCCAAGTGTAATGTGTTGCCCTCAAAAAGACCCAAAGCAATGGGGCTATCTGATCTTGGACTGGAAACTCCAGAACTGTGAACGAACTAAAACTTTTCTCTTTTTAAGTTAATCAGTCATCTCAAGTATTTTTTAAGCCAATTTTATTGGAGCGTTGTGTATTTCATATAAAATTTCCAATCAAGTCTGGACCCATTCCTCTTTCCTCCCCCCACCCCATCAAAACTCATGCATCTGCTGAACATGTTTTTCATCTTTTTCTCAGTCTCTTTTAAAAATTTCGATGCAGAAGTTTACTGTTTTGAGCAGAAGTTCATCATTTCAGTCTGTTCTTTGACACAGCCTGGTTGTTGTTGTTGTTGTTGTTGTTGTTGTTATTGTTCCTTCCAATCTGCATCACTCCAAAATGTGCAAATATGCATGCCATATATATCTTTTAGCATCTTCAGCTTATGATTTCCTTTTGTTAATTAGGCTGAAAGATGTCAGGTTTGAAGGCTCCTCCTTGGCAAGCCCAAACAAACATCAGTTCTGCCCCCATACTCCACACTGGGGTTTTCCCTTCCCATAGTCACCAAATGAGGTCCAGTAAGCACCATGTCCTGCCTTGATCCTTCTGTACTGGTCTCTGTGATATAGCCTGGGTAGTCTAACAATGGCAATCAATGCTCTGAATAGGTTGAAACCCCAGGAGTAGCTCAGTCCACAAGCCGATGTCTCAGCAGTCCCCATCTGGCAGTGAATGTTTGGAGGATTCTTGGAGAGACAGGAGTCTTCAGTCTATATTGGAAGGTTGAAAAGCTGTTTCTTATGTCTTTGAAGGATGGTAAAAGCAGTGGCAGCCACTGGGTAGCTGCACTTGCCAGTAAGACTGGCAAAACAACTGTGCTCTTTTTTTGTTTGTTTACTTTTTGTCTTTTTATTAAGATTTCAAGTTTTATACCTGAAGTACAATTTCTCAGGCCTTACTGATTATTTATTTCTGATTATACATTCCTTTTGGACACTTAAGTCCACATTGTTAGCCCAGATTAGCCAAGATTTTTGTTTTCTCAAGATCAGTTGAGCATATGGTCTTCAGGTTTTGGGGAGAGGGGAGGGAGCCCCTGGCTCTTTTTGGCTTTTCACTTACCAATTCCATGCACTCAATGACAAAGTCAGGTCCTGCTAGACCAGGCTTCCCTTTTTGAAGCATGAGCAGACTTTCCTCTTTATAGACTGGACACTGGCTGAAGTCCCATTAGTGGATCTCCAAGAGCTTCCTGCAGAAGGAGACTGGTGACTCACACTTGCAAGACATTTCAAGAGATGCCTCAAGTATTTTGTTTTAAGAATATAAGCTTGATTTAAATATTAGCCTTGATAACTGCTCTGATTTAATTACTGTACAATGATTTGTGTATAGTTAAGGGAGTAGAACAAGATAAGTGACAATCTTTTTTTCTCAATCTGTAAATATTTCCATGTATTTAACAAAGGCTGGAGATACATTGGGAGAATATAGAAGACACAGATTTTAGCCTAATAAGACTAAATAATGAATTAATCAGCCAGTAAGATAAGGAGTGAGGGGGTGGGAGTGAATATGTTCAAAGTATATTCTACACTTGAAAGAAAATGTCCTTAACCCATGAACTTTATACAATAATATACATACTATACTATATATATATATATATATATATACACACACACACACACACACACACACACACACCACTAAAGCAAAAATAAAAGCTGGGCCATGAGAAAAATTATGTATATAATGGCTATCAGCATCACTTTAAAGATAGTTCTTCCATTAAATAATTGTCATAATTAAATGGTATATCTTAAGCATTTGGGGTAACTTTTCTTTGTATTTGTAATTTAATTCCTTCCTTCAGTCTTCAAAGCCTTGGTCCCTCTCCTCTCCTCATATGCCTGCACATGTATTTTTAAGATTTGATGCTGCCTCTTTTCTGGGATTTTGATTTTTACTTTATTATTTGTTTTTAATGGAGTGTGCTGGATGTCTCTACAATTTTGTGCAAATGACTGCAGAACCTGGAAAGCTGCTGCTAATATTGATGCATAACAGACTGCTATTATTGGTCATTTATATAAATAAATATATATATATATATATATAAAATTTGAATTTTTGAAAACTTTAGCTGTGCTGTCAATTTTGAAAAACATGTATCCCAGCTTACAGTGTTGGGTTGGCATTGTACAGAAATTAACAGCCATATAGGTTTAGAAATGTTAATTTTTTCCCATTTGTACAAGGGTAACACACTGTATTAAATATGTAAGTCTTATCTTGATTACAGAAACTAATAAAGTATTCTCTAAATAATGAAAAAAAAAGATTTGATGTTACTTTAGGTGGTACATAATAATTATTATGCCACAAATACCTTTAATTCAAATCTCATAGTAAGGTTTTTTATTTGATGCCTCAGTTATTATTTCTGACAGAGCAATATGAAACTCATCACTTTTAATTTAAAGACATTATTTTGATTGTTGCTCAGTATATTGGACAAGTCTTTAACTTTCTATGGCACAACTGTTCTCTCTCTTTCATAAGAGGTGGTGAGTTTCTGTTAATGTTGTTCTCTTGTTCAGCCATTCATGGACTATACCATAGGGTTTAAACTGGAGATAGCCTAGCGGTTTAGAGCACAGACGCTCTTGCAGAGGACCCGGGTTCGATCCCCAGCACCCACATGGCGGCTAAGAACCGTCTGTAACTCCAATTCCAGGAGAACTCCAGTTCCAGGGGAATCCGAGACCCTCTTCTGACCTCCACGGCAGCATTGCACGACACGGGTGCACAGACCTGCATGCAGACAGTACATTCATACACATACAAAGATAAATAATAATAATAAAAAAAATTAAAAAAAAAGAGTTTGAGTAAAGAGACATTTTTAAAAGCCTAAACCTGTATAAACCCTCTAAAACCTTTTACATAAATTCTGTTGAAAGGAAGTGAAATAAAAACCTAGTAATATCCATCAAAATTGCAAGCTAATGATGGAAGAGGGGAAGTCCGTGAGTCAAAGCTTTCCTAACCATTTTTAGTTTTTGACAAGAACCCCTCAGGGGAGCTCTGTCAGTGTATTCCTTACAGAACAGGGTGTATATCTGTGCAATTAGGAAGAAATACTGGCTGGTTTTGACTTCTCTAATGTTTATGGGGCAAATCTTAAAAATAAATGACCTAGAGAGGTGAGAACAGTCCACTGATTCTTGGAGCAGTTCACAGGAGGTTCTTGCTTTAGTTCTCAAACTGACCACCAGGAGCTTAGATCACTCACACAGGCAGGGATTCTTATGTGACTGCACTCAAGTCTACTATTTGGGTGTTTCTTATATTTTCATTTGTTGTCCTTTTCCTTTTTTTGATTCAGGTAAATGAGCACTTTAATATCCTCTATTGACTTATTATTTATACCATATGTTATAGGTTTTTAAGGCTTCCCTAAAGTTTATTTTATTATGCATGTTTCCATTATTACTTCATTTCTTTGAGTTTTAATTTTTTCCTAATTTTTTAAAAATTATTTTATATATTCTTGTACATGGTATTGTGCTGTATAGGACATTTTCATTCGAACCTATCTAGTACATTTGACTATGTTCACCTGATATTCTCTAGCCTTCCTTTGCCTTCTCCACACTCATGTTAGTCCTTTTGCTTCTCTAGAGAGTTTCACTTCCACTTTCATGTTTATTTTTATATACACATGTGATTTTTATGTGTCGACACAGTATCTAGGGACAAAATATGAGAGAAAACATATTTGTATTTGGGAGATTGGACTAAGCCATCTAATATGATATCCAATTTCATCATTTTCCTGCAAAACCTCAATTCTTTATAGGTGAAAAATATATCATCTATCTATCTGTCTGTCTATCTATCTATCTATCTATCTATCTATCTATCTATCTATCTATCCATCCATCCAGCTATCTCACATTTTCTCTGTTTCTCTGTTGTTGAACACCTCTCCTGGTTCCATAACATAGGTATTGTGACTAGTGTGTTAATAAGCATTGTTGTGCAAGTGTATTGACTTAGATCTACCATATAATCTATCTCTGATAGATTATATCATAGATCTATTTTTTTTGGGGGGGGGAAACTGTATTTCCTGAGTGGTTAAACTAGTTTACATTCTCATCAACAGTGCAATGGGACTCCATTTTGCCCACACCCTCACCAGCATTTCTTGTTTCTTGCTTTGTTAATCACTGACATTCTGACTGAAGAAAGACATAATGTCAATGCTATTTTAATGTGCACATTTCTAAATGCTAGTGGGGTTGAAATTTTTCATATATTCATTGTACATTTGCATTTCTTCTTTTGAGAACTGCCTGTTCATTAATCCATTGATTTATTAGGTTGATTTTTTTTTTGTCATTTAGCTTCTTTGGATAATTTTGAATTGATTTTATTTGTAGGGTGAGAGATAGGGATCTAGTTTCAGTCCTGTACATGTAGATACTCAGTTTTCTCAGCAGTATTTTTTTTTTGAAGAGACCATCTTTTCTTTAAATCTTTTTTTTTATTTTATTACATTTATTTTTGAATGAATGTATCACCTGCATGAGTGTAAGTGCACTGTGTTGTGCACATGTGTGTAAGTGCATCCGTGCTGTGCAATGCCCATGGAGTCAGAAGAAAGTGTTAGATTTACCCCCAGAACTGGAGTTATAGATAGCTGTTAACTGCCATGTGGGTGCTGGGAATCAAACCCAGGTCCTCTGCAAGAGCAGTCAGTGCTCTCAACCATTGAGCTATCTATCCAGTCCTGAGACCATCTTTTCACAAATGTGTATTGCCTATCTTTGTAAAAAAATCATTCGTACATATGTAGTTATGTAAGTTTATATCTGGCCTTCAATTCCATTCCATTGATCTCATGCTTTTCTCTTTTTGTCAGTACCATGCTGTTTTTGTTACTTGGGTCCTGTAGTATAACTTGAAATAAGGTATGGTCATTACTATATCATTGTTCTTTTTGCTTAATATTTCTTTGGGTATTCAGGTTGTTTGTATGCACACACGTGAGTAAAATACGGGGAGTTTCTTCTTTGGTGTTTCCTATTTAAAATATTTTCTGTACCTGGATGGACATCTCTTTCTCTAGATGTGGGGCATTTTCTGCTAATATTTTATTGAAAACATTGTCTCTGACTTTAGCATGAAATTTTCTCTCTGTGTATGCTTGCGATTCATGGATTTATTCTTTTCATAGTGACCCTTAGATCTTAGATGTTCTCTTCATGTAAGCTTGTTAATTTACCTTTGTCAGTGTATGAATGCTCTAACTCCTGTATTTATCTTCAAGCCCTGAAAATTTGTCCTCTCATCTTCCTATCGGTGACAGTGTCCATGGAATTTCATATTTGACTTACTGTATTTGGATGCTGTGTTTTGCTGGAATTCATATGGGAGAATATCTGGGTCTTCTTTAGTTTCTGGAAATTATTCTTTATTCATTCTTTCAAATTCTTTGTCTTTGATTTCATCTATTTAGACTTAGTAATTTTTGAAAGAGACATGTTGCTTTGGTTTTTCACATTTTTCATATTTGTACATTGTGATTTGCACACCTGAGGTTAAGTGTCTTTTGGATTTACAAAAACAAAATAAAACAAAACAAAAAACAACCTCTTTTGGGGGGGAGGGGCAGGTGCAGTGTTTGAGGACCAGATTTCACTAGAGTTTAGGTGACTTTTGTGCTTTTTCTTTGCCCTAATGGTGCTCAGGCACCAGAATCAGTCTCCAGTCTTCTTCTGAAAGTAGAATACTGTCTTTAGAAACAATTGCTATCAAAGGATAGGTCCACTCTAAATATATAGTAATGGTCAAATAACAACCACCCCAGAAACTCCAACCATTTTAGGAAACAAAGGAGCACTGGCAGCATGGGGTGCACACAATTATTACTTCCTGTGGACATGAATAGAGAGGAAACAATGCAAAGCAAAGCTGGTGATTAGTATTGCCTTCATTGAAAAAGTAGAGGAATACAAAATAGATGAGGTGAAAAATAGGGATTTGAAAGAAGTGTATGTCTCAGGAGGTCAAGATATAGAGACCCTGAAAATCAGGCTAGCCACCTATTGAAAGGAAAATGAAAAGGAGAAAAACAGGAAGGAGGAGGAGGAGGAGGAGGAGGAGGAGGAGGAGGAGGAGGAGAAAAAGAAGAAAGAGGAAAGAAACAAGAGGAAGGAGGAAGAGGAGAGAAAGAAGAAGGCAGATTGAGTTGGAGAGGAAGAGAAAGGGAGAGAAGGAGGGAGAGAGTCAGAAAAAGTGAGAGCAAAGGCAAGAGAGAGAGAGAGAGAGAGAGAGAGAGAGAGAGAGAAGCAGCTAAGGACACAGGAAAGAGCTGGCCTGCTGTATTGTCACTGGGATTAAATGAAGGAGGGATAAATATGAATGTGAAGGGGAGACGGCTGGATTAGGTACAAGTCTGAATTCTGTTTCTCCTAATTGGGTTGTAGCCTTGACTCTCTTTGTATTTCTTACTAGGGTCCCAAATTCCTCTCACACTTCTGGCCATCAGGTCTGATGTCTTTCCCATCAGTGGGGTCACAGTTTCTGCTCATACTACCTTCAGGAGTCCCATTGTGAGTGCTGTTCTTACTCTTGGTAAGTCCCTTGTGAGGTTGGGCTACAGAAGCTAGTTCTGTTTTTACAAATCAAAGGGCCAATGTTGCCCCTTGACCTTCCTGATGTTGGGTGTGCTGCTGTGTTCTCCTGTAGATAGGTTT
Organism: Rhizomys pruinosus; assembly: GCA_009823505.1. Lineage (NCBI taxonomy): Eukaryota > Metazoa > Chordata > Mammalia > Rodentia > Spalacidae > Rhizomys > Rhizomys pruinosus. The sequence continues at coordinate 844,137 of VZQC01002288.1, forward strand.
CCACCTCACTAAATAGTGTATACATCTAATTAAAGGTTTCTTCCCTGAAGCATAAAGGTATTCTGATAGCTAGTTTTCAGCTTATAGTCCTGTTATTCTTGCTCTGAGTTTCCATTCACAAACCAATTGGAGCTGCTGAGCTCTAACACAGCAGGGGCCTTTTAAGATGGCATCCTACAGCTGCCATGGTCTTGTTAACATGAAGTCTCACCCCTGCTCCAGTGGGGTGCCAGGAGGAGAATATTCTCTGTGTCTCTCCTGCTTAAGATTTTTCTCTTTAAATTTGTTTTATAGTACTTTAAATGATTCTCTCTCTCTCTCTCTCTCTCTCTCTCTGCCTTCTTAGATATGATTTTTGTTTACTTGTTACATTGAGTTTTAGAAAGCCATTGGCAATATCTAACCAAATATTAAAAATTTTATCTATGATTGTCTCAGATTAGCATTATTTCCAAGTATCTAGCATAGGCCAACTGAAATATTCATAAGAAGATGGACATTTTACCAGGTCAATTAAGGAAATTTTTCTTTCTTTTTTTTTTGTCTTTTTTGAGACAGGGTCTCCCTGTAGCCCCAGCTGTCCTGGAACTCACTCTGTAGACCAGGCTGGCCTTGAACTCACAAAGATCCGCCTGCCTCTGCCTCCCAAGTGCTAGGATTAAAGGTGTGCACCACCACGCCTGGCAAGAAACTTTTTCTTGATATCAAGCTCCTATAAGCCTGACTGTCCACAAAAAATACCAGACACAGGAAGAATAGCATTATCATGGAGGAAATATAAGAATAAACACACACACAGGTCTTTAGATTGGAAATATAGTAGTAATCAAACATGGAGTTCACCATAAGCATTTCTTTGACTAAAGAAGCAGTGTTATAGATGTCATTAAAGAACAGGTCCAAGAACAAGAACAAGAGACTGTCAAAATAACCAGGCCAGTTTTCAAATGGACTCAACTGAAAAATAAAGTAATTGAAACTGAAAGCTCACTAGATTTTTATAGAACAAGTCATATATGGTTGTAGAAGAAATTAAGAAGTTAAAATGTGACTGAATAAACCCCTCACAGATCAAAGGATAAAAATAAGTAACAGATAAGAAGAAACAAATAAAGGGAAAACTGGACATACTTATAGAGCTCTAGAAGGAAAATAAAAAACAAACACTAGGGGAAGGGTAATATTCTAAGAGGCAGCGACCAGCATTTTCCAGAATTGGTGCGAGGCACCAGGAGTGTTCAGTGAAGGCAGTCCGATAAACCCTCTTCAGGGTGAGTAGAAAGTGGGGCACTTTAAGACTATAGGACAAAGACATTTTTTCATTTATTTATTTTATTAATTTTTTTCCTTTGTTATCTTTATTTTTAAATTTAAAAGAAATTTATTGATTCAAGAATTTCTTTTTTTTCAAAATTAAAAATTATAGGTTGATTCCTAAACACATTTAGAGATTCACATTTTAACAGTAAATTTGCATACAAGTATAAAGTCGTGTAATTTTACATTCTTTTTTTAGAATATGACTACATCTCCTCCATCTATATATGGTAATTACAATGTGTGAGTATAAGTGGTAGGACAATTCTAGAGCCCATTTATAGGTTCACATTGTAATAGCACAGTTGCTTTCAGATACAATGAAATATAATAAATCAGTTTGCCTGCTGACTGAGGATTTGGTGTTAGCATCCACAAATGAGGGAAATCATTCACCTTTTTTTTTCTTCCCTAGGACTGTGTTATTTCACTTAGTATAATTGCTTTGAGTTCCATCCATTTGCCAGCAAAGCTCATGATGTTATCTTTCTTTACTGCTGCATAGAACTCCATTGTGTAGATGTACCACATTTTTGTCATCCAGTCATCAGTTGAGGGGCATTTGGGTTGGTTCCAGGTCTTTGCTATTGTAAAGAGAGCTGTGCATGTATCTTTGTGGTAGGATGCATCTTTCTGGGTATATACCCAGGAATGGTATGGCTGGGTCAGATGGTAGGCTCATTTTGAGTTTTTTTTAAGGGTTCTCCACACTGCTTTCCACAGTGGTTGTACCAGTTTACATTCCCACCAGCAGTGGATGAGTGTTCCCCTTTCCCCACAACCTCTCCAGCATTTGGTGTCTTTTGTTTTCTTGACCTTGGCTAGTCTTATTGGAGTGAGATGATACCTTAGTGTGGTGTTAATTTGCATTTCCTTAATTATTAATGATGTTGAACACTTTTTAAGATGTTTCTCAGCCTTCTTTACTTCCTTACTGGTGAAGTGTCTGTTCAGCTCTTTACTCCATCTTTTGATTAGGTCATTTGTTTTCTTCTTTGTTTTTTAAGTAGCTTATATATTCTGGATGTTAATGCTTTGTCTGATGTATTAGTGGGGAAGGTTTTCTCCCACTCTGTGGGTTTCTTCTTCACTTCTTTGATTGTTTCTTTAGCTGTACAAAAGCTTTTGAGTTTGATGAGTTCCTACTTGTCAGCTGTTGTCCTTATTTCCTGTGCAGCTGCTGTCTGATTTAGAAAGTCTTTTCCTACACCTATGTCTTGTAGGTTGCTGCTGACTTTTTCTTCTATCACCTTCAGGGTTTCAGGTTTTAGGTTGAGATATTTGATCCACTTGGAGTTTATTTTTGTACAGGGTGAGAGGCAGGGGTTTAATTGTGTTCTTCTACAAATGGTGATCCAGTTTTGCCAACACCATTTGCTGAAGATGCTATCTTTCTTCCATTGAGTTTTTTTGGCCCTTTTGTCAAATATGAGGTGGCTGAAGTTATGTGAGCTCAAGTTTGGATCTTCAATTTTGTTCCATTGGTCAATGGTTCTGTTTTTTTGCCAGTACCAGGCTGTCTTTAGACTATAACCTTGTAATATAGCTTGAAGTCTGGTAATGTAATCCCCCCAGTATTGCACTTTTCACTCAGGGTTGCTTTAGCTATTCGGGTCTTTTGTTTTTCCATATGAATTTAAGGATTTTTTTCTAAATCCGTGAAAAAGCTCATGGGGATTTTGATTGGGATTGCACTGAATATTAATTAATTGCATCTGTATATTAATTTGGATAGAATGGACATTTTTACTATATTAATTTTTCCAATCCTTGAGCATGGGAGGTCTTTCCATCTTTTGATGTCATTTTCAATCTCCTTCAGGGTTTTAAATTTTTTGTTGTAGAGGTCTTTGGTGTCTTTGGTTAGGTTTATTCCTAGGTATTTTTTTTGAGGCTATTATGATTGGGAAGGTCTCCTTATATTCCTTCTCCAATTGCTTATTGTTTGTGTAAAGGTTTATTTTGTATCCCACCACTTTACTGAAACTTTTGATTGTTTCTAAGAGTTTTCTGGTGGAGTTTTTAGCATCCCTTAGGTAAACTATTATATCATGTGCAAAAAGGGATAGTTTTACTTCCTCTTTTCCAATTAGTACTCCATTTAGTACTTTAATTTCTCTTTCTTGCCTTATTTCCCTAGCAAGCATTTTAAGCACTATAATGAAGAGGAGTGGTGATAGTGGACAGCCTTACCATGTTCCTGCCTTTAAGGCAAATGCTTCCAACTTTTATCCATTTAGGATGATGTTGGCTGTGGGTTTCTTGTATATAGCTTTGACTACATTGAGGAATGATCCCTCCAGTCCAATTCCCTCTAAGACTTTAAGCATGAAGGGATGCTGGATTTTGTTAAAAGCTTTTTATGCATCAATTGAGATGATTACGTGTTTTTTGTCTTTAAGTCCATTTATGTGTTTTATGATATTTATTGATTTACATATGTTGAACCATCCTTGCATCTCTAGTATGAATCCAACCTGGTCATGGTGGATGATATTTTTGATGTGGGTCTATATGCGATTTGCAAGTATTTTGTTGAGAATTTTTGCATCTGTGTTCATCAATGATATGGGTCTATAGTTTTCTTTCTTGTTTGTGCCTTTGCCTGGTTTTGGTATTAGAGTGATGCTGGCTTTGTAGAAGGAATTTGGGATACTTCCCTCTGTCTGTATCCTTCTGAAAAGTTTGAGTAGTAATGGTTGTAAGACCTCTTAAAAATGTTTTATAGAATTCTGCTGTGAAACCATCTGGGCCTGGGCTTTTTTAGTTGGAAGGCTTTTTATTGCATCTCAATTTCCTCAAGTGTTATGGGTCTGTTTAAGCTGTCAATTTCTTCTTGGTTAAGCTTTGGCGAATCCCAGGATTTCAGATATTCATCCATTTTTCTTAGGTTTTCAAATTTCAGTCACACCAAAGTACTACACTGGTTGGCTTCTCTTCAAATAGTTCTTTTTTTAATTTATTTTTAATTTTTTGGTCTTTGCGAGACAGGGCCTCCCTGTAGCCCCAGCTGTCATGGAACTCACTGTAGACCAGGCTGGCCTTGAACTCACAAAGATCTGCCTGCCTCTGCCTCCCAAGTGCTAGGATTAAAGGCATGTGCCACCACACCCAGTCTTCTAATAGTTCTTTTTATAGGTAACATAAGCTTAGCCCAGACCAATTCCACATATGTTGGTCTCTTGCAAAGTTTGCTAAGGCCAGGTGCTAGAGGCAATCTATTCTAATAGAATTGGAGCTGTTTCTATGACGAAAACAGCAGGCCTTGGTTATAAGAGGCAAGGACAGGCCTGAGTTGGGTACAATCTCACCATGTCCTTTACTATGGTCTACAGTCCCATTCATTTTAGGGGAACAGCTTCAAAATCCTTCAACTGTACAAGATGCTGAAAGGAAAGAAATCCAAGGAGGATAAGGTGGCTCCAACCTGGCACTGGGTCATAAAGAGCCCAAAAGGTAGAGAATCCTCTGAGAAAAGGCTTAACAACTTTGCCATTGGCTAGGACATTGAACCCTGAAAAGATTTCCCCTGCTTTGTCAAATGATTGCAATGTAGCAACAAGGGGATCTTTCTAAGAGGCCAGAAGCATCTCCTACAATTATCTAGGTTACTTCCAGTCAGCCTGCACATGTGTAAGCCTGTCCACAAGTACAGGTTAGAAATGAAGCAGGAGCAGTTGGCTGTAGTTCAGGCTCAGAAGACTGCTTCTAGCAAAGAGGAGGACTCCACTAAGAGACCATTGGTCCTTCCAGTTGGGGCTCAGTACTGTCACTACCTTGTTGGAGAACAAAGAAGCTCAGCTGGGCATGGCACGGGTGCACCAACCTACATGCAGACAGTACATTCATACACATAAAAATAATAAATAAAATTAAAAAATAATAAAGGCTTAGCTGGATATCACACATGATGTGGAACCCAAAAAGATGGTGGTTTCCTGCTGGATTGCAAGTGTAGGCCTCCTACTGCAGCATCAAAGGGAAGGCCAGGTGGGCTTAGACATGCACCACCACACAGATTAAGTTGGAAAGGAAAGGAGCTCTGGTTCAGGTGGTAGAAGTTGCCTATGTCTGTGTGGGTTCGAACCCCACTCCTGGTACCAATTTCTGTCATTGTCTTCCATTGCTGTGACAAAACACTCTGACCAACACCAACTTGGGGAGGAAAGGGTTTATTCAGCTTACATCTCCTGGGTCACAGTTCATCACTTAGGGAGCCCAAGGCAGGAACTCAGGGCAGGAACCTGGAGGCAAAAGCTGAAGCACAGGCCATGGAGGAATGCTATTCGCTGGCTTGCTCCCCTGGCTCATGCCCAGCCTGCCTTCTTATGCGGTACACACAAAAACTGCTCCAGGGTGGCACAACACTCATTGTTGGGTGGGCCCTTCCACATAACTCAACATCAAAAATACTCCACAGATGTGGCTACTAGCGCCAATCCAATGAGCAAATTCCCATTGAGGCTCCCCTTTAACCACATGTGTGTCAATTTGACCTAAAGCATCGAGCACAGTATACTTCTGAAAAGTTTGAGTAGTAAATGTGTGAAGACCTCCTTTAAATGTTTTATAGAAATCTGCTGCTGAAACCATCTGATCCTGGGCTTTTTTAGTTGGAAGGCTTTTTTTTTAATTAATTGAATTAATTAATTGAATTAATTCTTAATTTTTTTTTGAAAATCATTTTTTTTTTTTTTTTCTTAATGAGTGCTTTGGTAGCATTTCGTACATCTTTCCATTCAGATCAGGCAGATTTCCCTTTCCCTCCACCCCACCACCCCCACCTTATTGGATCATCAGTTCCGTCAGTGTTATGAGGATTGTTTATACCTGGTCAGTATTCTTCTTGGTTAAGACTTTGGCGAACCCAGGATTTCAGAATATTCATGCCATGTTTTCCTTAAGTGTTTCCAAATTAGTAGAAGTATAGGTTTTTTAGTATTCCTCTCATATGAGTGTCTTGGATCTGTTCTGTTGTGATGTTTTTCCCCTTTCATTACAATGCTATTGATTTGGAGTTTGGCTTTTCTTTCTTTGTGGTATAACTGGGCCGCTAGATGTCTATATTTGTTTACATTTCCAAAAATCAGCTTTTGGATTCAGTGTTGTTTTTTTTTTTTCTTGTAGGGTTTTCTTTGTTTTCTATTTCCATTGTTTCTGCTCTATGTTTTTTGTTATGTCGTCCTGCCTGTGGGTTTAGATTCATTGTTGATTTGTTTTTCAAGTGTTTTTTAGCTGCATGTTAGATTGTTTACTTGTTTTCCTTTTGTTTTTTTTTTTTTTAACGTGGGGCATGTTAGGGCTATAAATTTCCCCTTAAGACTTTTTAAAAAGGCGTCCAAGGACAAAGAAAACTTCATGCAAGAGAAAAAACTGTTAAAATCCTGCATTCTAATAATAGCAACAATACACAACAGAAGAAATGAACTGCTTCTTCATTATCCTGAGAGAAATTAACTGCTGATTTACAGCTGACTATTCTTTGAAACTAAGGACAAAAAAGACACCTAAAAAGTTGCCTATGAATTCTATTTATTAATTTTTAAATATAGTTCAAGAATGAAGGAAAAATGATCTAAAATGGAAATACCTTCCTAAGCTCTAAAGAACTGGGAACCAAATTTCTGGTGTACATTTTTTAGCTAAATTCATCCATCATCTAAAACAAAGCATCTGATCCATGAGGAAAGGAAGAAAAGAAGTGTTGACTCAGAAATGCAAGGAGGACAATGGTCAGGGGCCATTCTAGGCTTCACTTGTATCTGGAGATGAATGAGCTTATTATACACTGAGTTGTGTTAAATTCCTTTATTGACATCCCTAGCCAATGTAATTTTTTATTATACTCTAAATATGTATCCTTATATGTTACAGAGAAGTGTACCTTTCAGCACTCTCAAAGAAGCTTCTTTTTGCAACAGATGGAGACCCTTACAGAGTTCCACAACGTTATCCCAACAATGCAGAGAGATGTCCAGCCCGAAGAGACACATCTACAATGTCTCTACACTTAAGGCTCGGAACACAGTGGAACCGAGGGCAGAAAGAACACTTGATGAATCTCTCAACTCTCAACAGCAAAGCTTCCCTCCATGCAACAGATCGTGATTAACATGGAAAGTCACAATTAGCAAAAGTTCAGAGAATAAGAGATGCAGAGGGCGTGCCTCTATAGGGCTCCCTTATTAAACCTCACCCACCATTGTGGGGAGGGGGCTCAAGAGACCATTGTGGAAGAGGGGGCAAAAATACTGTAAGAAGCAAGGTGACATGGCCAAAAAGGAAACAGTTTTCCAGAGGCTTGGGGGTTGCTCATATGATCTTACATGGAAGTGCAACAAAGAGACAAAACCCAGCAGAGAAGTTGGGGAAGAGGGAAAGAAGCCCAAACTTTACCCGAGGAGCTATTGGCACGGATGGCTAACCAGTAGAGGGAGAGTTTGGGTTTTTCTTTTTGCTCAGTTATATATTTGTAATTTTCTATTTCTTTTTTCTTTTATGTGTATGAATTTATTGTTTGCATGTAGGTTGTTGTACCCATGTTGTTCAATGGGTATGGAGGCTGGAAGAGGGTTTCAGAGCCCCTGAACTGGAGTTACGACTGTTGTTAGCTGCCATGCAGTGCTAGGAATCAAAACCCTGGTTCCCTCTGCAAGAGTAACCCGTGCTCTTAACTGCTGACCTAGCTCTCCAGCTCCATTTTTCTTTTTCTTTTCTTTTCTTTCTTTCTTTCTTATCTTTCTTTCTTGTCTTTCTTTGCTTCTTTCGTTTCCCTTTCTTGCTATTGTCTTTCTTTCTTTCTTCTTTCGTTTTTTGCCACTTCCTTTTCTTTTATTCTTTTCTTGTTTTCTTCTTTCTTTCTTTTTTCTTCTTTTCTTTCTTCTTTTTCTTTCTTATCTTCTTCTTTTCTTTCTTTCTTTCTCTCCCCNGTGTGTTTTTTTTACTTCAAGTCCATTTATGTGTTTTATGATATTTATTGATTTATGTATGTTGAACCATCCCTGCATCTCTGGTATGAATCTCACCTGGTCATGATGGTTGATCTTTTTGATGTGGTTCTGTATGCGATTTGCAAGTATTTTGTTGAGAATTTTTGCATCTGTGTTCATCAATGATATCGGTCTATAGTTCTTTTTCTTGTTTGTGTCTTTGCCTGATTTTGGTATCAGGGTGATGCTGGCTTTGTAGAAGGAATTTCGGATATTTCTTTCTGTCTGTATCCTTCTGAAAAGTTTGAGTAGTAATGGTTGTAAGACCTCTTTAAAAGTTTTATAGAATTCTGTTGTGAAGCCATCTGGGCCTGGGCTTATTTTAGTTGGGGGGCTTTTTATTACATCTTCAATTTCCTCAAGTGTTATAGGACTGTTTAAGATGTCAATCTCTTCTTGATTAAGCTTTGGAGAACCCCAGAATTTCAGATATTCATCCGTTTCTCTTAAGTTTTCAAATTTAGTAGAGTATAGGTTTTTGAGGTATTCTCGTATGATTTTGAGGATCTTTTCTTTATCTGTTGTGATGTTTCCCCTTTCATCACAAATGCTATTTGATTTGGAGTGGCTCTTTATTTCTTTTGGCTAATGGGGCTAGAGGTCTGTCTATTTTGTTTATCTTTTCAAAGAACCAGCTTTTGGTTTCATTGATTTTTTTGTATTGTTTTCTTTGTTTCTATTTCATTGTTTTCTGCTCTGATTTTTGTTATTTCTTCCTGTCTGTTGGGTTTAGGATTCATTTGTTGTTGTCTTTCAAGTGATTTTAGCTGCAGTGTTAGATTGTTTACTTGTTCTCTTTCTGTTTTTTTTTTTTTAACGTGGGCATTTAGGGCTATAAATTTCCCTCTTAGGACATTTTAAAAGCAGTCAAGGACAAAGGAGAAACTTCATGCAAGAGAAAAAACTGTTAAAATCCTGCATTCTAATAATAGCAACAATACACAACAGAAGAAATGAACTGCTTCTTCATTATCCTGAGAGAAATTAACTGCTGATTTACAGCTGACTATTCTTTGAAACTAAGGACAAAAAAGACACCTAAAAAGTTGCCTATGAATTCTATTTAATTAATTTTTAAATATAGTTCAAGAATGAAGGAAAAATGATCTAAAATGGAAATACCTTCCTAAGCTCTAAAGAACTGGGAACCAAATTTCTGGTGTACATTTTTTAGCTAAATTCATCCATCATCTAAAACAAAGCATCTGATCCATGAGGAAAGGAAGAAAAGAAGTGTTGACTCAGAAATGCAAGGAGGACAATGGTCAGGGGCCATTCTAGGCTTCACTTGTATCTGGAGATGAATGAGCTTATTATACACTGAGTTGTGTTAAATTCCTTTATTGACATCCCTAGACCAATGTAATTTTTATTATACTCTAAATATGTATCCTTATATTTACAGAGAAGTGTACCTTTCAGCACTCATCAAAGAAGCTTCTTTTTGCAACAGATGGAGACCCTTACAGAGTTCCACAACTAGCCCAATGCAGAGAGATGTCCAGCCCTAAGAGACACATCTACAATGTCTCTACACTTAAGGCTCGGAACACAGTGGAACCGAGGGCAGAAAGAACACTGATGCATCTCTCAACTCTCACCAGCAAAGCTTCCTCATGCAACAGATCGTGATTAACATGGAAAGTCACAATTAGCAAAAGTTCAGAGAATAAGAGACTGCAGAGTGCATGCCTCTGGATAGGACTCCCTTATTAAACCTCACCCACCATTGTGGGAGAGGGGGCTCAAGAGACCATTGTGGAAGAGGGGGCAGAAATACTGTAAGAGCCAAGGGTGACAGATGGCCACAAGGAAACAGTTTTCCAGATGGCTTGGAAGTTGTTCATATGATCTTACATGGAAGTTCAAAGAGACAAAACCCAGCATAGAAGTGGGGAAGAGGGAAAGAAGCCCAAACTTTACCCGAGGAGCTATTGGCAACTGATGGCTACCAGTAGAGGGAGAGTTGGGTTTTTCTTTTTGCTCAGTTATATATTTGTATTTTCTTTTCTTTTTTCTTTTATGTGTCTGTATCACCTGCATGAATGAAGTACACCTGTGTTGTGCAGTGCCCATGGAGGGCAGAAGAAGGCATCAGAGCCCCTGGAACTGGAGTTACAGACTGTTGTTAGCTGCCATGCAGGTGCTAGAAACCAAACCCTGGTCCTCTGCAAGAGCAGCCAGTGCTCATAACTGCTGACTAGCTCTCCAGCTCCATTTTTCTTTTTCTTTCTTTCTTTCTTTCTTTCTTTCTTTCTTTCTTTCTTTCTTTCTTTCTTTCTTTCTTTCTTTCTTTCTTCTTTCTTTCTTTCTTTCTTTCTTTCTTTCTTTCTTTCTTTCTTTCTTTCTTTCTTTCTTTCTTTCTTTCTTTCTTTCTTTCTTTCTTTCTTTCCTCTCCAGGAACATGATTTACTTCCATTGGAACTGCCAGAGTGGGACACCTGCTAGCACATGGTGGAGCAGGATCAGGAGCAGGGGGCAAGATGGCGATTGGGGCAGGACCTCAGGTACAGGGGAAGAGGTCAGAAGATTGACAGCCTCTGGAGGAAGTGGACATCTGTGTGTCCCTTAGAATTCTAGGAAGCCCAGTTCCAGCCCTATTTTCTTGAGCTTCAGTTACTAGCTTATTTCTATTCTCTTTGAGTTCTTTAAAGTATTCTTTAAAGCCACTGTTCTTTGATTATCTTATCATTCATTTTTTTCTTTTAAATCTGCATTCTGGAGTTCCTCTGGGTAATTCACATTGTAGTATACTTCAGAAGGACTGGTGGGTTTTGGTGGGGACATATTCCCCTGTTTTTCCATATTTGTATTTTTTGTGGTCAGGTTTGTGCATATAGATTTCTTTTGTTGGTTGTGTATCAAATACGAATTCTTGTCTGCCTTTGTTTAGTTGAAGTTTGTTTCTGTTTATATTGTTGTAGCTTGGTTGCTTTCTGGTCAGGTATGAATAGTTAGATTCTCACTTTTGATTTTTTTTATTGGTGGGACAGTGTGGTTCCAAGCTCTTTGGTGAAGAGCTCTTTTACTTGGAGAAGGGAATAAAAGATAATGGGGACCCAGTGGGTGGATTCTGGCAGTCTAGTCAGGAGGTCTCAAGCAGGAAGATTAGGAGGGGGTATAGGGCCAAGGGGGAACCATAGGACAAAGTTTTCTGTTCCTGTAAGCTGTTCATGGGGTAGCGACAGTGTGTGTGGGGGGTCTAACCAGCAAGGTGGAGTGTGGGCCCTGATGGAGGAGAATGGAGCTCACCTGGGGCTCAGTGGTGGAGCCTGGGTTAGGAAGCTTGTCCTGTCCGATGTCTGAGGCAGGAAGAATGGGAGTGGGCCTAGGCCCAAGGCTCAAAGGGAGACAGTGTTGGGAGAAAAAAATGTAGCTGGTCAGGGTGTAAGGACTCAAGCCACAGTGAGCCTGTTTTAAGGGAGTGATGCTGAATAGGTTAAATAGGTTCTAGCTGAAGGACACTTGGGGATACAAACTTGGCTGGATAGGCTTTAACATCTATGAAAGAATGTGTGGCATGCAGCTGGGAGGATATGGGGTATAGACAAGAGAGGGTCTAAATATGATCAAAATGTACTGCATGAAATTCGCAAAAATTAAAAAAAGGTAGATAATTTCTTTACTTGTGGTTTTAGAGCAAGCACTAAAGAAGAGAAAAAACATGGAAAGAAAAATTAGAATCTAGGGAAAAAATAATAAGAAAGTAAGTCAAGAAGGGGAAAAGGAGGCATAAACATGCAAAGTAATATAGGAATAATGGATGTCTATGGATCGGTAGTTACATAAATGGATGTAGCCATTTCAAAATTTATAGACTGTAAGCAACAGAATCTACTAATAGATTGTTGACCCAAGGCAGTTAAAATTTAAGGACACAGGAAGTGGCTGGAAAGAGAACTGTTAGGCAAATAGAAGAAAAATAGTATATTTCAAAGGAAGAATGAAGTCTGTCCTTATACATAAACGTATGATTGTGCACAAGAAACCCAAAAGAAATGACAAGAAAAATTAAAATGAATGAACTATGAAAAGATGATAGCAAATTAATATATAAAAGTGATTGGCATACCTATCTATAAAAATAGAAAACAGAAGAATAAATTCAAAATGTCTTTTTATCATATATTTTTCTTGCTTATATGTGTATGTATGTCTGAATCTGTCTATCGATATACCTTGTCTATCTGTGTTATCTATCAGATGATAAATTTTTTTTAGAATTAAATCTACATTTAATGGGGGTACTTTTTAAAGAAAAATTAAAATACTAATTTAGTATTTTAATTAGTAGAGGCACAGAAGGGATTAATTAATACAAGGCATTAAACTACAAGGGCAAGTCTTCCCTCACCGTTCTGCAGGTCCTTTGTAGTCAAAAGGAAACACAGCGAGAGATTGTGTAAGCTGTTTTGGAAGATATTTGTAGCCTGGTATGGAAGAGTAAAAGGCCTAGAGAAGCTAAGAGTCTCCCAAAGAATATGAAGAGGAATCTGTACATTGATGAAGGGAGAATTGTTCATCACTATATCAAAATTTATTATAGCATTGCAAATTCGGATGGAGTGGGATAGTATGAAGTTAAACAAGGAGAAAAAACAGAGGTCAGGGAACTGTGCACTCAGAACCCCCTGTAACACAACGGTGAAGCTCAGTAGGGAAAGCATCAGTATTGACTGAATGATGCCACAGAGAGAAAATGCAGCTGAACCCTCCCCTCACACTGTGACTGGCTTGTTTTGTCTTATGGCTGCTCATTATTCTGAGCAACTTTTTCTTTCCCAAAGGCAAAGGGCATTAAATTGTACTATATAGATTGGGTTATCTCCCTAGGAATTCATGATGGAAATGTCTCAAGTTGAGAAACTGGTAGGAGCTATCCCAGGGCAACAAGATGGCTCAGCAGTTCACCTTGGCTCTCCCCTCAAAAGCAAAGTCAAACACTGGGTCCAATTCCCTGGAAATACAGCAGTCTGAAACCCTCCTCACTTTTAAGGACATATTTCCTTTTCTTTAAGGAATGCTTCCATGATAACACTTGTGCGTCAATCAATGAAGTCTGGCAAGTCTTACAAGCCTGTAGGAAAACAAATTAAATTCTCCATGCAAATCCACACAGTTGCCTGCTGTGGTCACAGTGCTTAGCCACAAAGCCACTCTGCTATTGTTCTGCTAAGCACTGACTGCAGTCAGAAGTGTGATTTTCAATTCTGGCCTGGTTCTTGAATTCATGTGACAAGTCTTATGTTTTGTTGGCAGCTGGTCTATTCACAGAAGAGGCAAGACATTTTAAATTTGTCTAAGCTACAAAGCAGATCCGCGTGGTCCTCTTGATTACAGAGGAAGCCACGTATGGCAGAGGGAGGAGGAGGCAAGTTTCGAGATGCGAAACACCCCAGGGAGGGAAGGGCAGAGCCTGACCTTTCCACACATTGGACAAGTCTGCTCAGAGTTCCACCTGGTGAATTAGATTTTAATCAGCCTAGACAAGAGCCAAGTTATGAACGGGGTGGGGGGTGGGAATAAAAATACATTTGTACAAATAAAGTCCGTGACATGTGCCAAAAATCCTGCGCCGTTTTTCACACAAGCCTAAAAGACATGATATAAAAACATGAGTTCTCAGCAAGACACAGCTGTGAAGTCTTTTCAGGTCAGGTCGTGGTGGGTCGTGGTGGGTTTGGGGGGAAGAGCTGCCAGATAAAGGTGGGAGGCATTCATTCCCTCAGTTTGGTGTTGGCCATGATCAGAAGTCCATCCTTACAGCTGGGTCAATGAGAGATATAGCCATACTCATTTCTGGTGCTCTGTGATCTCAGTTTTCTGTGGTAGTTTAACATTATATATGGTAAGAGGTGGAGACTTAATCTTGTCTTTTTGAAAACAACAACAACAAAAACAAACAAGAAACCCCAGTTATCCCAGCTCCATTCCCTGAGTCCATGACTGCTGTAAGGATTTGATGCTTCTTAATTGGGTTAATTTTTTATGGCTGCTTTGCTATATTTCTAGATTGTGTAGTCTGATGTTCTATCAAAAATGCCTCTCAAGGGCCTAGTGAGATGGTTTAGTGGAGAAGATGCATGCCACCTAGCTTGGCAACCTGAGATTGGTCCTAGAGCCCACATAGTGGATGGAGAGAATCTCCTGCAAGTTGTCCTCTCACCTACACTAGGGGAGATATGAAAAGCAGCCTTTGAGGTATGTCGCCTGGGTTATTTTCACACAGTTGTTCCCTCCAACCTCTCCAGGAATGTTGATGATGGACATCATGTCAAGACAGCAGGTTTTCAGCAAGTTGGAGGTAGTATCATGTCACCAACAACCACCACGCACAAGGAATATTCAGGCTGAGCCCACTTTGTGGGTTATGTTCAAGCTTTGTTTAGAAAGGTATGAGTCATTATTTTACACAAAACAGTCTGAGGTCTGGTAGAAGATGGTGTGCCTCTTGTGAGTAGTCCTGCCAAGTGATGATGAAAAACAAAAGGTACTAAGTTTCAAATGCCACTGAGAGTGATGGGGTCTGAGTAACGTGAGGACAGATCAGCACACCAAAGGTCCTGGTAACTTCTGCAAGATGAGGTGGGTCTGTATCTGTTACCTACTGCTGTGTAACAAATTACTAGAAATATATGTGGCTTGCATAATAGTAAATATTTATCATTCCAACTGATGTCTATGGGTTGAAATTCTGAAAGTAGCCTATTTGGAGGCTTGGGCTCAGGATGTCTTGTAAATTTATAGTCAAGATAAGATCTGGCAACTAATAGGGGTTGAAAGCTTGGTTTGTGTGGCTGACAAATTCCTTCTAGATACTGACAGGAAACCTCAGTTTTCTTCCAACAGCTCTAAGAGAAAACTTCCTTGGCGTTATAGTCTAGGAGTGTTAAAACTGATAAATAATATAAACTGAAAGAAGAAAGAAAGCTCTGTGGTAGAGAGTGTTAAAGATAAATATTAATAAAAACCAGATAGATTATGATGATAACTGTAGGGGTGAACAAGTGGTGTAAGGCCATTCAGTGGAATACCAGTGACAAAAAGGATAACCGACTGATCCATTATACATTAAAGATGAACCTCAAAAAACATTTTGTGAAATGGAAGGAGCCGATGCAGGCATGATACTGTTTGATTGATTAGTTTTGAAACGTCTGGAAAAGACAAGTTGAATAGCTTAATAAGCCAGGGTTTTATATTTTTATGTGTAAATATTTCATACTTATATTAACTATAAATGAACATAAAGAATTTTACTAAGGACATGAAATGTTCTAAAACAGATTTGGGGAGATAGTTGATAGTTGTTTCACTTGGTAAAGTTAAATATTGAGTTACACATTTGAAGTGGATGAATTTTATGTATTAATAGAATGGGAAAAAAGGAAATATGTTGAATACCAAAAATAACTGAAAGTAATACTTTAATAGAACTAAAACTAATAAAATTATTACTCTATTCTTTGAGGAAATAATTTAAGTGCTAGTCTAATTTGTGGAACTGTTTAAAACAGATTTTTAAAAGATAGTGGTTTTTTTCCCCCAAAATAACAGACCTAGAAAACTTTAGAAAACTTAGACATGTACAATGAAGGACAAAAACATAAAAACGACCTTTTGTGGTACTAGGGGCTGAACATGGCACCTGTCTTCTACTGCTGAGCTACATCTCCAGTCCATTTTCATTTCCACTTGAAACAGGTTCTCACTAAATTCCTAGACTGGCCTTGAACTTGCATTTGTTCTGCCTTGTCCTACCCAGTAGCTGAAATTAAAAGTCTGCACCAATAACTTAGCTAAAATGGATTTTAAATGTGTACAAAACTTTGTAATTTTCATGAAGGTATTGGGATCTTTTATTTTTTTAATAGACATCTTGTCATGACTTAAATGGTTTTACATATTAATTAATAAGGTGAATCTGAACTCTGAAAGAGTAGAAGTGTTGAATGGACTATAAAAATGGGAGTCAGCCGTGTCAAAGCAAATCTAATTGGCAAATATGAACTGGATAATTGAATTTCTCCCACTAAAATTGTAACAGTACAGTGAAACTTAGTTTTAATTGACTGTAGTAATTTCACAGAGGGGGAAGCCAAGGTTTAGAGTGCTCATAATTGCTGACCACAGAATGGACGGGTACAGATGACAACACACATTGCCTTACTCCCTACTCCCTGCCCAGGTTCTTAAACCTGAGCTTCTGGTAGGTCCAGAGTTGTGGGAAAAACCTAGAGGCCATGGATGGAATTTCCTGCTGTTAGTCACAGGATGCCCTAGGTGGATCTGCACAGTATCTGCAGATGCAGCTGCTCGTGTGGAGCACAGCGAAGCTTCCCCAGATGGGTTGTTTTAACTTATGGGTTCTTTTCCTTTTCTGGTAGGCTGCTTCTCAAGGCAAAACAAGGTGTCTTCCTCGCCTTTCTGCATTGGCTTCACTTTAGAATCAATGAGAAGTTTGAACAGATTCGGGGGGATTGTTAACGGCCCCCCGAAGTCATGAAAATGACTTTGTAACTTTCCTTCATGGGTGAGATATCTTGAGATTGCTATTTAAGAAAGTAATGGAACTTGTCATGTACTTCCTCTGAATAAATCTGGCTTTAATAGCAAAAGTCGTGCTTTCTTCACTTGTGTTTATTTTCAGTCACTCAAACTGACGCATGCTGTCAATATCTCCTCACTGTAAGTGTAAGCAGAAGTATTTAAAGAAAGCAGCATTGTTTTATTTTGGGTTAGCAATTTTCCAGGGCACACTGGCAGAAGTATTTAGTGCTAAAGAATTGCATGTGTTTGCTTTGTTCTAAATATAGGTTGAACAGCGAGCAGTAGAGCCCGAAGGCTTCAGACCAAAGCATGTGGAATATTAAAAAAAAAAAAAAAAAATCCATAGACACAGCATCTCCTGCCCAGGACGAAACAAATGAGAAGGAAACAAAGTGATAGATATCAGGGTTTCTTCTAAAATATTTTGGTGTTTTTTTTTTTTTTTTTCCTTTAACACTGTAAAACCAAGGTCAGCACCACCACTGCAGTAACTCAAGGCAAGCTAGGTGGATGGCAGCTGCTGTGTGGTCTTGTGGGACCAGAAGAAGAGCTGTAAGGTAATCGACGTGACTGCTTTGAAAAGACCCAGCACATTAGAGTTATTTTCTTTGAACTCTGGCCTATAGGATAACATTTTTTGGCATGAATATGGCACAATACCAAGATTCTAGCCTAAGCCTTTTGCCTTTGGATTACATCACCAGTGAGAAGTTGGGGACACAGATAACATATGGGATTAATATCAAGCTCTCTTTCACACTATTTTTCAAACTTTAAGCTATACATCCTGTGGCCCCTGGACATATTTTTATAGATATACAAATTGTCTATTATATATACATATGTATATATATATATATATACACATATATG
The DNA here is from genome assembly GCA_009823505.1 of Rhizomys pruinosus. NCBI lineage: Eukaryota > Metazoa > Chordata > Mammalia > Rodentia > Spalacidae > Rhizomys > Rhizomys pruinosus. Next base: position 861,866 of record VZQC01002288.1, read on the forward strand.
ACAATTTTGAAAAGTTAACAAGAACATATTTTAAAACCTTACAGCCTGTTTGCTAGGACTATGGTAAGAGCATACCACCAATTAAGTAAATCAAACAGCTTTTCCTACTGCACCCTTATGGAGGTTGAAAGTCCAGGATTAAGGTGCTGGCCAGGCTTGTGACTTCTTAGGAATATAAGGAGGAATTTAGTGCTCTCTTTTCCTAGCTTCTGATGGGAAGTTTTGTTATTCTTCTGCCTGTAGATGTTGAAGATGTCTGCCATCACAGATGCATGGAGGTTTCCTTATGTGTCATGTATCAGCCCCTTAATTTGCCTCTTTTATTAGGACACCCACATACTGGATGAAGATCTGTCTTGTTTTAACACCATCATTTGCAAAGATCCTGTTTCCAAATGAGATCCTATTTATGGTTCCTAAGGGAAAACACTTTATTTCAGAATATCTTTATAAGAATCACCAGCCAGGGTTTAGAGTTGCAAGGAAGGATGCAGGATGGTTTCAGTTGTCTTGTTTTCAAGAGAAGATCTTTTATATTGGAGTATATTGGTACCAGGAGAAGAAGAGAGAACATCAAGATTCCCTCTAGGAAGCTCTTTGCATGGAGGTAGCCACAGCGGTGGTCTGTAGCAGAACACACATAATGAATCTTAAGAAAGTCAAACCACAATAGCTGCATGTGTGAACTCTCTTAAAGTAGCAACTCCTGTTGAGTTGTACCAAGAATATGATTTATGACTCAATTCCGAGTCTACATAACTGACAGCTAACTTGACATAATGAAACTTAAACAAGAACTTAAGTTTTCCCAAAAGGAAATGATATGGAAAAGAAGGTCCTGGTTTACAGCATCAGTAACAGCCACTGTCACTTACTAAAAACCTTTATTCCTGTCATTGCTAAAATTCTGTCTCTACCCATCTTCCAAGAAAGTTGTTCTCTCCATTTGGTAACTGAAGAGTTGGGTGGGACCGACATTTGAATAATTTGTTTAAACTCAAGGCCTGTAGTCTTCCCACTGAATTTTATGCTTTTTCTTAGTACTTAAAACTCATGCAAGTAAGACAAGTATTTGTCAGGGAGCATGTCCTGGGCTTTGGCTTTTAATATCCACAATTCTTTTTATTGTTCTATCATGTGTCCACTCTCTTATGTATATAAATTCAAAGCATAGTAAGGTCTGGAATGTGGTGCACAGGGCTGTGAATCTTGGTTGTGAGTGTGAAGACGACCAGGCAGCTTGGACTGCATGTCCTGACAGGGCACTGCTCTCTGAGGGACAGCATCACTGAGAAGCCCAAGAGAGCATCAGCTCACCCTAATGAGATGAAGTCACATAACAATTCCTGAATTTCACTAAAGTCCATCCATGCTGAGACGGGTACTCCTCACTCTAGAAAGAGGGGTCAAGGGATATCTCCAGTCTCACTCCATGAAGTTCTTAGCTGCACTTACTTTTCAGATCGTTCATGGAAAGCTGAATTTACTTTCAAAGCTGTCTGTTCTCTGCAGTGACACCTTTGCTTCCTGGGCATGGGGAGAACTTCTATAATTAGAGCATGCCTGGAGATTTATTCAGCTAGACTTACCACCTAAAATGTGGGAAGATGAAGTCTGACAGAAAAAAAACAGCTGTTTTCAAAGAAGCTAATTTCTTTGAGGATTATGTATTTACTATTGTTTATTGAGCAATCTACCTCCTCTTCCTTCAGCCCAATCTCTTGCCATAAAGTATTCCAAACCTTAAGGCAGAATAGACATAAATCAGGAATGAATTGTAGTTAAGTAGTAGAGCCAGCCTGTTTCCATTTTGGGATAGTCCGTGCTTGAAAAATAGGCTTTGCAGTGTCATTTCAAAGATTTTTTATTCAGTTTTTGCTTTGACAGGTAAGTGCAAAGATCAGAAATTGCATATGCAGCACTGTTTTCCAGGCGCACTGCTCCTACCCTGACAAGCAAGCCTATTGCTGATGGAAGACACAGAGAACCACATTGAAGGAAACAATTTATTGCAACCAAGTAATTGCCTTATACTAGCAATGCTTCTGGGGTAGGAAACCTAAGAGGAAGGTTTAGTCATGTCAGAAGTTTCTTAACTCAAATAAAAGTATTATACAGTACATAAATGGAATGGAATATTGAGTTTAACTTTCCATTGCTTTTGAAATAAGTTGGTAGTATTCTTTCTTTCTTTCTTTCTTTCTTTCTTTCTTTCTTTCTTTCTTTCTTTCTTTCTTTCTTTCTTTCTTTCTTTCTTTCTTTCTTTCCTTTCTCCATCTCTCCCTCCCTTCTTTCCTTTCCTTTCCTCCCTCCCTCCCTCCCTCCCTTCTTTCCTTTCTTTGTTTTTCTTTAGTCGTTTTTAAAGACAGGGTCTCTTTGTAGCCCCAGCAAGCTTGGAACTCACTATGTATACCAGGCTGGCCTTGATCTCACAGAAATATGCCTGCCTCTGCCTCTGCCTCTGCCTACTGAGTGCTGGGATTAAAGGCTTATGCCACTATGCCTGGCTTCTATTTTCTTTTGATAGTGTATCTTCTTTTTATTTTGTCTTTTTGAGACAGGATTTCCCTGTAACCCCAGCTGTTCTGAAACTCACTATGTAGATCAGGCTAGCCTTGATCTCACAGACTCACCTGCCTCTGCCTCCCAAGTGCTGGGAGTAAAGGTGTGTGCAACCACCCACTCTTCCCTTAGTGGGTTTTAATCAGCATTCATTCATTCAACACATTTCCTCAGTGCCAGCCATGGACAATCAGAGATGCAAACATGTGTGAGGTGAGTTCAGATATCTACTACGCAGCCCCTGTTAAAGTATTCCACTGAAACTTCTATGCTAAAAGCTAGTGGTAAAAGTTTGGTAGGCTAGCAATTCCCACAGCCTACTTCAAGGTATCTAGGTAGAGCTATCTCAAAAAGCTGAGCTTTCTGCTCTTGGACCAATTTGCAGAGTAAACAGGACTTTGTCTGGCATTGTCTTATGGGTCTTATAGTAATTTGTAGATCTTTCTTGCACTGGACTATGATTGTGAACTCTGTGTCTCCTAGTGCATGGGGAAAAAGCATGAGGGAGAGGAGAAAAAGAAGAAAAGCCTTGTTTCTGTGAAGTGGAAGAAGTGTTCATCGCTCAGCAACTGGGACATGTCTAACACTGGCTGGACACTTGGTAGCATTCAAACTGTGTTGCACAACTGTCATTTCTTCTAGACATAGGCCTAGGTGAACAGTACACATACTTTGAATCCTCAAGACTGACCTGGAGAAACTGAATGATCTAGTGTTGCTTATCAAAGGGGAGCCTCCCATGACCTTGTCTTCTGAAGATTTTCACATCGGTCTTTGTAGCCCAGATTGTGCTACAATAGTTTACAACTATTATTATTATTATTATTATTATCATTATTATTATTATTATTATTATTGGTATTTTTGAGACAGGGTCTCCCTTTAGTCCTAGCTGGCCTGGAGCTCACTCTGTAGACCAGGCTGGACTTGAACTCACAAAGATCCGCCTGCCTCTGCCTCCCAAGTGCTAGGATTAAAGGATAGCGCCACCATGCCCAGTTTACAATTATTATTTTTAATGTTGTGCAGTGTACGGTTGTTTGAGAAAATCCAAATAACTCAGAGGGATAGCAACTGACGTGACCTCTTTTCTTCCCCCTCCATTGTCATTTTTGCATCAGGCAGATGACCCGCTCAAAGTTTGAGATGTATCCCCTCGGAGGATTCATTCACTCTCTGCCATTTTATAAATACCCTCACACTGTGTTGCTTTTTTTAATTTCGAGGAATGAAAATGTAAATGTTTTTTTATAAATTTTCCCTAGATACTTTCTATCCTTTGGACTTTAATACAAATCAGAATACAAAGAATACATTTTCTCTCTTAAACAGTAGCTGCACTGCCTAAATCAAATATGTATTTTATTTAAAGTATATTTATATAAATATGTCTTCTTATGTGTGTTTATTATTGCTAATGGGAGTGTGCACTTAGGTCTAGCTGGTCCAGACATCTCTTTTGAGACAATATGGAGGATTACAACATATTTTTAGATACCTACATTGAAACTAAAATATTAATCTCTTTTTTAAAATTTTGCAGTGTTGAGGATCAAAGCCGAGGCCTTATGTATGGTAGGTAAATGCTCTACTACTTAGTTATACCCCAAACTCCTTGAATCTTTGTTTAAAATATTTTTTTCAGAAGGACATAGAGACATGAATTTCTCTGGATTTGTGTAGATACATTCTAATAATTATTATGTATATTTTGAGAACAATTATTCTGGGCCATACATTTCTATAGTTACAAAGTAACTATGTCTAAGGGATTTTTGTATTTTTTTATGTGTATGAGTGTACTGTCTGCATGTAGGTTTGTGCACCCGTGTCCTGCAATGCCGTGGAGATCAGAAGAGGGTGTCGGATTCACCTGGAACTGGAGTTAAAGATGGTTCTCAGCCACCATGGGTGCTGGGAATCCAACCCAGGTCCTCTGCAAGAGCAGTCGGTGCTCTTAACCACTGAGCCATCTCTCCAGCACCTGATTTTTGTATTTTTGTATTTAGCTTTTTACTTTCTTTGTAGTGAGTTCAAAGCTTTTAGAAAAGATGTGTATCTGTGTGCATGTGTGTGTATCTGTGTGCATGTGTGTGTATCTATGTGCATGTGTGTGTGTCTATGTGCATGTGTGTATCTGTGTATGTGTGTATCTGTGTGCATGTGTGTGTATCTATGTGCATGTGTGTATCTATGTGCTTGTGTGTGTATCTGTGTGTATGTGTGTATCTTGTGCATGTGTGTGTATCTGTGTGCCTGTGTGTGTATTTGTGCACATGAGTGCTGGTGGCTGTGGAGGCCACAAGAGAGTGTGCAATCTCCTAGAGCTGGAGTCAGTGGTTGTTGTGAGCACCTGATATGGGTGCTGGAAACTGAACTCAGGTCCTCTGGAAGACAGTGAACACTCTTATCCAGTGAGCCATCTTTCTAGCCCAGTATTGTTTTTTATTTATGTATATTAATTGTGCAAAACAATGGTTTCATTGTGATATTTTCTTTTTTTTTTATGTGTATGAGTGTACTGTCTGCATGCAGGTTTGTGCACCCATGTCGTGCAATGCCACGGAGGTCAGAAGAGGGTGTCAGGTTCTCCTGGAACTGGAGTTAAAGACGGTTCTCAGCCACCATGTGGGTGCTGGGGATTGAACCCAGGTCCTCTGCAAGAGCGGTTGGTGCTCTTAACTGCTAGGCCATCTCTCCAGCCCCTTACTGTGAGGTTTCCATACGTACATCTAGTGATTTTGGTCATACTTGGTTTCCGTTATCCTCTGTTTCCTCTCTCCCACTCCCTTTTATCTTTACTCCAAATAAAGTCTGTACGAACAGCACCAGCTTAAGGAAGTAATTTTAACAACTTATTCATCTGTATCTACAAATTAATATATGCATTATGAATCAATATAGCCCCGGTTTTTACAATTTTGCCAATGATACTATAATAAGAATGAAACATTAATGACTAAAGTAGATTAAATCTCATGTTAATAGATACTGCTATGAAATAAACATACACAGATGATGCCAGACATAAGCTATGGTAAAAATATGGCTTAAGCAATTACAGACTGAAGCTTGGCAATGACATGCTTGAAGTCAGAATTTGGAATATTTCCACTTGTGAAAAGAACTTTTACTCTGCCATTTCTACTGCAGAAAAGATATCTCACCAGGATGGTGTGCTGTGTATCATTCTGAATGCTGGGTAACTTGTCTCTGAGATACATTGAAATGGAGATGGTAAATTCTCTTGATAGCCCCTGCATTTGAACTTACCTGGCAGCTGAAGCTTGCAGGTAGAAATCAGTGGTTCCACTAAGGAATAGCTGGACATGGGAATGAGGAAATGAAGCAGGAAGCCACAGGCTTCAGAGTCCTTGACTAGTTTAGGAGACCTTTATTTTGATGCTTAGCACTCAAAAAAAAAAAAAAGGGAACATGTTTTACTTTGCAGGATATATAGTAGATATATTTTCTTTGGCTTATTTTCTGTTTTTATTGATGTCTAGAAATCTTTCTTCTGTGCTCATTCTTAACTCTGTATCTGGTTTGCCTGTTCACTGGTAATGGCCCTAGGTAAGACTTTTAGAAAGGTGCTGGTGACTTGAAGAATGGTGTTCACTTTTCTACTTTTCCAGTCTTTCCATTATGTAAAAAATATGCTGGATGCACTGCTCTTTAATTTCCCTAAGGATCGTTTTCATTCAGAGCATCATTGATACTACATATGGATAAATTTGTCTTAAGCTGAATTATTTGAGTAAGCATCTCTGTGTGAGGAATCCTATGCGCACAGCCCATTAAGGCCATCCCTTGTGGACTGCAACAGAGGGAAACACCACATGACCTGTTCTCAGACTGGACTCTGACATTGAGCTGAGGTATCTTAGCCACCCTGGACTTGCCAGCCTGGGAAGATCTGATAATGCCAAGTGCAAGTGCCATGTAATGCTAGTCTTTAAACCCGTATGTGTGTATGGTGTATGTGTGGTGTAGGTATGGTATATGTATGTGGTATATGTATGTGCGTATGGTGTATGTCCACATATACGTGCACCCATATATGTGCAGGTGCACACCCACATTGTGCACACAGAAGTCAGAGAGGACGTCGGAGGTCAGAGGAGGATGTCATAGGAGAATGTCCTGCTTAGTTGCCCTCTGCCTTATTCGCTTAAGACAGGGTTTCCCACTGAAACTGGAGCTAGGCTCATGGCCTCTAAGTCATAGGAATCCTCCTGTCTCTGCTCTTCCCATAGGACTAGGGTTACAAATGCATGAAGTCAAGCTGAGATTTTCACATGGGTGCTGGAGATTCGAACTCAGACCCTTATTGATGTTTAGCAAGCACTCTTACTCATTGAGCCATCTTCCTAGCTTTCATTTTTATTTAAAATGTTGTTTATGTATGCGTATGCGTATGGATGCCTATGAAGGCCAGCACAGGGTACTGGATCCCCTGGGGCTAGAGTTACAGGAAGTTGTGAGGTGCCTGACTGAGGTACCAGGAACCAAACCCAGGGCCTCTGGAGGAAGAACAGCTATCTGTAAATCATCCCATCTTAGAGTTTGATGCTAATTCTTGACTGTATGCAGCAATGAAGGGCTTCTGGTAGCTTGGATAGTTTGCTGATGATTTAATAATAGTTATGTTTTTTTTTTATTTTGAACTTAATTCTGTCTTATCATGCCTGGTGTGATTACTATAATTACTTCCTTTGCAGCTAGTTGAAACAAATCTAGTCTTCATTCCATGACAATACCTTAAGTATTTGAAGATAGCTCTGTCCTAAGGCCTCTGTCTATTTGACTAAAGTCATAAATCTGCATGTTCCTCTTTAGTCTCTGATGACTGTGCTATGGACATGCTTAATCAGACTCCACTCACTGTATGAGCAGCACGGAATGGGCCAGAGCCCAAGACCACGTGTCAACTTTCTCTGTTGAATGCACTCTTTATAACACAATCCAAGATTTTAAGATTTTGGCAGCTGCACAATTGTTTGACTCAATGAGTTTACAGAAACCTGTGATTTCTGAGTAACAATCATCCTTGCTACTGTTAGCATGCATAACTCATTCTTGTTTAGGGAACTAGTTCCAGGACTAGTTTCCATGAAATTTTATGTTTTTAGAATTGACTTGACATCCAGATGCTTCATGGCATTTTTTCTTATAATCAAATAGTTTTACTACTAGTCCTAGTTGGAACAATGGTATTTGTATGAAAACCAGTAGCTACATAGTCTTAACTGCAGCAAAACCATGAATAGAATAATATTATGCCGCTAATCAATTGATAAGTTGTTTACTAATTCAGAAACCCTGCCACAGTATAAATATCATATGTAGTATGCATGTGATATAATTTATTTTAATGCCTCCATTTGAAAGCAACATAGAAATCATCATAATTTCTCAGAATCTGTTCCAGAAAAATGTAGATAATATGCCAAGTGGGTGCTTTGCATGCCATGTGGAGAGTTCAGATACATAACCCAACAAGCTCAGGGTCTAAATTTAGTCATCCAAGTCTTTACAGAACTGACGGAATGTGAGCCGGGTCTGGAAGGTTACCTGGAGTGGTGCTATATGGGAGAAGGGGAATATGGATTTTGGAGATGCACAAAGTCAAGGTTGGTGAGGCAGAAACAGCTAGGTTACATCAGACGATAATGTCCAGATGAGCTTCAGGGACCAGAGCTTCTGCACAGGAGAGTGCTGATGCAGAAGGATGGTCAGTAGGCCCTGTGTTTTGAAAAGGAGAAACTTTCCTGGCCAAGCAATCCTTTACTTCTAAGTGAAGAGGGTGAAGCTTCTTGCATCCTGGCTATCTTCAGACACAACTTTAGCTTCAGTTATAGTGAGTATCCATGTAGATGAGTTTAGCAAGCATTCATGACTTTTAGGAAATCCATTCTTCTTTATAATAAGATGGTCTTGGGCTTGTTCTTGTTCCTTACTTTTTAAATATTCTCCCAGAGTTTCTACGTGACCCACCTGGTCATTGGCCTTTTGCTGAGCACACTTTAAAGTGCATGCATAGGTTTTACTGTTCTTTAAACCTGTATTTAAAGCATGTGGTTGATTTGAGGCATTAAGTTGTTGCTTACTTTACTGTTCTGTCTTTCATGGCCTTCGTGGCAAAACATCTGCTCCGATAGAGGAGGGATTCCTCATCAAGTTGGCAGTGGGACCGTCCTGGCATCCACGCCATGATGAATGCTGGCTGGCAGTGATCTGACATCATCTCTGAGCATCCTGTCCCTGACCCATCACAGCAGATTATCAATAAAATAATTGTGCTTCTGTTTTACTAATGATGTATTTAAGGAGAGAAGGAGAAAAACAGAGTATCAGTGATCACAAACACCTCCATCTGACCTGGGATCTGAAGCAAAACCAATCACAGGTGCCTTTGACAGTTAATGTTGTTAAAATGTTCAATGTGAAATTTCTATTTTAAATAAGAAACATTTGAAAAAAATGGTCAGGATTAGCAGGAGCTTAAATTGAAACCATGTTTGTCTGTAGATAATAGACTGCTAAGCACAAATACTGCCTTTAGTAGAAAAGCATGTTTTGCCTACAAATTATCCATATGGCCCTGTTTGTACCACTGGAATTTAATTAGGTTTGCTTTTTTTCATGAAACCAGAAGGCAAGAAGAACTCACTTCATCTCCTGTGAAGTGGCTTGTCCCCTGGCCAACTCTCTTGACACCTAAGTTTATTAAAGTATTCTCAAATTCGGGTCTGTTAACTCAGCATTGTAGCATCCACATGCCTGCTTTCTCAACTGTCCTTCAGTCTAACCAATGACTTGCTCAACCCAAGGGTGACAGAGTCAATATACCAAGGGAGATCCTGCAAGAACCCTGCACAGTATTTATCAGTTCACTGTTGGTTCACTGATTGTTAGCTGAAGTTCACAAGGCCCCCATTTGACAGTTCTCTCATCACCCTTTGTTCTGTTAACATACAGTCATTGATTCTAAATTCTCCAAATTCATCCTGGTGCCTAAACGCCACTGATAAATGAAATGCACGCATCATTTCGTAAAAGGTTGCATAGACCTATAGCTCATCTTTTCTGTTACATGTGTGTCTTTGTTAAACCAAACTCAGAAAAAGCCATCTGTTTTCCTAGGAAATTTCCAGCAAGGACAATGTGATTATTCACAAGGAAGAGTTCAGTTTATATCAGCATCAGGAGTTCAAGACAGCTTGTAAAGGAAGTGGATAAAGGTGGGAAAGTCAATTACAGTATTTTTAGGAGCGGAACTGCCTCTGAAAGAAATAAAACTTTCTTGTTTAATCTTACCAGAAAAAAGTAATATAATATATAAAGGTTTCTTTTCTATGCTGTTGAGAGTTCTGGACACGGTGTCTTGCCTTTTCCTTTCCTGTGATTCCGTCCATTGGCAATCCTTACCCACTAGTGGGTAATGGATATAGCTCATGTCCGTTTCATCAGTAGATGCTTGACTCCAGGCCCTTACTATTTATTATTCCTATGCTATCCCAATAGCCTGCTACAGGCTTTTCTTTTCAACAGCATACAAGAGTCTGCCAAAGACAGTCTGCCACCGCTACTCTTTTGATTGTTTTGCTCATTATTCAAAATCTTTTAGTGTTGCCAAATTGCCAATGGGATAATTTTAAAACTCCTTGGTCTCGTGTAGCATGAAGCACATCCAAAAATATCAGTCTAGCTTTCCCTCCTGTCTTATCATCTATGAAGCTCTTTAATCAGGTAATTAATCTCAGCCAGTGTTTTTTGGTCTTTCTCAGGGCGAATTCTCCAGAAAACATGTGGACACATGCTACTCTGCTATCCACTGACCTCTGGTCTCACCTAGACCCTCTGCTCAGACATCCTTCTTTATTCTTTAAGACCTTGAGCCCAGTATTCTTCATGAAGGCTTTTCTGGAATGTCTAGTTAGAACAGACATGGAATTTCTCTTGCCTGGAGTGTGGGAAAACTGCTTATAGGAACTCTGGGTGAGAAAAATTCTATACCAAGCTAACTGTTTTTTGTTGGACTTACTGATGGATAAGAAAGTTTCCTTTAATCTTTGATATTTCCCTGAATCCACTTTAACGTCCCCAAATTACAGGGCGAACCTATTATAGATAATTGAAGAACAGATGGTATAGTTGTTTTGGATTATCACCTTGACTGGAGGAACAGACCTGTGTATGTCTATAAAGACATTTTCATAGATGATTAACTGAGGATAAAGACAGTATCTTCCAAGAAGTGGAAGACCGCACTGTAAAGAGGTCTGAGGAAAACACCACGCATGCGTACTGACATTTGGAGTGTGTGCCTCCATCGCTGCTGCAGCTTCCTCTGCTGACTTCCTGCTGCAGCCTCCTCTGCTGACTTCCTGCTGCAGCCTCCTCTGCCGCCTCCTCTGCTGACTTCCTGCTGCAGCCTCCTCTGCTGAATTCCTGCTGCAGCCTCCTCTGCTGACTTCCTGCTGCAGCCTCCTCTGCTGAATTCCTGCTGCAGCCTCCTCTGCTGACTTCCTGCTGCAGCCTCCTCTGCGGACTTCCTGCTGCAGCCTCCTCTGCTGACTTCCTGCTGCAGCCTCCTCTGCGGACTTCCTGCTGCAGCCTCCTCTGCTGACTTCCTGCTGCAGCCTCCTCTGCTGACTTCCTGCTGCAGCCTCCTCTGCTGACTTCCTGCTGCAGCCTCCTCTGCTGACTTCCTGCTGCAGCCTCCTCTGCTGACTTCCTGCTGCAGCCTCCTCTGCAGGGGAGCTCCATGCCTTGTCTTCTGAAGATTTTCACATCGGTCTTTGTAGCCCAGATTGTGCTACAATAGTTTACAACTATTATTATTCTTTAATTATTATTTATCATTATTTATTTCTTATTTTATTATTGATTTTGATGACAGGGTCTCCTTTGTCCTAGCTGGCCTGGAGGCTCACTCTGTCGACCAGGCTGGGATTGAAAGTCACAAAGATCAGCCTGCCTTCTGCCTCCCAAGTGCGAGGTTTAAAGGCTAGCTTGCAACATAGGCCCAGGGGACAATGATATTTTTAATGTTGTGCAGTGTACGGTTGTTTGAGAAAATCCAAATAACTCAGAGGGATAGCAACTGACGTGACCTCTTTTCTTCCCCCTCCATTGTCATTTTTGCATCAGGCAGATGACCCGCTCAAAGTTTGAGATGTATCCCCTCGGAGGATTCATTCACTCTCTGCCAGTTTATTAATACCCTCACACTGGTGTGGCGTTTTTTTAATTCGAGGAATGAAAATTGTATAAAGTGTGTTTTATAAAATTTTCCTAGGGATACTTCTATCCTTTGGAACTTAATACAAATCAGATAATACAAAGGATCTTACATTCTTCCTTCTCCTCTTAAACAGTAGCTGCACTGCCTAAATCCAAATATGTATTATTTTTTTTCAAGTATCTTGATATAAATATGTTTCTTATGTGTGTTTTATTATTTGCTAATGGAAGTGTGCACTTAGGTTCTGCTGGTTCCAGCCATCTTTTTGAGGGGACAATATGGAGGATTACACATATTTTTATATTACCTACATTGAAAACTAAATATTTAATCTCTTTTTAAAAATTCTGCAGTGTGAGGATCAAAGCCGAGGCCTTATGTATGGTAGGTAAATGCTCTACCACTTAGTTACCCGACCCCTCCTTAATCTTTTTTAAAATATTTTTTTCAGAAGGACATAGAGACATGAATTTCTCTGGATTTGTGTAGATACATTCTAATAATTATTATGTATATTTTGAGAACAATTATTCTGGGCCATACATTTCTATAGTTACAAAGTAACTATGTCTAAGGGATTTTTGTTTTTTTTATGTGTAATTGAGTGTACTGTCTTGCATGTAGGTTTGTTTCCCCCGTGTCCTTGCAAATTCCGTGTGGAGATCAGAAGAGGGTGCGGATTCCCCCTGGAACTGATTAAAAGATGGTTTCTCAGGCCACCATGTAGGTGTTGAAAATCCAACCCAGGTCCTCTGCAAGAGCAGTCGGTGCTCTTAACCACTGACCATCTGAGCCATCTCTCCAGCACCTGATTTTTTTTATTTTGTAATTTTAGCTTTTTACTTTCTTCTTGTCTGTGAGTTTCAAAGCTTTTAGAAAAGATGGTATCTGTGTGCATGTGTGTGTATCTGTGTGCATGTGTGTGTATCTAAGTGCATGGTTGGTGGTCTCTGTGCATGTGTGTATCCTGTGTAGTGTGTAATCTGTGGCATGTGAGTGTATCATGTGCATGTGTGTATCTATGTGCTTGTGTGTGTATCTGTGTGTCTGTGTGTATCTTGTCCTGCATGTGTGTGTATCCTGTGTGCCTGTGTGTGTATTTGTGCCCCATGTGTGATGGTGGCTGTGGAGGCCAACAAGAGATGTGCCACATCTCCTAGAGCTGGCGTCAGTGGTTGTTGTGCTGCAGCCACCTGATATGGTGCTGGAAACTGAACTCAGGTTCCTCTGGAGACCGTGAAACTCTTATCCAGTGAGCCATCTTTCTAGCCCAGTATTGTTTTTTTTATGTATATTACTTGTCCAAAAAATGGTTTCATTGTGATATTTTCTTTTTTTTTTTATGCTGTGTATGAGTGTACTTGTCTGCAGTTAGGTTGTGTGCAACCCAGGTGTGCAATGCCACGGAAGTCAGAGAGGGGTGTCAGGTTCTCCTGGGGAACTGGGAGTTAAAGACGTTCTCAGCCCCTTGTGGTGCTTGGGGATGAACCCAGCGTCCTCTCAAAAGAGCGGTTGAGTGCTCTTAACTGCTTAGGCCATCTTCGTCCAGCCCCTTACTGTGAGGTTTCCATACGTACATCTAGTGATTTTGGTCATACTTGGTTTCCGTTATCCTCTGTTTCCTCTCTCCCACTCCCTTTTATCTTTACTCCAAATAAAGTCTGTACGAACAGCACCAGCTTAAGGAAGTAATTTTAACAACTTATTCATCTGTATCTACAAATTAATATATGCATTATGAATCAATATAGCCCCGGTTTTTACAATTTTGCCAATGATACTATAATAAGAATGAAACATTAATGACTAAAGTAGATTAAATCTCATGTTAATAGATGACTGCTATGAATAAAATACACAGTGGATGCCGACATAAGCTATGGTAAAAATATGGCTTAAGCAATTACAGACTGAAGCTTGGCAATGACATGCTTGAAGTCAGAATTTGGAATATTTCCACTTGTGAAAAGAACTTTTACTCTGCCATTTCTACTGCAGAAAAGATATCTCACCAGGATGGTGTGCTGTGTATCATTCTGAATGCTGGGTAACTTGTCTCTGAGATACATTGAAATGGAGATGGTAAATTCTCTTGATAGCCCCTGCATTTGAACTTACCTGGCAGCTGAAGCTTGCAGCGGTAGAAATCAGCTGGTCTCCCACTAAGAATAGCTGGACATGGGAATGGGAATGAAGCAGGAAGCCACAGGCTCAGAGTCATTGCGACTAGTTAGGGAGACCTTTATCTTTGCCATGCTTGAACTCAAAAAAAAAAAAAAAAAGGAACATGTTTTACTTTGCAGGACTATATAAAGATTATATTTCTTGGCTATTTTCTGTTTTATTGATGTCTAGAATCTTTCTTCTGTGCTCCATTCTTAACTCTGTCATTGAGTTCTGTTCACTTAGGTAATGGCCGTAGGTAGACTTTAGAAGGTGCCTGTGACTAGAGAATGGTAGTTCCACTTTTTCTCTTCCAGTCTCCATTATGTTAAAAAATATGCTGTGATGCACTGCTCTTTAATTTCCCTAAGGATCGTTTTCATTCAGAGCATCATTGATACTACATATGGATAAATTTGTCTTAAGCTGAATTATTTGAGTAAGCATCTCTGTGTGAGGAATCCTATGCGCACAGCCCATTAAGGCCATCCCTTGTGGACTGCAACAGAGGGAAACACCACATGACCTGTTCTCAGACTGGACTCTGACATTGAGCTGAGGTATCTTAGCCACCCTGGACTTGCCAGCCTGGGAAGATCTGATAATGCCAAGTGCAAGTGCCGAACTGTTCAATGCATAGTCTTCTCAAATACCCGTAAATGTTGCTAGTATGTTGTATGTGTAGTGCTACAGGTCATGGTATATGTCATGTGGTATATGTATGTTGCCATATGATGGTGTATGCTCCACTATATACGTGCACCCATATATCGTGGCAGGAGTGCACACCCACATTGGCACACAGAAGTCATATAAGAGGACGTCGGGGTCAGAGGAGGATGTCAAGGGGAATGTCCTGTCTTAGTTGCCCTCTGCCTTCTTCGCTTTTTAAGACAGGGTTTCCCACTGAAACTGCGAGCTAGGCTCATGGCCTCTTAAGTCATAGAATTCTCCTAAATAACCATGTTCTAGCTCTTCCATAGGACTAGGCGTAACAAATGCATGACGTCAAGCTGAAGATTTCACGATGGGCTGTTGGAGATTCGAACCAGAACCTTATTGCATGTTACACGCACTCTTACTCATTGAAAAGAACACATACTTAACCTAGCTTCCATTTATTATTTAAAATGTTGTTTTATGTATGCGTGATGCGTATATGGATGCATATGCCAAGCATTGTCCTAAGGTAACTGGACCCCTGGGGCTTAGGGAGTGTGAGCTGGACGTATTGAGCTCGACGGTGATGCCTTCTGAGAATGCGTCACTCACTGCTGTTCCCGTACACCGAAACCCCAGGGCTCTGGTAGTGTAAGTAACTATCTGTAAATCATCCCATCTTAGAGTTTGATGCTAATTCTTGACTGTATGCAGCAATGAAGGGCTTCTGGTAGCTTGGATAGTTTGCTGATGATTTAATAATAGTTTATGTTTTTTTTTTTATTTTGCAATTATAATTCTGTCTGATTATGCCTGAGGTGGTGTGATTACTATAATTACTTCCTTTGCCGCTAGTTGAAACAAATCTAGTCTTCATTCCATGACAATACCTTAAGTATTTAAGATAGCTCTGTCACTAAGGCCTCTGGTCTATTCTGACTAAAGTCATAAAATCTGCATGTATCCTCTTTTAGTCTTCTGATTGACTGTGCTATGGAACATGCTTTATTCAAGTATCTACTCACTGTTAGAGCAGCACGGAATGGGCCAGAGCCCCAAGACCACGTGTCAACTTTCTCTGTTGAATGCACTCTTTATAACACAATCCAAGATTTTAAGATTTTGGCAGCTGCACAATTGTTTGACTCAATGAGTTTACAGAAACCTGTGATTTCTGAGTAACAATCATCCTTGCTACTGTTAGCATGCATAACTCATTCTTGTTTAGGGAACTAGTTCCAGGACTAGTTTCCATGAAATTTTATGTTTTTAGAATTGACTTGACATCCAGATGCTTCATGGCATTTTTTCTTATAATCAAATAGTTTTACTACTAGTCCTAGTTGGAACAATGGTATTTGTATGAAAACCAGTAGCTACATAGTCTTAACTGCAGCAAAACCATGAATAGAATAATATTATGCCGCTAATCAATTGATAAGTTGTTTACTAATTCAGAAACCCTGCCACAGTATAAATATCATATGTAGTATGCATGTGATATAATTTATTTTAATGCCTCCATTTGAAAGCAACATAGAAATCATCATAATTTCTCAGAATCTGTTCCAGAAAAATGTAGATAATATGCCAAGTGGGTGCTTTGCATGCCATGTGGAGAGTTCAGATACATAACCCAACAAGCTCAGGGTCTAAATTTAGTCATCCAAGTCTTTACAGAACTGACGGAATGTGAGCCGGGTCTGGAAGGTTACCTGGAGTGGTGCTATATGGGAGAAGGGGAATATGGATTTTGGAGATGCACAAAGTCAAGGTTGGTGAGGCAGAAACAGCTAGGTTACATCAGACGATAATGTCCAGATGAGCTTCAGGGACCAGAGCTTCTGCACAGGAGAGTGCTGATGCAGAAGGATGGTCAGTAGGCCCTGTGTTTTGAAAAGGAGAAACTTTCCTGGCCAAGCAATCCTTTACTTCTAAGTGAAGAGGGTGAAGCTTCTTGCATCCTGGCTATCTTCAGACACAACTTTAGCTTCAGTTATAGTGAGTATCCATGTAGATGAGTTTAGCAAGCATTCATGACTTTTAGGAAATCCATTCTTCTTTATAATAAGATGGTCTTGGGCTTGTTCTTGTTCCTTACTTTTTAAATATTCTCCCAGAGTTTCTACGTGACCCACCTGGTCATTGGCCTTTTGCTGAGCACACTTTAAAGTGCATGCATAGGTTTTACTGTTCTTTAAACCTGTATTTAAAGCATGTGGTTGATTTGAGGCATTAAGTTGTTGCTTACTTACTGTTCTAGTCATTTTCTTTCTTTCGTGGCCTTCGTGGCAAAACATTCTGCTCGATAGAGGAGGATTCCTCATCAAGTTGGCAGTGGGACCGTACCTGGCATCCACGCCATGATGAATGCTGGCTGGCAGTGATCTGACATCATCTCTGAGCATCCTGTCCCTGACCCATCACAGCAGATTATCAATAAAATAATTGTGCTTCTGTTTTACTAATGATGTATTTAAGGAGAGAAGGAGAAAAACAGAGTATCAGTGATCACAAACACCTCCATCTGACCTGGGATCTGAAGCAAAACCAATCACAGGTGCCTTGACAGTTAATGTTGTTAAAATGCTTCCAATGTGGAAATTTCTATTTTAAATAAGAAATCATTTGAAAAAAAATCGGTCAGGATTAGAGAGGCTTTAAATTTTGAAAACTCATGATTTGTCTTAGATATGGACTGCTAAGCACAAATACTTGCCTTTTAGTAGAAAAGCATGTTTTGGCCTACAAATTATCCATATGCCCTGTTTGTACCACTGGCAATTTAATTAGGTTTGCTTTTTTTCATGAAACCAGAAGGCAAGAAGAACTCACTTCATCTCCTGTGAAGTGGCTTGTCCCCTGGCCAACTCTCTTGACACCTAAGTTTATTAAAGTATTCTCAAATTCGGGTCTGTTAACTCAGCATGTAGCATCACACATGCCTAGCTAATTACTAGACTGCTTCAGTTAACCAATGATTGCTGCATACCAAGGGTTGTTACATGAGTAATTAGTGTACAAGGGAGTCGCATTCATACGAACGCCTGTCAATATTCTCAGCTTCACTGTTGGTCACTGTAGTATGTTAGAACTGAAGTTCACTTCTAAGGCCCCATTTAGTACGGGAAGTTGTGTTCTCTCATTCACCCTTTGTTCTGTTAACATACAGTCATTGATTCTAAATTCTCCAAATTCATCCTGGTGCCTAAACGCCACTGATAAATGAAATGCACGCATCATTTCGTAAAAGGTTGCATAGACCTATAGCTCATCTTTTCTGTTACATGTGTGTCTTTGTTAAACCAAACTCAGAAAAAGCCATCTGTTTTCCTAGGAAATTTCCAGCAAGGACAATGTGATTATTCACAAGGAAGAGTTCAGTTTATATCAGCATCAGGAGTTCAAGACAGCTTGTAAAGGAAGTGGATAAAGGTGGGAAAGTCAATTACAGTATTTTTAGGAGCGGAACTGCCTCTGAAAGAAATAAAACTTTCTTGTTTAATCTTACCAGAAAAAAGTAATTAATATCTAAAGTGTTTCTTTCTACTCTGTTTTGAGAGTCTCTGGACACCGGTTTGTCTTGCCTTTTCCTTTCCTGTGATTCCGTCCATTGGCAATCCTTACCCACTAGTGAGGTCAATGCGATTACTAGCTCTATGTTCGCGTTCCATCAGTAGATGCTTGACTCCAGGCCCTTACTATTATCTATTCCTATGCTATCCCAATAGCCTGCTACAGGCTTTTTCTTTTCAACAGCATACAAGTAGTCTCCAAAGCACAGTCTGCAACCGCTCTCTTTTGATTGTTTTTGCTCATTATTCAAAAATCTTTTAGTGTTGCCAAATGCCAATGGATAATTTAAAACTCCTTTGGTCTCGATGTTAGCTGAAGCACACTTCCAAACAATTCATGTCTAGCTTTCCCTCCTGTCTTATCATCTATTGAAGCTCTTCTAATCAGGTAATTAATCTCTAGCCAGTCGTTTTTCTGGTCTTTCTCAGGAAGCGAATTCTCCAGAAACACTGTGGCACAGCATGCTACCTCTGCTATCCTGACCTTTGTCTTGGGGGGGGGGACCTTGTCTACCTTAGAACCTCTGCTCAGGACATCCCTTCTTTATTCTTTTTAAGACCTTGAGCCCAGTATTCTTCAATGAAGGCTTTCTCTGGAATGTCTAGTTAGAACAGACATGGAATTTCTCTTGCCTGGAGTGTGGGAAAACTGCTTATAGGAACTCTGGGTGAGAAAAATTCTATACCAAGCTAACTGTTTTTTGTTGGACTTACTGATGGATAAGAAAGTTTCCTTTAATCTTTGATATTTCCCTGAATCCACTTTAACGTCCCCAAATTACAGGGCGAACCTATTATAGATAATTGAAGAACAGATGGTATAGTTGTTTTGGATTATCACCTTGACTGGAGGAACAGACCTGTGTATGTCTATAAAGACATTTTCATAGAATGATAACTGCAGGATAAAGACAGATTTCTTCCAAGAAGTGATGAAGACCGCACTGTTACAAGAGGGTCTGAGGAAAACACACGCATGCGTTTACTGACATTGGAGTGTGTGGCCTCCATCCTGCTGCAGCTCCTCTGCTGACTTCCTGCTGCAGCCCTCCCCTGCTGACTTCCTGCTGCAGCTCCCTGCGCCTCCTCTGCTGACTTCCTGCTGCAGCCTCCTCTCTGCTGACTTCCTGCTGCAGCCCCTCTGCTGACTTCTGCTGCAGCCCTCTCTCTGCTGACTTCCTGCTGCAGCCCTCCTCTGCTGACTTCCTGCTGCAGCCTCCTCTGCGGACTTCCTCTGCAGCTCCTCTGCTGGGACTTCTTGCTGCCAGCCTCCTCTGCTGACTCCTCATCAGCAGCCTCCTCTGCTGACTTCCTGCTGCAGCCTCTCTGCTGACTTCCTGCTGCAGCCCTCCTCTGCTGACTTCCTGCTGCAGCCTCCTCTGCTGACTTCCTGCTGCAGCCCTCTTCTGCTGACTTCCTGCTGCAGCCCTCCTCTGCTGACTTCCTGCTGCAGCCCCCTCTGCTGACTTCCTGCTGCAGCCCTCCCCTGCTGACTTCCTGCTGCAGCCCTCCTCTGCTGACTTCCTGCTGCAGCCTCCTCTGCTGACTTCCTGCTGCAGCCCTCCTCTGCTGACTTCCTGCTGCTGCCCTCCCCTGCTGACTTCCTGCTGCAGCCTCCTCTGCTGACTTCCTGCTGCAGCCCTCCTCTGCTGACCTTCGCTAGCTTCCTGCTGCTACTTCTTCCCCTCTGCTGACTCCTGCTGCAGCCTCCTCTGCTGACTCTGCTCAAGGCCTCGCCTGGCTTTTGGGAAACTATTCTGGGTTTTGCCCTTCCCTGCTGGACTCCTGGCTGCGCTCCTGTCTGAGCCTTTCTGCTGAGCTTCCGCTGCTGCCTGGACTTCCTGCTGCAGCCCTGTGACTCTGCTGAGCCTCTGACCGGGCTGCTGCCACCTTCTCGGCGACCTGCCCTCTTGCTGACTTCCTGCTGCACGCTTTCCTCTGCTGATTTCCTGCCTGCAGCCCCCATCTTCTGCTGACATTGATTTAAGCCTTCTTTTATTATTATTACTTATTTTGGTTTATTTTTACGGATTCTACCAAATATCCCTAACCATTGTTTTCAGACTTAAATTTGATGTTAGCTCAGTGTATGCCATGCATTAGGTTAATTGGTGCTTTATTTTGCAAGTATCTATGTCAAAATTTGAACAAACCCAAGTGTTACCATAGTCCAGTGTGTGAGAAGCTTTCGGTATGCACAAGCAGTTTGATGCGCAATGAGGAGGTCCTAGACTCATGCTGTCAGTTGCATGATCACCCATATCTCCCAGCCCCTTGACATTCTGACCAGGCCGTCTTCTGCTCGGCACAGTGTCCTGGCGTGGGGAAAGGGGCACAGTTGGTGGAGAAGAAAACAGTGCTATCTTGTCATTTTGGAGTATGTCATTTGGGTCTATGTCGTTCAGGTGTCTTATGGGTGCCTCCTGGGACAGCTTTACCAGGATACCGCTTTTAGTCATTTCAGGGACGAAAGCACAATGCATATATAGTACAGGCATTAGCAGTCACTATCTATTTTTGACAAGCAAGCTGTGAGCCATAGACACAACTGCTTGGTGGTATTGCTAATCATACAACTGTGGTTTCTCATAAGGGAGGACAAGTTCACTTGTGGCTTTAACATCTCCTCACCACTAGAGATATAAGCTTGTGCATCTGCATGTGGGTTATTCCTCCAAGGAGAGAGCCAATTCCTATTAGATTTGGGATTTACAGACACTTGGCTGCACTGTTGCACAGTATCTCCAGGCAGTTGAGGTGTAGCTGATACTGATGGAGGAGTCTTGCTTTTTTCAGGGAGACCAATATTTGCTTGTATTGCTTTAGTGGCCTTTGGTTAATGCTCTCTAGCCTTTCCAGAGGCCAGTTGTAGCTTTAGCAATTGAGTCTCATAACATTTTTTTCCATGCTCAACCAGTCTTGGAAACAGGGACTCTTATGCCTTTCTCCTTGGCATATATCCCACTTAAGGCAAAAGGTCCTTTATAATTTTAGGGGGGGTTAGTCCCCTAGCCACATCTCCTAGGCAGAATAATTTCATTGCTGATGTCAGAGCTTTTCCTGTATTAATATATTTTTGCTTTATTACACAGTTTATAAAGACTTTACTATAGATTTGGCTCTAGTATAGAGAACTTTTCCTTTCACCATTCTATGGCTATCAGTCAATTAAAAAAAGGGTTCGTTATTCCTGTTTTATAAGAAATTTTTACCAACTTATAAAAACAGTTGCTTCTAATTTTATAAGTTGGGTGGTTTCATTACCATCATGTTTCTTTTTCCTAAAAGGGGAGAGGTAGGAAGTTTTCTCAGTATCTGGAAGGTAAACTTCCATTAGGGCCCATTATACAACACTTAACCCCATAGTATTCAGCGGGATTGCTCAGTTGTTGTGTCGTACTCAGGCAGCGGAGGTTCCTCTTTCTTTAATATTCAGATGGTCAGCCGCTCTGCTGGCATTTCCCAGTTCCAGTCTCCTGCACAGGCCAAAATTGGTACATTTCGATTAGGCATTTAGATTGGTGGATTTTTACCTGTGGAAACATAAAAGTCTCCTCCCTATTGTAGTTTCAAGTCTCAAAATTGACAAATTTGATCCATAGGGTTTGGAACCCAGAGTGCCAGTTGTATCCCAGAACAGGACTAGACCTCTACCTACCCCACCTCCCTCCTTATGTTTGGGTTTGAAATGGTGTTAGCGTTTACTGATGAGAGTCTAACGTATGTGTATGGACCACATACTCATAAACAGGAGCCATAGGTTCATAAGCTGGCATTGAAATTGACCCAAACTGTGGCTTGACGGGATCGAGGTTGGGACTTAGGATAATGGAAGTCAAATTGGAATCGCTTTTAGAAATTGTCCCTACAAAGTAAAAGAAAGTGTTGGGAATGTGGATGTGGATAATGCAGAAAAATAGTAGAGACCATTGTGTGACCGAACTCCCAACATTACAATATAATAAAAAAATTAACCATTTTATATTTCCAATTAGTTCAAGGATTACTTTCACCAAACACACCCAAATTTAATAATCCAAACATTCACCTAAGCCATTAAAATATCCACTATACATTGTGGATAAAGCTTGGCAGAGTAGATAACTGCCTAAATAAATTTTACCCCAATAACTTTGCTCTTTAAAAAGCTATCAGTGACTGGACTTAAGAATCATCTTATTGTATAATTTAAGTTAATGTTTTTTTATTTTTGTATTTGTGTATGAACTCTCTATGAAATACCTCTCTCTATAAATATATGTTTATTTTTATCATACCATTTTAAACTGCCAACCTTACAAGGTGGATTTTAATGACTATCTTCCTCCCAGCTCTTGGCCTTATCCAGGCCTGGCATGAAAACCTGCTTTTAAAGATTTTCAGTACAGATCTGGTTTTTTTGTTTTGTTTGTTTTGTTTTGTTTTTTTAGTACAAGCATCCCTTCATATAAAACCAATTTGAAAGTAGTTGTGCCCCAGCCCACACAGCCCANGGCTCCCACCATCCAGCTGGAGGGGCTTGAATGTTCAATCAAGTTGATCAAATAAGTGTCAAGACTATATTGTCGTAGTTTTACCGTTCACCCCAATCACAGCCCTTACATTCTACCACTCCCCCTCTTCCGCAGATTGTTCCTTAGGCTTAGAAAAGGGGCACAGGTGGATGAGAAGAACAGTCTACTTTGTCTGGAGATGTCATTTTGGACTCTGATCAGTTCTGGCTGTTTCCTTTCATGGGCTGACCATTTGTCCAGGGATAACCTTTCAATCCTACTAATGAAGCACAAGCAATTAGATATATAGGTATTTAAACATTGCTAGTTACTATGGTAGGTTACTTTGGTATAGACACAGATGTTTGGATGGTGTGTTAATCCATGGATTACTTTTTTTTCCTGTGAAAGATGACAAGGTCTTACCGTGGCGTATAACATCTCCTAATCACTAGAGGGTATAAGCTTGTGGCAACATCCATGAGTTATTCCTCCAAGGAGAGAGCTAATAGCCAAATAGATTTGGGATATACAGACATATGGCTGACACTGCTGCACAGTATCTCCAAGCAGGTGAGGTGTAGCTGATGTTGGTGGAGGAGTCTTGCTTGACTCAAGGAGACCAACATTTGCTTTATTGGTTCAGTGGCCTTTGGTAACACTCTTTGGTATTCCAGAGACCAACTGTATACTTGCAAGTGCGGTCTCGATACAATCTTCCATCTTCTTTTTTAAACTTAATTTTATTTATTTATTTTTGAGAATTTCATACAACTTTTAGTTGCTTTTCTGTTGCTGTGACATAACAGTGACCAAAGCTACTTATAGACAGAAGAGTTTCTTTGAGCTCATGGCTACAGGTTGCAGAAGGAACAGAGTCCATCATGGCACAGAGGCATGGTGAGGTAGCTGTAGTGTGGGGCAAAAGTGAAGCACTCATGTCTTCAAGCAGGAAGAGAAGAAAGGACTGGAAATCCTGCAAGGCTTAAGAACTCTCAAAGCCTGCCCTCACTGACGCACTTCCTCCAGCAAGGCCACACTTTTTTTTTGTTTGTTTTTTGTCTTTTCGAGACAGGGTCTCCCTATATCCCCAGCTGGCCAGGAACTCACTCTGTAGACCAGGCTGGCCTTGAACTCACAAAGATCTGCCTGCCTCTGCCTCCCAAGTGCTAGGATTAAAGGCTTGTGCCACCACCACGCCCTGCCACACCTCTTAAAGCTTCCCTGATGCAGTTTCTCCAGCAAGGCCACACCTCCTAAAGCCTTCCAAAACCATACTACCAACTGGGGACAAAATGTTCAAATACCTGGAGCCTATGATGAACCACTGGTCAAATGCAGAGAATATTCTGCATTCAAACCAATGTGAACATTTTCTTTGAATTATTCCCCCCGTCCTAGTCCCCCAGCAACTCTTCCCAGGTCTCCTCAATTTCTTGTCCTCTTCATTATTGTTAAATATACATACAAACTTTTTTTTTTTTTTGGTCTTTTCAAGACAGGGTCTCCCTGTAGCTCCAGCTGTCCTGGAACTCACTCTGTAGACCAGGCTGGCCTTGAACTCACAAAGATCCGCCTGCCTCTGCCTCCCAAGTGCTAGAATTAAAGGCATGCACCACTATGCCTGGCTACATACAAATGTATGTACATACATTTTAAACACACACACACACATATGTATGATGAATGGACTGAGTCCACTTAGTGATTATTGTATGTACCTATGTTTAGCGTTATCCATTTGGGATTAAATAAATTCAGGACCTAGTTCCTGGAAAGAAATGATTCTCTTCCCCTCAGTACACATTGATTGGTTGTAGCTTTTCATCTTGAGGTGAAATCCTGTGACATTCCCCCCAGTCGCCTGTATGTCAGCTGGTATTGTTGTTATGCAGATTTTATTCAACAGTGTTGTGGATATTTTCCCTATCGTGTCTAGAAAGCATTAATTCTCAACAAGTGTCTCCTCCTTCTGGCTCTTTCCCCTCTTCTTCAGTGTTCCCTGAGCCTTAGGTGTAGAGATGGCATTGTAGATGTGTCACATAGGGCCAGGAATCTCACAGTCACTTACTCTCTTCATTTTGACCAGTTGTGAAACTTTGTAATAGTTTCCATTTGTTGCAATGAAAACCTTTGATGAAGGGTGAGAGGCACACTTGTCCAAATGGAAGAATATGTATTTAGAGTACAGTAAGAAATTATTTTCTTCTTAGCAAAGCGACAAAAGCAGGGGGTTCCCTAACATCTATGACCACTCCAACCATGTGTACTTGGCTATTTTAAAATGCTGCAGTTGAGTTCCTTCTCATTGACCAGATCTTAAGTCAAATCACACAACCGTTGATTACCCCCAAGATAAAAGTTCCACTATTTCACCAGACAGTTTGCTGGGCTGGTTATTTTTGTGGTTTATAGACTTTACAGCTGGATAGGATCCTCAATTAGTTTCCTACCTTGGCAGCTTACATAGTACCTTGATACTATGAGAGCTAGTCTTCAGGGAGAAGCCTTCCAAGTCAATTCTAACTTGATTGCTCCAAGTCCTGTGTCTAAAGCATAATGTGTCTTCATCCTGAAGAATCATACCTGAAAGTTCTGGTAGATAGTCAAGAGCCATGGCAATAGCCTGTATTATTTGGGGAGTCTCTTGGACTATCCCATAAACAACTCAAAGGGAGGTTTCCCATGCCTGGTACTATTATTTTTGTTATACAACCACCATCTATGCACATGAACTTTTATATGTGTATTTTTCAGTAGACTTATTAAACACCACGCTTCCTTTTGGTTTTTCACACCAGTTCTCTTTTCTCTGCCTCCCCCCTGTGTATTCCTCCCTCTTATCTCTCCAGTTAAATTACTTCCCATTTCCCCCATGAAAGCTCTTGTTTCCCCTTATTCTCTCTCAAACTTCTTCTCCCCCACTTTCTCTCCCTTGGTTATTTTCCACTTTCCTGGCTCCTATGGTTGTATATACTCACAACTAAGGACTCGGAACTGGATGCACAGAGAGAGAATATATCGTTTTTCTGAGTCTGGGTTACAGTTTCTATTTCTATCCATTTACCTGCAAACTTCATGGTTTATTTTTTCTTTCACTGCTGAGAGAACTCCCTAGTGTAATATATGTCACATTTCCAGTAACTATTCATTGGTTGAGAGACATTTAGGTTATTTCCATTTCCTATTATTGTAAAAAGAACAGCAGCAAACATGGCTGAGAAAGTATCTCTGTAGTAGAATTAGTATGTGAGTTTATACCAAGGAATACTATAGCAGATCTAATAAATTAGTAGATCTATTTTTCCTTTTACAAGAGTTCTCCACAGGGGTTGCACCAGTTTGCAATTCCACCCACAGTGAATGAGGGTTCTCCTTTCCCCTCATCCTCAGCAGCATTTGCTGTCATTTGTTCACCTGATCTTAGTCATTCTAACTGGGCAAGATGAAATCTTAAAGTAGTTTTTAAAATTTTTTATTTATTTTTTTATGTGTATGAATGTACTGTCTGTGTACAGTACATTCACATACACACATGTGAATGTAGGTTTGTGCACCCATGTTGTGAAATGCTGCAGAGGTCAGAAGAGGGTGTTGGATTCCCCTGGAACTGGAGTTAAAGATGGTTCTCAGCCACCATGTGGGTGCTGGGGATCGAACCCAGGTCCTCTGCAAGAGCAGTCCATGCTCTTAACCACTAGGTCATCTCTCCAGCCCAAAATCTTAAACTAGTTTTAATTTGCATTTCTCTAATTACTAAGGATGTCAAATACCTTTAAAGGTATTTCTTAGCCATTTTATTTCTTCTATTGAGAATTTTCTGTTCAGATATGTAGCCCATTATTTTTTTATTGAGCTTTTGTACATTTCATACATCAGTTCTTCAACAAATTTAGACCCCTTCCTCCATCCATGCTCCCCACAACCCCCAGCAGACCTCATGTACTCCACCATGCATGTTAAGTAGTTTATTTTTAATTGGATTATATAATTTCTTGATTTGCTGTTTTCTGAGTTCTTCATATATTCTGGAAATTAGTTCTTTATCAGCTGTATGACTGGCAAAGATTCCTTCCTGCTTTGAGGGCTTCCACTTCACTTTGTTTGTTTCCTTTGTTGCACAGAAGATTTTTACCTTAAGGAAGTCAATTGTCGACCTTAATTCTTGAATGAATAAAGTCTGATTTAGAAAATCCTTTCCTACATGTATTTCTTTTTTATAGGGCACTGCCTATATTTTCTTCTAACAATTTCAGCATTTAAGGTCTTTGATCTATTTGGAGATTATTTTTGTACAGGTGATAAATATAGATCTAATTTAACTCTTCTACAAGTGAAGATCCAGTTTTCCCAGCACCAGTTGTTGCAGATGCTGTATTTCCCACAATGTACATTCTTGTCACCTTGGTCAAATATCATGTGTGTCACTGATTGCATACAGCTATGTTTGAATTTTGCATTCTACTCCATTGATTTATGTCTTTTTTTTTTTTTTTTTTTGTCCTGTTACCTTTTTTTTTTTTTTTTTTTTTTTTTTTTGGTCCTGGTACCATGCTGTTTTTATTATGATAGCTCTGTAATACATTTTGAAATTCAGCACTGGTCCTTTGTTCAGGATTGTTTTGGCTATCTAGAGTCTTTTGTGGTTCCATATGAATTTTAGAAAATTTTTTCTATTTCTTTAAAAAGTATCATGGAGATTTTGGTTGGGATTACATTGAGTCAATAAATTGCTTTTGATAGGATTGTCATTTTCACAACATTAATTGTAGTAATCCACGAGCAATGGGGAGCCTTTCCATATCCTTGTATTTTCTTCAATCTCTTTCTTCAAAGATTCAAAGTTTTCATTGTAGATATCTTTAACATCTGGTTATGTTTATTTCAAGATACATTTTTAGACTGCTATGAATGGGAGTGTTTCTATGATCTCTTTATCTGATATTTGTATAAAAAGAATAGTGATTTTTGTACATTTATTTTCTTAGCCCGCCACTTTGCTGAAAGTGTTGGTAATTTCTAGAAGGTTTCTGGTGGGATTTTTGAGTACTCTTAGATATAATATCACATTTGCAAATAGAGATAATTTAACTTCTTTTCCAATTAGTACCCCTTTACATTCCTTTTCTGGTCTTATTACTCTAGCTAGGATTTCAAGAACTATTGAATATTTAATGTTGAAAAAGAATGAGGATACTGGTTAGCTTTGGGAATGCTTCAAGGTTTTCTCCATTTAGAATGATGTTGGTTATGTGTTTCTCATATATAGCCTTAATTATGCTGAGGTATTGTTTCCTTCCTATGCCATTCCCTATAGGATTTTTGTCATGAAGACATATTGGATTTTGTCAAAGGCTCTGCCTGCCTCTATTGAAACAGTGATTTTTTTTGTCTTTAGGCATGTTTATCTGATTTATTACACTTATTGACTGATGTATGTTGAATCATCCTTGCATCTCTGCAATAAAACAAAATCATGATAGATGATTTGTTTGATATGTGTCTTTAACTGGTTTGCAAATATTTTATTGATAATTTTTGCATCTATTATCATTAGGAATATTGTTCTACAGTTTTCATTTTTGTGTCTTTACCTGGTTTTGTTGTTAGAGTAATACTGAATACACGGAAAGAATTTGGGGGTTCTCCTTTTGTTTGTATCCAATTGCTGCAGAAAAGGCCTTTGATAAAATTCAACATGACTTTATGTTTAAAGTCGTAGAGGGAGTTGCACTGGAAAGAACATTCCTCAATACAATTAAAACTTTTTTTCTTCTTTTATATTTTATTTTATTTATTTTTTTTTGTTTTTTTTTTAATTTAATTTTTATTGATGCTTTGTGCATTTCATACATTTTTTCCAATTCAGTTCAGGCTTATTTCCCTTTCCCTTCCCCCCCACCCCCACCCCATCCCACATCATACATTCTGCCATAACTGTCCTGCATCTTTCTCTCAGTTTTTTTTTTCATTTTTAGCTATAAGTGATAATCCATGAGTACAAGCATCCTTCGTGCAAAACCAATCTGCAGACTGTTGTGCCCAAACCCCTGTTGCTCCTTTCCTCTGCCCTCGGAATTGCTTCAAGTATTTGATGAACAGTTGATTTTTCCAGACTTGTATCCCATCATCTTGTTTATGTCAGGGAAGATTTTTTCTCTCTCCTTCAAGTATAGTCGACATTTTGCTGGGTAAAGTATTCTGGGTTGGCATCCATAGTACCTTAACACAGGGAATGTTTCTGTCCATGTTCTTCTTGCTTTATGGTTTAGTGCGGAGAAGTCAGTTGTAATTTTTTTTTTTTTTTTTTTTTTTTTTTTTTTTTTTTTTTTTTTTTTTTTTTTTTTTTGTTTTTGTTTTGGGCATCTAACATTGTAAATATGATATGGCGTGGGGTGTTTATTTTCTGATCGTGTGTATTTGGGGGCGAGGGCTTCTGGGCGGTGGTAGGGCGTGGGTTCGAGGTGGGGGAAAGTTTCAAGCTAGTAGGCGGGGAAGAAACGGAGAAAAGGAAGAGGAGCGGGATGAGGAGTCTCCGGCCGGATTCCTAGTGATGCGGAGGCGGTCTTGAAAGGTCCCAGAGGGCAGGGGGGTGGGGGGCGGGTACACGGGGGCTGGGAATGGGATTAAAAAAAGGGGTCAGAAGCTTTATGTGATGAGTGGGACGTGTATATGTGTTATGATGAAAGGGGCTGAAGTCGTTCGGGAGGAGTAGAAAGCTAGACTTCGGAGGCTTTGTCATGGGTGTCTGGCTGCGGGAGGGGATTAGGAGTTGATGTCTCATGCAGTTTGTGGTGCGGACAGACGTGGGTTGAGAGCGGAGGAAATGGGACGTTTGGAAGCTTGAGAAAATCTCTTATTTGTGTGAGACAAAATAGCGGAGTGGGGATCATGTCGTAGGTGGGTTTGGAGGATACTGCAAGTTCCGGGGGCGACGCAAGGAGGAGGTGGGGGTTTTTCTCACGTCGGAGTGTGAGGGATGGAGTTGGTCATTATGTTCCTTTGACTGCTGTAAAAGTTTGCCATTGTACACGTAGAGGGACTGGTGAGTTTTTCATCCTCTCTTTTAAAGTTGCATGAAAGTTTATGGCTTTAGTTTATTAACTGAGCTGATATGTCTTGAAACTATTCGGCTAAGATCGGTTCCTTGGTCGACTCCAAGGGGGAAAGAAAAAGTGTTGTGGGGGGCAGAGCTCCGGACAGGTGTGGGAGGGGCCGGGTGGGGGAGGAGCAGGTTGCCGGGAAAAGAGTTGGACATTAGCGAGGCGTAACTGGGCATCATCGGCGGTGAAAATTTGTTTCAAGTCACAAACGACTTTTAACTATATTAGCGGATGGTTGGCTTGGCTCCTTCCAATGCTTTTTTTTCCCCCATTCCTCCTCTTTATTTTTTTA
>VZQC01002288.1:897793-916267 GCA_009823505.1 Rhizomys pruinosus
TTTTATTTTATTTTTTTATTTTTATGGTGTATTGACTTGCCTAGGTTTCAGGTTTTCAGTTTTGTGTATATATTGGATGTTGGAAGCCTAAGTTAGTCTTCTCTTTCTGTTCTGAAGGTTCTCCAAAAGGAAGACCACTTGGATTCTTAGCAATTCACTTGGCGCGGGGGGGGGGGTATTGTGTGCCTGATCTAGCCCACGCCCCAGTACCTCTGGGCTGGGGACCCCGGAGACGGGTTCAGAGCGAGACCCTCTCCCAGCTGCCCCCCCAGACCACCCCTAGAGCTGTAGAGCTGTGTACCTGCCCTGGCGCGTTATGGCATCTCCCCTGCGACCCAGGTTCCCGCCCACAAGTCCAGCCGGGACCAGAGCAGAAGCAAACGCGACCCTCCGCTTACCCTGCTGTGGAAGAGTGCAGACCCTCTGGGCCGGGGACCCCATAGACGGGTTCAGAGCGAGACCCTCTCCCAGCTGCCCCCCGCCAGACCGCCCCTAGAGCTGTGGAGCTGTGTACCTGCCCTGGCGCATTATGGCGTCTCTTATGTTTTATTTTTTTAATCAGAAGATTTTGTATTACTGTTTCAATGTCCTATATATTATGGGACTATTTAAGGTGTTGATCTCTTCTTGATTAAGTTTTGATCAGTCCCATGATTTCAGATTCATTTCTTTTAGGTTTTCAAATTTAATAGAGTATAGGTTTTTATAGTATTCCCATATAATTTTCTGGATCTTTTTGTTATCTGTTGTAATGTGTCCCCTTTCATCTCTGATTTTGTTAATTTGGAGTTGCTCTTCCTTTTGTTAAGCTAACTGGGCTAAGTGTCTGTGTCTCTTGTTAATCCTTTCAAAGAACCAGCTTTTGGATTCACTGATTCTTTGTATTTTTTTCTTTATTTCTATTTCATTAATCTCTGCTCTAATTTTTCTTATTTCTTCTTGTTTGTTGAGTTTGGGATTCATTTGTTGTTATCTTTCAAGTGTCTTGAGTTGCAACATTAAGTTATTTATTTGTGCTTTTTTTCTTAATGTAGGCTGTTAGAGCTATAAATTTCCCTCTTAGGACTGTTTATAAAGTGTCCCAGAGGTTTTGTTGTGTTGTATTATCTTTTTCATTTAAATCCAGAAATACTTTTAGTTCTTTGTAAATTTCTCCTTTAACTCAGGAGTGTATTGTTTAATCTAATTCTTCTAGTTACTGGGGCTTATTCTGGTGTTGATATTAAGCTTTACTGCATTGTGGTCTGATAGAATGTATGAATTATTTCAAAATTTTTATTTGTTGATATTTATTCTGTGCCCCCCCCCCATATGTGGTCAATTTTGGAGAAGTTTCCGTAGGGTAGTAAATAGAAAGCATATTCTTTTTGTCTGAGTGGAATATTCAGTAGCCATCTGTTAGGTTCATTTGGTGTATCATATTTTTCAGTTCAGATATCTACCTGTTTATTCTTTTTCCAGTTGACCTGTCTAATGGACAGAGTGGGGAATTGAAGTCCACTACTCCTGGTGTGTTGGATTAATATGTGCCTTAAAGTCCTATAGAATTGTGTTTATGAATTTTGGTGCACCAGAATTTGGTGAGTATAAATTCATGATTGTGATAATTTCTTGGTTAATTGTTCCTTTGATAAGAACAAAGTGACCCTATTCATCTCTTCTGATTAATTTTAGTTTGAAGTCTGTTTTGTGTGATATCAGAATAACAACTCCTTCTTGCTTCTTAGTGCCATTTTCTTGCAAAATTTTTCTACTCTTTTACCTTAAGATAGTACCTGTCCTTGAAGGTGAGATGGGTTTCTTGCAGACAACAAAAAGATGGATTCTGTTTCTTAATCTATTCTAATAGTCTATGCCTCTTGACTGGGGAGTTCAGTCTATTGATATTGATATTATTGACAGCTGCATATTGCTTCCCATCATTTTGGTTTCTGGTGTATTCTTTTCCTAGGTTGCATTTCCACAATTATACCTTTATTAATTATTTTCTGTTGCTGCTTGGATAGAGTAATTCTTTTCTTCCACTCTTTGTATTGCTTCAAGTATTCTCAGAAGGATTGGTTTTTCTGGACATGAATTCTTTCAGTCTATATCATGAAATATTTTCCTTTTTCCTTCAAATATAATAGACATTTTTGCTGGGGAAAGTGTCTTTATCTTTTCAAAGAACCAGCTCTTAGATTCATTCATTCTTTGTATTATTTTATTTGTTTCTGTTACATTTATTTTTGTCTGATTTTTATTATTTATTTTCACCTGCTTGGTTTGCTTTTTGCTCATCTCGTTTTACAAATTCTTGAGTTGTATCATTAAGTTATTTACTTGTGCTCTTTCTTATATACCTGATATATATTTCTGATATATATTTCTGATATATATTTCTGATGTATATCTGATATATATATTTCTGATACATATATATATATATATATATATATATATATATATATATATATTTGATCTGGTGTCCTTTTCTGGCCTCCCTGGACACCTCCACACATGTGCACATTCACACACACATTCACACACATATACATGTAATTAAAAATTAATAATAAGCTATCTGGTGCAAGTGTGCTGCCCTTTCTAGCATGCAGATAGCCTGCAGTCATCAGTTCAACTTCTTTTTTTTAATAACATATTTTTATCGGTGTTTTGTGTGCTTCATACATCATTTCTTGGACCAGTTTAGATACACTCCCTTTTCCATGCCCCCCACCCCACCCCAGTTCATGCATTCTGCCATACATGTCTTACATCTTTTTCTCAATCATTTTAGTTTTCTCTGTAAAGGATTATTGTTTGGGCAGAAGTTAACTGTTTCAGTCAGTTCTTTGATCCAGTTCTTTTGTCGTTGTTGTTGTTCCCTCCCATTTGTATTGCTCCAAAGTATGTCTGTATATACCAAAATTATGCCCTCTGAAAATAAACTGTATGTTAATTCTAAAATAGGTTTAGGAGTTCACATTTTCCCACTTAGTTTTATATTATTCTAAAATATGAATACATACCCTCTACACATATACCACAATTACAAATCTGAAAATAAGTGGTCAGTTAATCCTAAAGCCCATTAAGGGGTTCACATTATAACAGCATAGTTGCCTTCAGATAAAAAGAAATATAACATTAACTTTGTTCGGGTTGCCTTTCAAGTAGGGATTTGGTGCTAGGATCCACAAATGAGGGATACCATTCGTCGTTTGTTTTTCTGGGACTGTGTTGCTTCACTTGCATAATGGCTTCAAGATCCACCCATTTGCCTGCAAAGTTCATGGTGTCATATTTCTTTACTGCTGCATAGAGTTCCATTGTGTAGATGTACCACATTTTTTATCTATCTAGTCCTCGGTTGAGGGACACTTGGGTTGCTTCCAGCTCTTCGCTACTGTGAAGATAGCTGCAATAAACATAGATGTGCATGTATATCTGTGATAGGGTGACTCTTGTGGGTATATACCCAGGAGTGGTACGACTGGGTCAGGTGGTAGGCTCATTTTCAATTTCTTGAGAGTTCTTCACACTGCTTTCCATAGGGGTTGCATGAGTTTGCATTCTCACCAGCAGTGGATGAGTGTTCCACTTTGCCCACAACCTCTCCAGCATTTGGTTTCCTTTGTTTTCTGGATCATAGCTAGTCATACTGGAGTAAGATTAAATCTTAAGGTGGTTTTAATTTGCATTTCCTTAATTATTAGTGATGATGAACACTTTTTAAGATACTTCTCAGCCATCTTTACTTCTTCATTTGTGAAGTCTTTGTTCAGCTCTTTACTCCATATTTTGAGTAGGTCATTTGTTTCCTTCCTCCTTTGTTTTTTGAGAAGTTTATACCATCTGGATTTTAATGCTCTATCAGATGTATCACTGGTGAAGGACTCCTCACATTCTGTGGGTTTTCTCTTTACTTCTTTGATTTTTTCTTTTGGTGTAGAGAAGCTCTTGAATTTAATAAGTTCCCATTTGTTAATTGTTGACCTTATTCTTTGCACAGCTGCTGTCTGGTTTAGAAAGTATTTTCCTATCCCTATGTCTTGTAGGTTACTACCAACATTTTCTTCTATCATTTTCAGAGTTTTGGCTTTCACATTGAGGTCGTTGATCCATTTGGAGTTGATTTTTGTACATGGTGAGAGGCAGGGGTTTAGTTTTATTCTTCTACAAGTGGTGATCCAGTTATGCCAATACCATTTGTTGAAGATGCTGCCTTTCCTTCATTGAGTCTTCTTGGCCCCTTTGTTGAATATGAGTTGGCTGAAATTGGATGTGCTCAGGTTTCGATCCTCAATTTTGTTTCATTGATTTACAGGCCTGTTTTTGTGTCAATACCAGGCTGTTTTTATGACAATAGCCCTGTAATATAGTTTGAAGATTGTATGGCAATCCACCCCTGTATTGCTCTTTTTGCTCAGGGTTGCTTTGGCTATCCAGGGTCTTTTGTTTCTCTCCATATCCACTTTAGGATGTTTTTTTTTTTTTCTAGGTCTGTGAAGAAGCTCATGGGGATTCTAATTGGGATTGCATTGAATCTATATATTACCTTGGGCAGGATGGTCATTTTTACTATATTGATTCTTCCAATCCATGAGCATGGGAGGTTTTTCCATTTTCTTTTCTTAAATTTTTTAAGGGATTCTACAATATAAGAGCACAGTTGTTTTCAGATCACATTAACTTTTCTCAGTTTGCCATACAATTAGGTAATTGGCACCAGCATCCACAGATGAGGGATACCATTCATCATTTGTTTTTCTGGGACTGTGTTACTGCACTCAGCATGATGTCTTCCAACTCCAGCCATTTACCTGCAAAGTTGATGGTGTCATCTTTCTTTACCACTGTGTGAACTCCATTGTGTAGATGTACCACATTTTCTCTATCCACTCATCAGTTGAGGGGCACTTGGGTTGGTTCAAGCTCCTTGCTATTGTGAAGAGAGCTGCAATAAACATGGCTGTGCATGTATCTCTGCGGTAAGATAAGTCTTGTGGGTACATACCTAGGACTGGTATGGCTGGGTCAGGTGGCAAGTTCATTCCAAGTCTGCAAAGGTTTCTCCACACTGCTTTCCATAGTGGCTGCACAAGTTTGCATTCCCACCAGCAGAGGATGATTGTTCCCCTTTCCCTACAACCTCTCCAGCACTTGGTATCATTTGTTTTCTTGATCCTAGCCAATCTTTTCAGAATGAGATGATATCTTAAACTGGTTTTAATTTGCATTCCCTTAATTATTAGTGACGTTGGGGTGCTTAGTAGAAAGTGTATTCTCTGGTATTGGGGTTGAATATTTGGTAGATGTCTGTGAGGTCCCTTTGGTGTGTCAGATCATTCAGTTCAGATGTCTCTTTGTTTATTGTTTGTCTGGTTGACCCTGTCCAAAGGGTCATCCCCTACTATGAGTGTACTGGGGTTAATATGTGCCTTGAAGTCCTGGAGAATTGTCTTTATAAAGTTTGGTGTACAAGAGTTTGGTGCACATATATTCATGATTGTGAAATCTTCATGGTCAATTGTTCCTTTCATAAAAATGTAATGGCCTTCTTTGTCTCTTCTGATTTCTTTTTCTTTGAAGTCTATTTTGGCTGATATTAAAATATTAACACTTGTTTTCTTTTTGGTACCACTTGCTTGGAACATTTTTTTCCATTTCACTTTAAGGTGATGCCTATCCTTGAAGTTAAGATGCATTTCTTGTAGACAGCATATAGATGGGTTCTGTTTCCTAATCCAATCTCCCAGTCTATGTCTTTTGATTGGGAAGTTTAGTCCATTAATATTTAAGGTTATAACTGAAAGATGTGTGTTGCTTCCTTTCGCCTTATTATCCATTTGCATTTTTGGTCTAGGTTTCTACTTCTGCAGTTATGCTTTTATTAATTTCTCTTTCTAGGTGCCTAGGGATAGTTGCTATTTTCTTCTGTTCTTTGAATTGCTTCAAGTATTCTCTGAAAGGTTGGTTTTCTGGACATATATTCATTCATCTTATTTATGTCATGGAAGACTTTTCTCTCTCCTTCAACTATAATCCACATTTTTGTTGGTTATAGTAACCTGGGTTGGCATCTATAGTCCTTTAACACTGGGAGTGATTTGCTCCATGTTCTTCTTGCTTTCATAGTTTGCACTGAGAAGTCAGTTGTAATTTTGATAGGTTTCCCCTTATATGTAACTTGTTCTTTTTCTCTTGTGGCTTTCAGATTTTTATCTTTGTTTTGGGTGTCTAGCGTTTTAGCTATAATATGGCATGGAGAATTTCTTTTCTCATCTTGTCTATAGTTCTACGTGCTTCTTTTACTTGTATTGGTTTGTCTTTTTTCAGGTTGGAGAAATTTTCATCTATTATTCTGTTGAAGATCTGATCAATACCATTCTCTTAGGATTCTTCTTCTTCCTCTATTCCTGTGATGCAGAAGTTTGATCTTTTCATAGTGTCCCACACTTCTTGGTTGTTCCACTTTTGTGTATTTTTAAATTTTTCCTAATCTTTACTTGAGGTTTTTAGTTGTTCTGTGTTATCTTACAGGTCTGATAATCTTTGTTTTGCTTCCTCCATTCTACTTCTGAGGCTTTTTCCATTCCTTTCCTCTTGATTGGATAAGTGCTTGTTTTCAATTCATCTTGTGATTTCTTTAGTTTTCCACTTCCTTTTGGAGCTTCTCAATCTCTTCCTGTAGCTCTTTGCTTTGCTGGTTGTTTTCCTGTTTTATTTCAACATGGGATCTTTTCAGTGTTTCCACTTCCTTCCAGAGTTTGTCATTCTCTCTCTAGGTCCTTCTTGATTTTTTTATTCTCTCTCCTTAGTACTCTGACCCGTTCTTTATAATCTTTGATTTCTTTGAATATTTCTGCAATTGTTCCTCTAAGATCTGTGTTCTGGGCCATACCCAGGGGGATCCCACTGTAGGAATCTCCCACAGGGTTGGTAGAGCTTGGTGTGGAATTACCATGCACCTTTCCCATGTTGTCCCTTTGTCGTGTCCCTGGCATGTGGGTTTCTCTTTGCCTGTATTCCAATGTGAATCCCAAATGCCTTTTCACTGTGTTGAAGGCTTGCTTTGCTTGCCTCCTTCAGATGCCTAATTGTTTGTTTGTTTGTTTCATTTGTTTTTCTCCTTGCTTATGGAGGGTTGACTTCTCTAAGTTTTAGGCTTTCTATTGGAAGTCTAACTCACTCTTCTCTTTCTGTTCTGAAGATTCTCCAAAGTATCCACTTGGACACTCCCTCGGCAATTCCAGTTGGCTGGGGGGGAGGCGTTATGCCAGTTTAGCTTATGCCCCATTACTCTGTGCTTCATGTGGTCCTGGGAAATCCCCCATCTAAGCTCTGTGCGCTCTGGTTTTTCCATTTTCTCATATCTTCTTCAATTTCCTTCTTGAGGGATTAAAAAAAATTTTGGTAGAGATTTTTGGTGTCTTTGTTCAGGTTTGTTCCTAGATAATTTATTTTTTTGGAGGCTATTGTGAGTGGGAAAGTCTCTTTGTATTCCTTCTCAAATTGCTTGTTATTGGCATAAAGAAAGGCTACCAATTTTTCTAAGTTAATTTTGTATCCCACAAAAAATATGAAAAAAAGTTTTGATACCCACAAATGGAATATGCAGGAGTCGTAAATATACCATGAAAAGATAAAATCTATGAATTATAGGAATAGATCTTTGACAGAATTTTAGAGAAAAGCTTCCCTAAATTAAACAAAGACATATCCATACAGATATAAAAAGCACAGAGAACACCAAATACACAGGATCAGAAAAGAAGGTCACTTCATTCTGAACAAGGGAGCAATGGCCCAAGAAAACATTACAGTCATGAACATACGTGCACCAATCTGTGGTGCACCCAAATTAAGAAAAACAGCACAACAGGACTTCAAGACAAAGATTAGCTACAACCCAGTAATAATAGGTGACTTCATACCCCACTTTTTCCAATAGATAGTTCATCCGGACAAAGAATAAAAATTGAAACATCCAAATTAAATGACATACATCAAGAGAACTTGATTCACAGACATTTACAGAATATTCTATTCAAGTACTGAAGAATACACATTCTATTCAGAAGCCCATGGAAGTTTCTCTAAAGTAGACACATACAGGAGAAAATAAACCTCAAAAATACAAAAAAGTAAATAATTCCATATATTCTATCATACCACAACGTGATAAAGCTTAAAGGCAACAACAAAAGAAGCTCTAGTAACTACACAAGCTCATAGAGATTGAGCAACACATGACTGAATGATAAATGGGTCAAAGAAGAAATCAAGAAAGAAATGAAGATATTTCTGGAACATGAATGAAAATGAAAACACAACACACCAAACCTCTGAGATTCATTAAAAGTTGTTCTAAGTTTGAAGTTTAAAACTCTATGTACCTACATTAAAAACCAGAAAGGTGTTTCTTAAGGGACATTGAGGAGGTAGTCAGATGACTCCCCACTTCTGCAGCAGGCTGGATAAGAGCCAGCCCACTCTGCTGAGAACTCGGGTCTTCAGGGACACTGGGACAACAGCCAGCAACACCTCGGCTTCCCCTGAAGGCTGGGCTGGATAAGAACAGGCCCACAGTGGTGGGAGCTTGGGGCTTCGGGGACACTAAGGCAGCAGCCAGGTTGCTGGCTCAGGGGCCAAATCACACCCCCCCCCCGACAAACAAAAGGAACAGGCCTACATCACAATGAAAAAATACCTGAAATTCCACTCGGATTACAAACAAAACAAATCAAATCCACATGCCAAAAGCACAAAGAAAAATCAACAACATGGGAAAAGCAAATAAGAAATCTCCACCAAACTCTTATCAGTCTTATAGAGGACTCCAACAATGAGATCTCCCTGGAGGTAACTCAGGACACAGATCTTAAAAGAAAAATCACTCAAAGAAATCAATGACCTAAAGTGTGAGAATGACCAACTCTGAAAGGAAATGGAAATGTTGAAAAAATCTTAGGCTGAAATGAAAAAGGAAATCGAACACTCATCCAGTCAACAGGGAAGGGCAAGAGAAAGCCACAGTAACAGAATGAATGAAGCAGAAAATAGAATATCAACCCTAGAAGATAATGTGGAAGGACTGAAGAGCTCAAGAAAAGACTATGAAAAATTAAAAAAAAAAAAAAAACAGGTGTAGAATAATCAGGGATCTTCAAAGCTTTGGCACTGGATTGGGAATGAAGTGCCTGGCTTCTTGGACTGAATAGCTATCAGGTTCTTTGTCTCTCCAGTGTATACACAGCCATTGCTGAACTACTCAGCTCCTATTATGTAAGTGAATCTGATGAACTGCTTTATAGTATACATAAAATGTATATGTATATATACACACATACATATACATGCATATTTATATAAACACACACATGCAGTGTATATATGCACGAATGCACATTTTATTGGCTCTGTTCCTCCATAGAATCCTGCCTAATAAAATCAGATATCTGTATTGAGAGAGAGAAGATATTCTAATTTTGCACCATTCAGAAAAAAAAAAATCCCAGGTTGCTACATTAAATATCTAATAAAATTAGGTAATAATACTGTCAGTTAATAATGAAGATAATGTGTTTGCTACTATTGTTAAGTAAAGGCTTGACCTTTCTTTTTTCCTTTCTTCCTTCCCTCCCTCCCTTCTTTCCATTTTTCAAGTGCTAAGATTAAAGGCGTGCCCCACCACACCCGGCTCAATTTTCCATTCTTGAGAACCAAACTGTGGTCATGCATTTGCTAGATAAGCACCTCATCATTCATGTAAACTGCTCATCCCACAGAAACATTTTTAATGTTTCTCTTTCAGTTTATTTTTATTTTCTTCTTTAAAAATATTTTTATCTATTTGAGAATTTCATACAATGTATTTTGATCATATTCAGAATCCCTCCCCCTTTCCCACACCCATCTTACTACCTTCCAACTTATATATTCTAATATTATTTGTCTTTAAAAAAATGAGTCTAATCTGTATTTCCTGAATGCTTTAAGTGCAGGTCTATCCCCTGGAGTCTGATCAACTTACCAGGTGTTACTCTGGCAAGAAAACCTGACTCTCTCCCAGAATCTGTCAATTGCTAATAGAACCTCAGCTAGGGCTGGCACTTTATGCCCACCTCCCACATCCATGTTAGGCCCTATCTGGCTCAGATTAGTGCAAGTTTTGTGCATAGTGTCACAAGTTCTGTGGGTTCATATATGTAACTGCCCTGTTGTGTCCAGACAACAGTTTGCAAAGAACTTTTTTTTATACCTAACCACAGTATTTATTTTATGGGAGTACTTCTTAGTATTTCTTACACAAGGCTGCTTGAGTTTTTGTCCAAGAATTTTCTAAAATATTATAGAGTAATTAAAAGTATCAGGCAGGTGCAACTTAGTCCCTCTGGATGCTCAACAACCACACTCAATGCCCATACCAATTTGACTGGGGGTCTCAAGGGATAACCTTGTTCTTTGCCCTCAGAGGTCAACCAAGTCCAGAAGAGGACATAATGCCATGAATAGTCACTGCAGTTAGGGACTTATGCATGATGTCACCATTGCTGTGTATGTGTAATTGACCAGCTATGTGTAAAACTCTGTTACCTTGTGGCTGTCCACCACTTCTGGCTCTTACTATCTCCTGCAAGGATTCCTGAGCTTTGAGAAGCAGTAGAATGGAATAGGTGTCCTATTCAGTGATGATGACTCTGCAGCCTTTTGTCCTCTGCACACTGGCCAGCTGTGGATCTCTGTGTTAATAACCATCTGCTCAATAAGGAAATTCTCTGGTGAGAGTTGAAAGATGCATTCACCTTTTGTGTAGAGATTGCACTGAAAATGTGTCACTGTGAGGGCAAAGCCTCTCACAGACAAGTATTCTCTGCATTTTACCAATTGTGGAACTTTGAGTTAGTTTCTATCTGTTGCAAAAAAGAACCTTCTTTCATGAGTGGTGAGAGGTACACTTGTCTGCAGATATGATGATACGTATTTATAATACAGTCAGAAAGTGATCTAGGGATGTGACAAAAGTAGGTTTTTCTCTAGGATATATAGGATATATAGGCTATATAGGGTATATAGGATATATAGGATATATAGGATATATAGCCTCTCCATCTATTTGTATGTGTTTATAGTACTACACATGAGTTCCCTCCCATTGAGTGGGCCTTAATTCCAATTAGACATTTGTTCATTATTCCCAAGATAAATGTGCTACTATTGCTCCAACAGCAATAGTTTATTAGCCAGTCATTTTTTTATTAATCTTTACAGCTGGGTAGGAACCATTGATTGGTTTTCTCTCTGGGAGCTTGCATAATATCCTCTGATACCATGGGATGTAGTCTTCAGGGTGGAGGCTTCCAAGTCAGTTCCAGTTTGCTCCAAGACCTGTGTCCAAAGACCTGTCTTCATCAATAGGGTCCTATTTCAAATTCTAGGAGGCAATCACAGGCTGTGGCAATAGCTTGTGTAATATGGGGAGTCCCTTGCACTGCCTTGACTAATAACTCAAAGGCATGTTTCTCCTGCCTGGCACTGCGTTTTATGTTATATAGCCTCATCCACTGTTGATGGAATTGCAAACTGGTGCAAGCACTGTGGAAATCAGTATGTAGAACCCTTAAAATAAGACAGTGCTGGAGAGATGACTTAGGGGTTAGGACCACTGGCTGTCTTGTGGAGGACTCAGGTTTGTTTTCCAGGCTAACAACCATCCATAAGCCAGTTTCAGAGTATCTGATGCCCTCTTCTGATCTCTGAGGCATTGCACAAACTGAGTGTACTTACATCCATGTGTCGGTACACTCATGCACATAAAATAGAATAAAATTAATAAAATATTAAAATAAAATTAAAACAATAATACAATATATTCTGTTATATCACTC
This sequence comes from Rhizomys pruinosus, assembly GCA_009823505.1. NCBI lineage: Eukaryota > Metazoa > Chordata > Mammalia > Rodentia > Spalacidae > Rhizomys > Rhizomys pruinosus. The sequence goes on from VZQC01002288.1 coordinate 909,667, forward strand.
CTGCGATGTACCCAAAGGACTCATCCTACCTACAGAGATACTTTCACAGCCATGTTTGTTGCTATTCTTTTCACAATACCTAAGGAATGGAAACAACCTAAAATTTCCCTCAACTGATGAATGGATAATGAAAATATGGTACATTTTACACAGTGGATTTCTACTCAGCAGTAAAGAAAAATGGAATCATGAAATTTGCATGGAACTGGATGGAAATATATACTGTTATAGTAAGTGATGTAACATACTCAGGAAAGGAAGAATCAAATGATATATGTTCTCCCTCATTTGTGGATCTTGGCTTCAAATCCTTAGCTATGTATAGACTCATGTGCCAAGTAAATGGAAAGGAACCATGGGAGTGAAGGGAAAGGAGGAACCTGAGAGAGGGGGAGGTGGGAGACAGTGTGACGTCAAGGGGGGCATGGGGAAAGGAGGTTACTTTATCTGGGGAAGGAGCAAGGACACTTATACAGAGGATGTGAGAAATGAGATAGCACCAGGATCATGTGAAAAATCAGACAGAAACATGTTAGTGCAAAGTCCTACTGAAAAATGCACATATAATTCAATTTTATATGAGTATATGTGAAACTTATAGAATCCTAGGTTTCCATCTTTTTCCATATTGGTTGTCCTTCCCCTGCCTTCTGCTCTGCCCCACCCTCTCATTTCTCTCCTAACTTAAACCTCCTCCCCATTAGTCTCATTTTATCCTTCATATCTCCTGCATTCTACTATTCCCGTTCCTTTCACATCTTTGTTCTCCCTCCCCACCAATTGTTCCATCCTAGTTTTCTGAATTCTACATGTTCTGCTAGTTAAATACACAAATCTAAAGATTTGACCTTAAGATCCACATATGTATGAGAACATGCAAAATTTATCTTTCTGGGTCTGGGTTACTTCACTTAGTCTAATGTTTTCTTTTTTTTTAAATTTTATTTATTTATTTTCTATGTGTATGAATGTACTGTCTGCATGTAGGTTTGTGCACCTGTGTCGTGCAATGCCGTGGAGGTCAGAAGAGGGTCTCGGATTCCCCTGGAACTGGAGTTCTCCTGGAATTGGAGTTATAGATGGTTCTCAGCCACCATGTGGGCGCTGGGGATCAAACCCGGGTCCTCTGAAAGAGCAGTCAGCACTCTTAACCGCTAGGCTATCTCTCCAGCCCCAGTCTAATGTTTTCTAGCACCATCCATTGACCAGAAATTTTCATTTTTATAGCCAAATAAATTTCCATTTTATATCTTCAATGTATACATTTTCACTATCTGTTCATCAGTTAACGGACATCTAGGTTGTTTACACTCCTACCTACCATGAATAGAACAGTGGTGGACATGGTGTCTCTGTAGGAGAATATAAAGTCCTTTGGGCAATGTCCAGGAGTGATACAGCTGGGTTGTATGGTAAATCTGCTCTTTAAAATTTTTTATTTTATGTGTATGTGTGTAATGCCTGAATGCAGGTAAATTCACCCATGTTGTGCAATTGCCTGTGGAGGTCGGAAGAGGGCATTGGATTCTCTGCAACTGGATTTACAGATAGTTGTTAGCTGCCATATGGATGCTTAGAATTGAACCTGTGTCCTCTGCAAGAGCAGTCAATGCTCTTAACTACTGAGCCATCTTACCAGCACCCTAATTCTATTTTTTTTTTAAGAATCACCACACTGATGCCCATAGTGTGGCTGTACCATTTTGTGCTTCATACATATCAACAGTGTATGAAGGTTCATGAGAACTCTTATACACTGCAATCAGAGTGGGAAGTTCTATTCTTACTTTGGCAAACAGTTTGATTTCATCTACTGTAGTACAATATTGACTCATTTTATGATCTAGCCATCCTATTGGTAGGGCTAGATGCTAGGGGAACTTTTCAACTTTTGCTGAAGGACGTGATAAACATGTTCACAGCAACATTGCTTGTGTTATCAGTCGTAAATCATAAATAAAAATAAAAAATGTGATGTGTTTTTTATTTATTGAGAGGATGAATTAATAATTTTCACTATTACATAAAATACAGTGGAACATGAATAAAAATGATTTTACCAATATGCAGAAATATGGATAAAACATTTCAAACACAATAGTAAACAAAAGAAACAAATCACAAGAAATTGAGCATAATTCAGAAGAATTAAACCTATAATGTCTTCAAAGAAAAGTTTGATCCAGGAAGATACAGCCCACACAATGGTAGAAAATGTTTGTAGACTATATACCTGACAGGGGATCAATGTGTAGAATCTATGAAGTACTAAAACATGAAGCAAAAATCATAACATATTATCTAATCAATAAATAGGCAGATTAACTGTATAGAAAGTTCTCTAAGGAAGAACCACAAATAGCTGATAAATCTATGCAAAAACTGTCAGTATCCTTAGCCAGCAAGAAATGCAATTAAAGTTACATGGAGATTCCATGTGACTTCAGTTAGAGTGGCTATCAAGAAAATAATGACAACAAAAATGGTAAAGAGGTAAAAAAAAAAAAAAAAAAAAAAAAAAGAAGCCCCTGTACACTACTAGTAGGAATATAAACTGGCAATCCTGTGGAAACCAGTATGAAAATTCTGCTCAAAAAGCAAAAATTAGAACCGTCGTGTGATCCAGGCGAACCACTCCTTGGAATATACCCCAAAGAATCCAAGTCTACATTCCACAGAGATACTTGCACATATGTTTGTTGCTGCACTATTCACAATAGCCAAGCTATCGGACCAGCTTTGATGCCCATCAAAGAATAAATGGGTAAAGAAAATGTGGTATTTGTACACAAAGGACTTTTATTTATCTATAAAGAAGAAAAAATTATTTCATTGGCATAAAAATGAATATAACTGAAGATCTCAAGTTATGTGTCATAAACTACACTTATAAAGTCAAATATCACACATATTTTCTCTCATATACAGAATCTCGTTATGAATATATATGTATATATATAATAGAAGGGTGGACTATGAGGGAGGAAAAATGGCTTTAAAAGAAAGGGGAGCAAGAGAAGATGGGAAAGGCAAATAGCTCATGTTTTCTCTCATATTTGAAATCTAAAGGGTATTGGAAGGCTACAAATCTGAGAAAAGTACATAATGCAAATTACTATATTTATGCCAACTGAAATAATTAACAAAATTACTAGTTTGACTCGGGAATTTCATATACACACATATCAATTTTGAATATAAAAAAGTAGAAAATGATCTCAAACAGGAAATGTCTTACAATTTCCTTTGCCATTCTAAAGAGTCCTAGGTACTGGAAGAATAGACTTTTCCCCTTGTTGTGATGGACTGAGGATACTATCAGGTGATACACCCTTCCTTATTGGTATGGACCTCTCTTCCATAATGATGAAGGTCTCTTTTCATTTTGAGTTACTAGTATGATAAATCAAAAAGAAATGTGTACCCTATTTCTAGTTCACAGAGCACAGCATCTCATCTAGAGGAATGAGATTGACACAAAGTTGTAATGTTGCATCTTTTAAACCATGAATAATAATACTTGGGTGACCTAAGATGTTCTGTTTTTTAGTGTTCAACTTCCCAGTTTTGGTAGTGATAACCCCCTCTTTTTTTTTTTCCTTTTGGTTTTACACTTTTTTTGGTATTTTTGAGACAGGGTCTCCCTTTTAGTACCAGGTGTCCTGGAGCTCCCTCTGTAGACCAGGCTGGCCTTGAACCCACAGAGATCCACCTATCTCTGCCTCCCGAGTGCTGGGATTAAAGGCGTGCACCACCACGCCTGGCTTTTTTACATGCATTCTTTAAAGCAATTATTGGTGGCTATAGGTTTTCTAGGAATTAAATGCCCAAACATTTAGTTGCTGACTATATTAGCTACTATTCTTGTTATAACAAAATGCCTGACAACTTGAGGAAGAGTTTATTTTCAGTCATAGTTTAAGGGGACTTACTCCATCGTGATGGGGGAGGCACAGTGGCAGAAGCATGAGATGGCTGGTCACATTGCAATACCAGTCAGAAAGCAGAGGGATGAATGATGCTCATATGACTTTCCTCCTTTTCCATTCTGCTAAGTCCTGGAAACCAGCCACATGATTGTGATTCTCAAATTCAGGATGGATCTTTCCTCTCAGCTACACCACTCTGGAAATACTCTTGTAGGTACCCCAATTTGCCTCATTAATATCTTATGTGATTTTTCATTCCTTCAGAACCAGCTGTAAGTGGATGATACCAAGTTATGCCAGCTGGAGATGTAGCCAGGCCTCTCTTTTCTATCACAGCTGCGGTAGGCTTCTGTTCATCTTGGTGAGTGAACCTAAAAAAGCACTTCTTTTGGTAGTCATTTTCAAGTAGACAACTTCATCCTGCTTTCTCAGTTCAGTCTATCTCCTTTCAAATGAATTTGCATTTCATAAGCTGAAGATTTCTTTCCAGAGGGTAGTGCTTTCGAGGTACCTTTCCTTTTGTCCCAGTGCAAAAATGTAGGTTTCTACTTAATTGTGTTAATGACACACCAGAATTCCCATTTTGAAATCAACAAGGGCATAATGACTAAAGCTTTGTCGATTCCCCTTTGTCTCAAGAACACCCTTCACCTGACTCCTGGGCTTTTTTACCCTAGGATCTTACCCAGGTAAATGGAGCTCAGTGAACACATCCTAGAAGTGTGAGTCAATCTGGGATTAGAAGGTGAAACTGAGAGCTGAGTAGAAGCCAAAAGTCAGGAATAGATCTGAGGGTATTTTGGAGACAGTTCCCAGTGATGTTCTTAATAAAATTGTATGTGAAAAACAGCTACATAGAGTCATGATCTTTGCTGTTATCCTAAAGATAAAGGCCAGAGGAAACATATAAGAAAATGGTATCATCAGAAATTTATTGAAAAAAATCTAGGACACTGTTGATGTCACCTTGGAATGCAGTATTGAAGGCTTTGGGGAAGGCATTTTATTTAAGCTATAGGATGAAGGAAGATTTACTGATGTATGTAAGAGGGTTGGGAAAGACTGAGGGAAGATTATTTGAAGTGCGTCATGGAAATTAAGAGTCTCGTTTTGGATGTGTTAAGTTTAAGTTGTCTGAAAATCATCCAAGTGGAGGTGTTTCTTTCAGTAGGAGGCTCAACAAACAGCAGCTATGGGGCTGTTCCTCTTCATCATTGTGACATTCAGTGACCTAAGTCTCAGGAAAGTAGAACCTGAAAAGATCTGTCTCACTCAGATCCACTTGAATTTAGGTTTTCCTTTCCAAATAGCACTTTAATATTCATTCTATTTGACCCTTATTTTCCTGTCATCCTGTGGCATCTGAACCCAAAAGATATGGTTAGGAATCTCAAAGGCTTAGCACTGGAGATGGATGGGAGAGACCTTTGAGACTTGTTTTCTAAGTATTTATTCTGACAAAATCAAGATGCTATTGCCCTTATTGGTGACCTCAATAATGCATTGTATTTTGACATGTTCTCCAGTGTCTCTCCAAATTCCATACTCTTGTTTCAGGGAATCTTGATCACTCACGGGCTCTGATTTTGGAACATAATTGTTCCATTCAAGCAACAGTCAACAACGAACTAGAATAAACTGTTGAAGCCATGGTGGGCAGTCTGCCTCATCAGCTCATGTGAGATTGTAACCATCCTGGCAGGAATGAAGATATTCTAAATAGACACATGGAGGTCTGGCTTGTGAAGTTTCAGAAGGAAGCAAAGACCTTCATCAGGGCAACTTGTGTCATATATTTTGGGTTAAGAATTTGTAGAAGTGAAACTGTTTGTGTTTGACTGAGTCAATCAATGCTGGTTAGCTGGGCCTGAAAAATTGGCTGTGAGTGATAAGAGACAAGCATTACTGATGTGAAATCTTCTGGGGAGTATTTCCTCATATTCAAAATACAAAAGGTGTGGTCCATAGGGGGCCAAGGCTGCATCTAAAGCTGGCAGCTGAACATGATAATGTTTGAGAATCTCCTATGTTATACTGGTTTTGGTGGCAAGAAAGCTGCAATACCGAAGGGTTTATGCAGAGAATCTAAGGCTTGGAACCACGTGAGGCCAGGTGAGGCCTTTGGTGAAGGTTACAGCCTCAGTCTTAGTAGAGACCCCAGGATTGGGGTGGTAATGGAGAGAATCCGAGGCTCAGCACCATGAGAGGGCAAGAAAGCCCATTGGTGAAGGTGCAGCTTCAGTTGCAATGGAGACTTTAGGATATAGTAGAGATGCCAGGAGTGTGTGGTGAGCACAAGGACAGCAGCAGGTGTGACATGGGCCTGGCCTAAGCTTGTAAAACAAGCGGTGTGTGCTGTGGATGGCATAGCCAGAGAAGTGGAGCTTCTGAAGCCCAGAAGATTATGAGTATGTCCCAGATGTGCAACACTGTGCTTGCTACACTGCTGAACTTCTGTTTTATTTAACTGCTTAGTTCTTCCCTTTGGAAATACGAAACTATGTGGCTTCATTTTTATTTTACAAGATCCTACATTTGAAAGACTTTGGATTATTTTGAGATGCAGGGTTGTTTTATTCTTCTTCCCACTCCCTCCAAGACACAGAGATTTATTTATTTATTTATTTATTTATTTATTTATTTATTTATTTATTTTTGTCTTTTTTTTTTTT
>VZQC01002288.1:916330-937665 GCA_009823505.1 Rhizomys pruinosus
TATTTATTTATTTTTGTCTTTTTTTTTTTTTTTTTTTTTGTATTTTTGAGATGGGGTCTCCCTTTAATCTCAGCTGGCCTGGAACTCACTTTGTAGACCAGGCTGGCCTTGAAGTCACTGAGATCCACCTGCCTCTGCCTCCAAAGTGCTGGGATTAAAGGTGTACATCACTACACCTGGCCCACCAAGTTAATTTTAAAAGACAGTTCAAAGTAGACTTAAACATGAGGTTTAAGATGAATTGTTACTGAAGTATATGCTGAGAACTATCCTGTGGCTGGTGTGTACACAGCAGGCAAGTAGAGGGCACTGGATCACAGGCCAGGTGTGACCAGGAAACCTGTGAATTAAAGAACCCCTTCTTTTTCCTAGGAGGTTTTCCCCTCCTCCAACACATTTAGGAATGCATTAAGGTTAACTCCTGAGTAAGGTCTTTTAAGGTGAAATAAATTTAAAAGACCAGAATAAAATTTAATGCCTAGGACTTTTTTTTTTTTGAGATACATTTTCCCTTTAGACCAGCTGGCTTGGAGCTTACTATGTAGACCAAGCTGGCCTTGAACTCACAGAGATCTGCCTGCTTCTGCCTCCAGAGTGCTGGGATTAAAGGATGCCTAGGACTGTCTAGTTAATTAATTGTGCACATATTTTTACTTAAAATATGTTTAGGGCTGGGCATGGTGGCAAACGCCTTTAATCCTAGCACTTCTTGTGGTGGGGAGGCTGCAGGCCCATGGCTTTCTCCAGGCAAAATGGTAGTTTTTACAGCTATCATCCCACCCGGCTATGAAATTATTTTCTTATTTAAAATTAAAAAAAAAATTTATTTATTTATTTTTTTATGTGTATGAATGTACTGTCTGCATGTAGGTTTGTGCACCACGGAGATCAGAAGAGGGTGTCAGATTCCCCTGGTACTGGAGTTAAAGACGGTTCTTAGCCGCTGTGTGGGTGCTGGGAATCAAACCCAGGTCCTCTGCAAGAGCAGTCGGCACTCCTAACCTCTAGGCCATCTCTCCAGCCTTGAAATTGATTATTTCAAAGCCAATGCTGTGAGATTGATTACCTCACAACTGAATATATATCTGGCCTAAGAGTTGCTCAATCCTCAAGGCCTCATGCTACGTAGCCCCAACACAAGGTTGTTGGCATCAGAGTTTAACACTCAGCCAGGACTCTGGCTGATCAGCTAGCTGAGAAATTTACCTGAAAGTCTGATAGTCCTTGCAATTATGACAGCAAAAAAAAAAAAAAAAAGTATGCAAATTAATGAGGGTCAGGTTAAATGATACAAACCATAAAGAATTTAAAGACAGTTATCCGCCAAATCCATAAAAAGCCACAGTGCAACACAATTCCATTCAGAAACAGGTTGAAACAATGATAAAACCTTTTAAAATTGAAAACAAGACAAATTGTAAAAAGGATAGAATATGTTAGAAATGTTTACAATATTTTTTTAACTTTCAGTTGAAGAATGAAAATGTCTTTAAAGTCTGGTTTTTGCAGCCTCAGCTATAAAAATCCCTTAATTTGCATTAAAAGACTTTAGACTTCAGCCTTTCAGAGTTACCCAGAAGCTTAATTTGCATTAGAAAAAGGGCTAGGAAGCCACAGTTCTAGGGTGTAGCTGTTTTTAGTAGAAATTCTGAGACTTCTAGGAGGAAGTCTTTTTTTTTTTTTAGTTTGTTGTGATTTATGTAAATGTGCATATGTGTGTACAGGTATGCAGTATAGCAAAATATCAACAGTTCAATAGGAAGTAGACAAAGGGAACCAACACAATTATTATACAAAAGAGAACAGGGCTGTGTACTTACAATGTGTCTCAATTTCACTCATCAAGAGAAATTAAAACTAAACCAAAGTGTCAATTTAGACATCAGACTTGCAAAGGTCAGAAACTTTTTTTTTCACATACATTTATTTTTATTTTTTTAACAAATCTAGACCCGTGTTCCCGCCCATTCCCCCACCCCACCAGAGCTCATGCATTCTGCCAAACATGCTTTTCATCTCTTTCTCAGTCTTTCTCAATATTCTCCATGAGGAAGTTGACTGTTTTGAGCAGAAGTTCACTGTTTCAGTCAGTTCTTTGATGCAGTCCTTTCTGTTGTTGTTGTTGTTGTTGTTGTTGTTGTTNTTGTTTTCTTTCTTCTTTGTTTTTTGAGTAGTTTATATATTCTGGAAATCAATGCTTTGTCAGATGTTTCTGTGGTGAAGGTTTCCTCCCACTCTGTGGGATTTCTCTTCACTTCCTTGATTGTTTCTTTTGATGTACAGAAGCTTTTGAGTTTAATGAGGTCCAAGACACAGAGTTTTTAAAGCATTCAAATTATTTAGGACTGTGTGAAGTTGTACAGTATTTTATATTGCAGTATTAACACGAGATCTTAGGGAAAAATTAAAAGAGGATGGTGTAATAGTGTTTGTCTTTGTGTCAAGTTGACAAGGTTAAGGTTCAGTTGTCAACTTGACACACCTGGGAAGAAGGAACCTCAATTAAAGAATTTCTTCTGTTGGGCTGGCCTGTTGGCATATTTGTGATGATTTTCTTGATTGTTGTGATGTGACAAGGCCCGGCCCATTGTGGGTGATGTCACTCTGGGGAGATAGTATATAAAAAAGTAGGCCGAACACCTACCTGCCAGGGGAGTAAGTCAGGAAGTAGCTTTCTTTCATGATCTTTCCTTCAGTTTCTGCCACTGGGTTTCTGCTTGAGCCCCTGCCTTGGCTTCCCTAATGAAGGACTGCACTGTAAGATGAAATAAACCCTTTTCCTTTCCTCAGGTTGGTTTTCATCACAGGGTTTATCATGTCAATAGCAGGCAATCCAAGAGTGACAGCTGTGCCCCTCCCCTTGGCTATTACTGAGAGAAGGCAAAGGGTGAGGTCCTGGGACCAGCTGCAAGGGAAACCTGTCTCTGAGATTTAATTTTTTTTGTATATTTTTAGTAAATGTTTGTGTATTGCATACACAACATCTTAGTTATCTTTTCTGTCCCCTTCCCCATTCTCACACTCTCATAGCCCACATCCTCACTGAATGTCGTGCATTCTGTCATTTATGTTTAGGCCTATCAAATGAAGTGAGTGTCCCAAGATGTCCATCAGTACAATTTCACCCACTGGGGTCTAGTCAGCTTATCTTGAGTCACTCCCTTAAGGAAGATCAGCTCTTCCTCATCCAGGTACAATCAGCTGACTAATAGTTCTTCAGCTAAGATTGGGCCATGATGCCAATTCCAAAGTTCTATGAAGGGTTTTTGTCTGAGTTTGAATGGGTCTCATTCACGATGTCACTATTGCTGTTAAATTCTTATGGGCAAAGTCTCAGGATCCTGTAAGCCTGACTCTATTTCCATGTGGTCATGTGCCTTTCGGTCCGCTCTTTCCCAATGATCCTTGAACCTTGGGTGGGTGAAGTCTAATATAGGAATCCTGTCCAAAGATTCAAACTCTACAGACTCTTATTCTCAATGCTTTGGTCATTTGTTTTCATTGCCCTCTGTTTCATAGGGGATCTTCATCGATGAGAATTGAGAGATGTATTGGTAATCTCTCTACCCCTAAGTATTATTTCTCTCTCCCTGTCTAAACCTCCTATGTCCATACACAGTTAAAGTACCCCCATCTCCCCCATTTCACCCTTGACAGTACCTGTGTCCTCTGGTCCCCATCTCTTCTCCTTCTCCTTTGCCTCCACAGTTCCTTGTAGAACCCTCCCCTCCCATTTAAATGCCCCCATTTTGCCTATTTCACCCTTGGTAACACTTGTTTCCTGCTGTCCCTCTTTCTTAGGCTCCTTCTTTATCTTTACCTCCCTGATACTGTTTCCTTTCTCTGGTTCCTGTAGTTGCATCAGCATATATCTTTAAATGTAAGAATGTGGTGCTAAGACCCACAAATGAGGGAGAACATACATCATTTATTTCTTACTCTGTGTTAATTCACTTAGTATAACAGTTTCTAGTTTCATCCTTTACCTGCAAATTTTATGATTTTTGTCTTTCTTTACTGCTGAGAATGACTCCAGTGTGTAAATGTGCCACATTTTCATTATCTACTCACCAGTTGAAGGATGCATAGGTTGCTTCAATTTCTTAGCTATTGTGAAATGAACAGCAACAAACATGGATGTATGAGTATCTCTGCAATAGGATGAACCCTTTGAATAGATGCAAAGGAGTGGTATAACTGGGTCATATGGTAGGCTCATTTTTAGGCTTTAAGTGTTCTCCACACTTCTTTCCATTATGTTTGCATGAGTTTGCAATTCCGCTATCAGTGAATGAACATTCCCCTTTCCTCATATCCTCTCTAGCATTTGTGTATTTTTTTCTCTTGATCTTCACCAGTCTGACTGGGGAAAGATGAAATCTTAAAGGGATTTAGTTTGCATTTCCTAATTACTAAGGATATTCACTTTCTCTTTTGACAACACTCTGTTCAGATCCACAGTCCATCTTTTAATTGGGCAATTTGCTTTCTTGATTCTTTGAGTTATATTCTGGATGTTAAACCTCTTTCAGATGTGTGAAGACTGTCACCCAGTCTATGGATTTTCTCTTCATTCCTTTGGTTGTTTCTTTTGCTGTACAGAAGCATTTTAGTTTAATGAGGTCCTATTTGTTCATTATTGACCTTAATTCCTGAGCAACTGATGTCCAATTTAGAAAGTCCTTTCCTATCCCTATGCCTTGCAGGGTACTGCCTATATTTTCTTTTAATAGTTTTAGAGTTTCTGGTTTCACATTGAGGTCTTTGATCCATTTGGAGTTGACTACTGTGCAAGGTGGAAAGATAAGGGTCTAGTTTCGTTCTTCTATAGATAGAGATCTAGGTTTGCCAGCACCATTTGTGTCAAATGTAGCTTTTCCTCCAGTGTGTGTTCTCAGTACTTTTGTCATCAGGTGGCTGCAACTGCAAGTAGTTGTGTTTGGGTCTTCAATTATGTTCCATTGATCTATGTGTCTACTGAATCAGTGCCGGTACCAAGTTGTTTTGAAGATTAAAGCTCTGTAACATAGTTTGAGAGCTGGTATGCTAATCCCCCCAGCATTGTTCTTTGTGCTCAGGATTATTTTAGCTAACTGGGGTCTTCTGCAATTCCACATCAATTTTAGACTTTTTTTTTTCCTATTTCTATAAATGTCATGGGGATTTTAATGGGTATTGGATTGAATCTATATATTGCTGTTGATAGTATGGTCATTTTTACACTATTAATACTTCCAATCCATGAGCACGGGTGGTCCTTCCATCTCCTGGTATCTTCCTCAGTCTCTTTCTTTAAAGATTTAAAATTTTCATTGTAGAGTTCTTTAAATTATTTGGCTAAACTTATTCCTAGATATTTTTTAGGGCATTGTGAATGTGGGGGCTTCCATGTACTCTTCCTCCATTTGCTTATTATTTGTATATAGAAAGGCTAGTGATCTTTTTAGATTGATTTTTTTTTTTTGAGACAGGGTTTCCCTATAGCCCCAGCTGTCCTGGAACTCACTCTGTAGACCAGGCTGGCCTTAAACTCACAGAGATCTAGTGGGTGCTAGGATTAAAGATGTGCCCCACCATGCCTGGCTTAAAGATAGTTCTTGGCTGCCAAGTAGGTACTGGAAATAGAACCCAGGTCCCCTGCAAGAGCAGTTGGTGCTCTTAACTGCTGAGCCATCTCTCCAGCCCCTAGATTGATTTTTTTTAACCTGACACTTAGCTGAAAGTATTGATATTTTTAGGAGTTTTCTGGTGGAAGTTTTGGGATCTCTTAGGCATAGTATCATATCATATACAAATAGGGATAATTTAAAATCAGCTTTTCCAAATAGTATGCTTTTAATTTCCTTCTCTTATTGCTCTAGGAAGAAGTATTATATTAAAAATTAGGGAGATACTGGAAAGCCTTGACTGACTCCTGATTTTAGGGAGAATGCTTCCAGTATTTTTCCATTTCAATGATGTTGGCCATGGGTTTGTTGTACATAGCTTTAATTTTGTTGAGATATGTGCCCTCTAGTCTATTTCCCCTCTAGGACTTTTACCATAAATGCATGTTGGCTTCTGTCAAAGGCCTTTTCTTTATCTATTGCAATTACCTTGTGACTTTTATCTCTGAATCCATTTATATGATTTGTAAGATTTACTGACTTACATATATTGAATCTTTCCTCCAGATCTGTAAGAATAAAGCCAACTAGATCATCTTTTTGATGTGTGTTTGTATGATGTGGTTTGCAAGTAATTTTTATTGAGAATTTTTGCATCTATCTTCACATTAAGGATATGGGCCTACAGTTTTTTTTGTTGTTGTTGTTGTGCCTTTACCTGGTTTTTGTATTAGAGCAATGCTGACTTCATAGAATGAGTTTGGGAGTTCTTCTGATTATTTTGAATAAGTATTGTTTGTAGATCTTTAAATGTCTAGTAGACTCTATTGTGAATGCATCTGGTCTTGGGCTTTTTTCTCTTTGGGAGATTTTGTATTACAGTTTCAACTTTCCTTATTTATTATGGGTCTGTTTAAGCTGTTGATTTCTTCTTGGTTTAACTTTGATGGTTCCCATTCATTTCTTTTAGGTTTCAAATTTAATAGAGCATTTTTAAAAGTATTCCTTATAATGTTCTGAACTTTCCTGGTATCTGTCATGATGTTTCCCCTTTCATCTATGATTTTGCTGATTTCAATTTGCTCTTTCATTCTTTTGTTTAACTGGGCTAAGTGTCTGTCTAACTTGTTTATCTTTTCAAAGAAACAGCTCTTAAAGCCATTGATTCTTTGTATTTTTTTGTTGTTTCTATTTCATTAATTTCTGCTCTGATTTTTGTAATTTCTTCTCATCTGCTCAGATTGGGTTTCAGTTTTTCTTACCATTCCAGATCTTGAATTGCAATGTTGTCATTTATTTGTGTTCCTTCTGATTTTTTAATGTAGGCAGAGATATAAACTTCCCTCTTAGGACTACCTTTAAAGTGTTCCAGAGGTTTTTTTTTTTCTGTGTTGAATTATCCTTTTCATTTAGTTCCAGGAATACTTTTATTTCTTTCTTAATTTCTTCCTTGACAATTCATCATTCAGGAGTGTGTTGCTTAATCTCCATGAGTTTTTGTGGTTATTAGAGGTTTTTTTACTGTTTATTTTAAGTTTTATTGTATTGTGGTCAGATGGAATGCATGAAATTATTTCAGTATTTTGTATTTGTTGAGGTTTGTTTTGTGCCCTGGTATGTGGTCAATTTTAGACACACTTCCATGGGCTGTTGAATAGAAAGTGTATTCTATTGCTTGGGTGGAATATTTAATAGATGTCTGTTTGGTCCATTTGATGTATAGTATCATTTAATTCAGATATCTATTTTTCTTTGACCGAGTGACCTGTCTATTGGAGACAGTGGAGTATTAAGGTCCCCTACTATTACTCACTTGGGATTAGTCTGTGTCTTAAAGTACTGTAGTATTGATTTTATGAATTGGGTACCCCTGTGTCTGATGCATATATGCCCATTAATGTTAATATCTATGTGGTTATTACTTTGATCAGAATGAAGCAACCCTCCATATCACTTCTGATTATTTTTAGTTTGAAGTCTATTTTTTATGATATAAAATTGCAACCCTGGCTTGTTTCTTAGGAGTATTTGCTTGGAATATCTTTTCTTATCCTTTACCCTTAAAGAGATTGTGTATCTTTGAAGGTGAGAGGAGTTTCTTGCAGACAACAAAAAGGTGGATTTTGTTTCTTTTTTTTAAAGTTATATTATGTGGCATTTTAAAAAATTTATTTATTTTTATGTGTATGAATGTACTGTCTGCATGTAGGTTTGTGCACCCATGTGGTGCAATGCTGTGGAAGTCAGAAGAGGGTGTCGGATTCCCCTGGAACTGGAGTTAAAGACAGTTCTCACCCTCCATGTAGGTGCTGGGGATCAAACCCGGGTCCTCTGCAAAAGCAGTCGGTGCTCTTAACCACTAGGCCATCTCTCCAGCCCTGGGTTTTGTTTCTTAATCCATTTAACTAGCCTTTGTGTTTTGTCTGAGAAGTTGAAGGCAGTGATATTTATAGTTAATGATAGACGTGCATTTGTTGCCATCACTTTGATTTATGTTTGAATTCTTGGTCTAATTTTGTGTTTCTGCAATTATACCTTCATTTAGTTTCTTTCTACCTCTCTGGGGTATAGTTGTCCTCTCTTCAGCAATTTGTATTGCTTTATTTTCTGAAGTGCTATTTTGGTGGACATGAATTCTTTCAGCCTTTTCATGTCACCAAAGATTTTTCTTTCCCCTTCAACTATACTAGACAGTTTTACTGGGTAAAGTATTCTGGCTTCTATGGTCATTTAGAACTGGGAATACTTTGGCCTAAGCTCTTTTGGATTCCATATTTTGCACTGAAAGTTAGCTGTAATTGTGATAGACATTCCTTTATATATGACTTGTTTTTGTCTTGCAGCTTTCAGTATTCTTTGTTCTGTACATTTATTGTTTTTGCTGTGATATGCCACAGAGTGTTTCCTTTCTGGTCCTGTCTCTTTGGTGTTCTATGTACTTATATTCATATGGATATGTCTTTCCTTATTTTGGGGAAGTTTTTGTCTACATTCCTGTTGAAGATTTGGTCAATACTATTTCCCAGAGATTCTACTTCTTCCTCTATGCCTATGATACAGAAACTTTTTTTTTTTTTTTTTTTTTTTTTTTAATTGTGTGTCCCCACATGTCCTGATGCTCCTTCTTAAAAGTACAAAAAATTTGCTTGAGTGGTCCAATTGTCCAACTTCATCATCCAGTCTTGATATTTTGTTTTCAATTTCATTCATTCTATTGGTGAGGCTTCCTCCTGTCATTTCAAATTGGCTTATTGAATTTTTCACTTCCTTCTTCATTTAGTCTGAGTTTTCAATAATTTTCTTTTGTGAATTCAGTCAGAAGTTTATCCCTATATTTTTTTCAATGTTTATTGATAGATACAAGCATACAAAATCAGGGCCTGAACATGATTTGATAGATTAAGTAGACTTAATTTCAATACTATAATAAGGGAGCAATTCAAATTCTCACCATTTGTTTCACACCCACAAAAACCACTTCAAGGGCATTAACAATCTCAAATCTGACCATTTTTGTGCAAGTAAACCATGTTTCTTTTAAAAAAGACTTGTGCACTTGCCCTGGCTCAAGGATATTGAAATCTAGCACATAAAGCCCATTACTAGAGGTAGAAATAAAGGCACTATACTATTATGGCAACAACTATCAATTACAGTTAAGGATTTTCTGTAATGGATAATCTAATATTGCAACAACTCAAGTATTACTGAGAAAAGTGCATTTCTACAATATTCAGTATTTCTATTCAGTTTTCTAACTTTAAACAGCCTATGATAACTGGCAGCAGAGAAGGTCCTTGCAATAGACTGCCTCTGCTTGAAAACCTATAATGTAATTATTGCATGCTGCTAATATACTATCTAAACATTAAAGATATTCCTAAAATATTTGATGGTAGACTATGATTAAGACATTACACTACAAAAAAACCTTATGCAGAAGGAAAACTTTACTGACATGCTTCTGCTTTAAATATTGTGCCCCCAAATGAAGTCCAGTAAGCACACGTCCTGTCTTGATCCCCCTGCGTTGGCCTCCATGATACTGCCTAGGTAATCCAACAATGTATCCCTATCTTTTAATTTTTGTTTGTTCTTTAAAGTTGAGTTCTTTGACTGTGCTTATGATGTTCTTTTAAATTCTGTGTCTTGTGTTATCTCTAGGGTGTTCTCATTGTAGAACTCTTCTATAAGACTGGTGATGTTTGGTGGGAACATATTATTTTTGTTTTTCACATTATTTTTTATTGTGATTTTGGCATGTGGATTTCTTTTGTTGTGTGTGATTCTGGTATGAAACTCAAGCCTTCCTTTGTTAAACTGAAGATGTACCTTGGTTACTTTCTGGTTGGGTATGAAACTGTGGTTGGTCTAGGCTTCAGGTTTTCTCTTTTGATTTTTTTTTTTATGAGAGGGACTGAATGATGCTAGTCAGGCTACTCAGGAGCTCTCCAGTAGGCCAAGTGGCCTACTGCAGTGGGTGGGACTGCAGATGGTGCCAAGCAGGGAAGTTAGCATGATGGAATTTGGGAAGCTCAGCCCAGAGGACTGAGTCAGGTGTTCTCCAGCAGTCTCCAAAGGTTTGAGCCCCTACTAACCATCAGGAAAGCCTGGCCCTGGGGCAGTGGAAGGTGCTGCAATTAGTGTCAATGTAGGGGATGGGCACAGAGAGATTTGGGAAGCTCACCATGCAAGGGTCTGAGTCAGACATCTCCGGTAGTCTCCCAAGATTTATAACTTCTATGACTACTTTGCAAAGTGACACTGAGACAATATTGATATGTTGGACTGTACCTTAACCTCAATTTAAACCTAAAATTTATGTTACTACCCCAAAGATGGACGTGGGGAGTTCACTGGACTGCTTTCTTCTTTTTTTCTGATGTGGTGACACTGAATAAATTTCCATATTCTGTTTGTCATTTGTGTTTACCCAGATTACTGAGGATAGGTAGCAGGCCCTGGCTTGTTATTGGGACTGACAGGATCTAGGATCTGACCCTAACTCCAGGAACAAGTCCATGTGGAAGTGGCATTTATAGCAGCAGTACAGTTGTGTCTTCTCAATCAGATCATTGTGTACTCTGCACAGAGCTTCAAAAGCCTTAATATTGCAGTGGCCTCATTCTCTACTACCTTAACATTATAGTGGCCTGGCTCCCTACTGCCTTAACACTGCAGCAGCCTGGCTCTTTAACCACCTTAACACTGCAGCGGCCTGGCTCCTTACCACCTTAACACTGCAGTGGCCTGGCTCCCTACCCCCAACACTGCAGTGGCCTGGCTCCCTACTGCCTTAACACTGCAGCGGCCTGGCTCTTTAACCACCTTAACACTGCAGTGGCCTGGCTCCCTACCACCTTAACACTGCAGTGGCCTGGCTCCCTACCCCCTACCTCCTTAACACTGCAGTGGCCTGGCTCCCTACCAACTTAACACTGCAGTGGCCTGGCTCCCTACCGCCTTAACACTGCAGTGGCCTGGCTCCCTACCGCCTTAACACTGCAGTGGCCTGGCTCCCTACCGCCTTAACACTGCAGTGGCCTGGCTCCCTACCGCCTTAACACTGCAGTGGCCTGGCTCCCTACCGCCTTAACACTGCAGTGGCCTGTCTCCCTACTGCCTTAACACTGCAGTGGTATTCCTCCCTACTGCCACTCCTCCTTGTCCATTACACTCACAATGCTGACTTGCTTTTGCCTTTTCTCTTGTATTCTGCCTGGCAGTCCAGTCTCAAGTCCCCTCAACTTACTGCCTTCTTCATCTGGAAGGTTTTCCCCTTACCTCTTTGCACAACTGACTCTTCTATGATTTTCAATGCCAGCTTTCATCAACTAAAACCGAGGGACATTTAACAAAACAGTTGGCTTCTTTTCCTCAGAAGTCCACGAAAGAAAGCAAAATCAAAAACCTGATGGATTGGAGTATCCTAGGAAGTCATGATGACAAAGTGTAATGGAAAAGCCTGGATTACATTGAGGGCCAAAATATAAGAATGGTGGAACACAGATAACATTCACATAGTCTCTATAGATCAATTGGCATATTCTATTTTCTTTTTTTTAAGGGAAAGGTTTTTTATTAGTTTTATTTATTTTTGATGTGTATGAATGTACTGTCTGCATGTAGTATTGTGCACCTGTGTCATGAAATGCCATGGAGGTCAGAAGAGGGCGTCAGATTCACCTGGAACTGGAGTTAAAGATGGTTCCCAGCCACCATGTGGGTGCTGGGGATTGAACCCAGGTCCTCTGCAAGAGCAGTCGGTGCTCTTAACCGCTGGGCCATCTCTCCAGCCCTGGCATTCTATTTTCTAACTTTCAAGTTTTGATATTATTTATGCCGTAAGTATATAACATGTTAGCATGAAGCAGCCAGTGAAGTACACATGGAAATTATATAAAAATTTTCAATTCTGCAGAAATATAAGCTATTTCAAAATAAAATTTTATATATGCATCCCTCTAATGGTTAATAAACATCTTTTAACATAATCACTATTTGTAGATTTTCTTTTAAGAATTGTCTGTTTAAATCTCTTATCTATGTGTTAAGTGGATTATTTTCCTTTTGTCCATTAATAAAAATAGTGGGTTAACTTTTTCTAACATATCATGTTGGCTTTTTAGAGCAGAGTTCTCTGATGTTTCTAGTGAAGGAGAGTGTCTATCTTTCTGGCTTGCTGCAGTATGTTTATGCATATGCTATGTCTTAATTTTATTTCCTGTAGTTCTAATAAAATACCCTACAAAAGTAACATGGAGGAATTAAAATTAAATACATATAACCTCCTAATTCCAGGTTGCAGTCCATCATAGCAGAGACATCACAGCAGCAAGACCTTGAGACAGCTGGGCACATTACATCCAGAGTCACAAAACAGAGAGGAATGACTTAATACCTGAATACTTACTTTGACTCAACTCAGTTTCCCCATTCTTACAGCCCAGGACCCCCTGCATAGGGAATAGTAGCACTGGTAATAGAAGGGTCATTCCACGTGAATTATTGTTATCAAGATAATCCATCACAGACATGCCCCAGGGCCTACATAATCCAGATAAGACCTGATTGGGACACTCTTCCCAGTTTATTCAAGGTTATGTCTGGTTGACAGTTAAAACTAACCATCAAATTCTAATTCTTAAGTGTCTGTCACACAGGTGGGCCTTCGGGAGAGGTCATCAGTTCTCTGCCCTCATCTCAGCACTCATTTGAATCTACCTTCTGCACCAATGCTTTAGGCTGGAGATCCCTGTTAGGTTCAGGTACACAGTAAAGTAGAAATATAGAGTTATGTCCTAATAGCAGCTTTCATAAAATAATAGGTATGTGAGTTTACAAATAATGAACTGGATGTCTTGTCTTTTGGAGGGAGTAACTGTGGATAATTGTAGTTGAATCCAACTGGGAACTCTTCCAGGTAGCAGTCATCCACAGTGGCAACTTGTCTGATATAATATTGAGTTTCTTTCTTTCTTTCTATATCTCACTGCTCATTCCCCCCAACAATGTTTCCTGAAATTGCGCCCCTAAAGAAGTTACTTTCACTTAGATAATATCTCATAGCTTATTTCTTCAGAAGAATTTAAACCCCAGAAAGTCATGTAAGATTTTTATACCCTCCTAAACTCTGCTGAAAGGGAGGGACAACGAGGCAGTTCTCTGTATGAAGCTGCACCATAAATGGAGGATTCCATTTTATCATTTAATTCAAAAAATGTCATAGCCTTCCACAAACAAAGCACAAGGTCTCAGTGAGGGGAAAACAAGAAGC
This sequence comes from Rhizomys pruinosus, assembly GCA_009823505.1. Taxonomy (NCBI): domain Eukaryota; kingdom Metazoa; phylum Chordata; class Mammalia; order Rodentia; family Spalacidae; genus Rhizomys; species Rhizomys pruinosus. Next base: position 929,714 of record VZQC01002288.1, read on the forward strand.
ATTATGTGCATTATGAGATTTCACTCACCATGATCAACACCTGAGAAATAATTTCTTCTAGTTTCCTCTTATTGGCCTGCTTACACAGAGAAGGCAGTGGGTTTTAAGCTGGCCTTTTATTTCTTTACTGTTTAGAAAAGGGACAAGCAAACAACCAGCATGCGTGATGACGAATGGTGCAGAGAGGACAGTGGGGAATGAGAGTGTGTGCTAATATACACAACACATGCCCAAATCAGAGTGACCAGCGTTTCCATCTCCTTGAAGCTTTATCATTTCTGTATGTAAGGAAATTTGAGACTTTTCTACTTTTTTGAAACATATAATACATTGTTTCAGGCTATATAGTTAAATCATTGTGCTAAAGAATACAAAATATAATTCCCCCCAATTATAATTTGCTATCCATTATCTAACCTCATTCCAATCCTCTAGTCTAGAAATGTAAAATTATTTGACATGATGATAAAAGAAAGGGATCCTTGGTAGTGCAAGCACTGTCTAAGGTTCTATTCTCAGATCTACTGTACAGATATTAAAAGAGCAGCATGCTGTATGTGGCTATAATCCTAGCAACTGTGATCCTAAGGCAGAAGGATCACTAATTTGAAGCCAGATTGTGCTATATAGAAGACTGTGTTGTATAGCTATTTTGCTCAAACTGAAACATATCTTCCTTGAAGAAGCAAAGAGACTCAGGAAGCTAACAAAACTTTTAAGGTACAGGAAGTTTATGAAACTTATGAGATGCTTCGAACACAGAGTAAGTTCAAGTTCCTCCCTTAAGGTTACATAGGTGATGAACAATCCCCAGCCAGGAAAGAAGAGACTCTTTGGTGGAGTCTCCTGTAAGCCGAGCATGGTGCTCAGTAGATGCAGATTCTGTGGCTTATCACTTGTGCTGGAGTAGGATTCTTAGGGATTTGGCTGCCCCAAAGTCACTGGCTAGTCAAATGAAAATTCTACCCCACAGGCAGATGGAATCATTTATTTGGTCAGTCCTTGGTACCCTACCTAGGGTGACTAGGACTTTGCTCACATCTCCCTGGGAAGTCAAATTGCACTTTATCTCAAAACAAAACCAACTAATCAACCAAGCAAGTGATGAGACAATCAACTAAAGAAACACCCACCCACCTACCCAAACAACCAACCAACCAACAAACCAACCAACCCACCCACCCACCAACCAGTCTGTGACCTATTCTATCATTACCACCAGGGAATATGCTAGAGATAGAGACATTAGAAGCTACTGGCTGTCAAGGTCCTTAAATTTAAGAAACATTGATTTTCAGGGAAACAAGAAATGCAGAAAGGGAGAGAGAAAAAGAGGAAGGAGAGAGAAGGAGAGGGGAGGGAGTGGGAGAGGGGAGAGGGAGAACAGAATCATAGGTATCTTACAAAAGCAGCAGCTAATATAGCTGGCCTTCTGGTGAAGAGGTACATGCATTGTGTTTTGGTATAGGTAGTCCATTAGAGGTTCTCAGTATTTCTAGCCAAAAGTAGAAATATTCAGTAATGATAAGATTTTAATATTTATATTTTTTAACCAAAAAAACATCAAGACTTTACCATATGCATGGCACTATACCAAGGGGGAATAAGGCATAGCTTTTACTCTCAATGCATTTAGCATCTCCGTGACAAGATATGACAAATGAGCAGCTATGAGGTGAAGTATGAGAATTTTGTATGAGGCGAAGTTGGCCAAAGGCCCAGCAATTCATCTGCTTCATGATCTTTCAATAAAATTTCATTGAAATATAATTTATACATCATAGAATTGCTCAAATTAGTACACTTGGACGGCATGTTGGCAATATTGTGGATCCATCACCATTTTCAATTTTTAAACTATTGTACTACCCTGAAAGAAGCACCATGGGCTTCTTTTCACACACCATTTTCAATTGTCCTGTTCATTTGCCTAAACCCTAGGTAACTAACAATCTACTACTTGATTGTATATAGTTACATATACATTTAATATAAGTGGAATTATACATCTTTTGTGACTGGAGTTTCTCACTTAATACACTTTGTATGAACTCACTGACTTTTATTTTCCTTATTCATTTCCTTGAAATACAAGAAAGAAGCTTAGGCTAAGGAACATGTGTTAATGTTATGAAAGCACAAATGACCTCCATGGTTTGAACTGCACCAAACTTTTGTTAATAAACTCAGCAATGTTCATAGCCCCTATATTTCCCTGCAAGTTGACTCGAACCAAGCTTTTATTGGGTGTTTGGTGGTGCATGTGTGAGAACTGGCTGTTTCTAAAAAAATGTGAAAAGAGAGATTTATTTTCCATGCTTCTTCTTTCCATTTTTTAAAATATCTTCCTCTTCTCCTGAGGTCTCCAATATTCTCGTAGTGTTTATTCACTGACCTTAAAGTATCCCATTGTGATAATGAATATTGAATGGTATTTTCATTTCTACTTCAGACCTTCAATTTTCCTATTTATGGGAGAGCCTTCCATATGCCAGGGGTTGAACAAATGTAGTGTCAGTGTGGTGAACTAACTTGTACAAAGACACAAAGCTATCAGATTGCTAAAACGGCTTTTGACAATTATTCTCTATTATGGAAACTCCATGCTTAATAGCTGTGCATATTGTCTCCCCAAAGTTTTTATAGAATCTTCAACAAACAACCACTCTACCCCTTTTACAATAGACTTGGGGTGTGCCAGTTGATAGTTATCATGGTTTTTGGCTTTCTCTATAAGAGATGTTATAAATTGTGCCAGTTATAGTTCCTATAGATCATTAAAAATATGAAAGTCAGTAGTTTGTTTGTGAAGGCCTTTTCTCTGCCACGTTAGGAAATTCTAGACCTGAATCCATAAAATTTGTTAACATGCATTTGTAATATACTGCAGAGACCATACTGCAGAGACCATACTACTGCCAGGAAGGGGCCTATATAAATATATACATATATATTTATATAAATATATAAATATATATATATTTATATAGGCCCCTTCCTGGCAGTAGTATGGTCTCTGCAGTATGGTCTCTGCAGTATATTACATAATATATATATTATATATATATTTATATATATATATACTATATATATAATTTGCCTTTTGGAGACAGGGTCTCTCTTTGGTCCCAGTTGGCCTAGAGCTCACTCTGTACACCAGGCTGGCCTTGAACTCACAGAGATCTGCCTGCCTCTTCCTCCTGAGTACTTGGATTAAAGGCATGTGCCACCATGTCCAGCCCTATTATTTGATACTTTATGAAATCATCAGGCTAATGTGGAATGAGAATTTATTCAACTTAAAAATGATTTTTCAACTCTCCAACCAAGAAATGCTAAAGGCAGTTCTCTTCAACTAGAAGAGAAAGGATATTAAAGGTAAACAGACAGACAAAAATCGAATATTACAGCACTGTAATAGTGTTTGTAAATTAATTTTAATTCTACTATGAAATTTGAAAGGCAGAAGTTTTATTTTTTTCTATTACTTCTTTATTTTTTTTCATTTTTTAACAATAAGTAATGATTTATGAGTATAAGCATCCTTCATGTAAAACCAATTTGCAAGCAGTTGTGCCCAAACCCACACAACCCAAGGGTCCCACCACCCAGCTTGGGGGGGGGGCTTGTGTGTTCAATTAAGTTGATCAAATAAGTGTCCAGACTATATTGCTGTAGTTTCACCATTCACCCCAATCACAGCCCTTACATTCTACCATGCCCCCTCTTCTGCAGATTGTTCCCTAGGTTTAGAAAAAGGGCATGGGTGGATGAGAAGCAAAACAGTCTACTTTCTCTGGAGCTGTTGTTTTGGACTCTCGTCAATTCTGGCTGTTTCCTTTCATGGGCTGACAGTTTGTCCAGGAATAACCTTTCGATCCTACTAATGAGCAATTAGATGTATAGGTATTTAAACAGTGCTAATTGTTATGGTAGGTTACTTTGGTATAGACACAGATGTTTGGATGGTATGTTAATCCATGAATTACATTTTTTTCTGTTAAATATGACAGGGTCTTATTGTGGCTTATAACATCTCCTAACCACTAGAGGATGTAAGCTTTTGGCATCAGCCATGGGTTATTCCTCCAAGGAGACAGCTAATAGCCAATTAGATTTGAGATATACAGGCATATGGCTGCCACTGCTGCACAGTATTTCCAGGCAGGTGAGGTGTAGCTGGTGCTGACAGAGGAGTCTCGCTTGACTCAAGGAGACCTATATTTGCTTTATTGGTTTAGTGGCCTTTGGTAACACTCTCTGGTATTCCAGAGACCAACTGTACACTTGCAAGTGCTGTCTCAATACATCTTTCCCATGCTTACCTCAGGTCTTTGACAGCAAGGCCTTATAGCCTCTCTTCTTGCAGGTATCCCAGTTTACAGGCAAGAAGCCTTTCCTTTTTTGGGGGGGGGGGGCTTGGATCCCCTTGCCAACATCTCCTTGGTAGAATAATCCATTGCTGATATCAGAGCTCTCCTGTATTAATATATTTTGCTTAAGTGCATAGCTTAAGGAGACTTTAGTATTATATTTGGTTCTAAAAAGAGAGAGATAGGAAAGCTCTGACATCGGCAATAAATTATTCTGCCTAGAAGATATTGGCTAGGAGTTCAACTCCCACGCAACTATTATAAAGGCTTTGCCTATAAGTGGGATAAATGCAAGGAGAAAGGCAGTAAGTCCCTGTTTGTCGAAGACCTGGTGTGAGTGCATCGGAAAGTTATAGTATATATAATATATTATATATTAATATATATAATTAGACTATATCCAAAACCACCATTGGCTATTAGCTCTCTCGGTCTTGGAGGAATAACTCACAGCGGATGCAACAAGCTTATGTCCTATAGTGATTAGGAGATGTTTTACGTAGAGCCACAAATCAAGAACTCGAACAGCTCGTGTACATAGAGAAAGCCAGCAGTTTATGATTATCAATACCATCCCAAGCATCTGTTGTCTATGCTCACGAGCTTAGCTTGACATAAGATATGATAATGCTAAATGCCATTACAAGTCCATCGCTTGTGCTTTGTTATCTATCAATGACTAAAAAGGTATCCAACTTGGATAAGCTTGTCAACACCATGAAGTGTAAACAGACCTGAACAGACTATTGAGTCCAAAATGACAACACAACGTCCCAAAGGAAAGTACGACTGTTTTCTTATCTCAGCCCCTTTGTGCCCATTCTTCCCCAAAGCATACAGGAAACAACAATTGCACGAAGCAGCATTGTGGTAGAATTTAAGGAGCTGCTGGACGAGCATAGGGGTGAGTCATGAGGCTACAGCAATATGTTCTGGACTCCTAATTGATCAGTATGCCTGTGCATACAAGCTTATACAACTGGACTATGGGAACATGGGGTTGTTCAAAATTTGGACAGACACTTGCAAAATGCACCAACTACATAATTGTATGGCAAACTGAGTCAACTGAGCAACATGTATCGTGAAAACAGACTGTGTTAGGATATTGTGAATCCCTTATAAAATAAACAAATAATAAGAGAAAAAAAGAAGAAAAAAAGACAAAAAAAAAAAAAAAAAAAAAAAAAAAAAAAAAGAATTAAAATAAGAGCAAAAGGCCATTGGTCTTTAAGGTAGCTATTCACCTCAATCTGCACCAGCGATTTAAAGGTCCATAAAGTAGTCATCTGTTTCTTCAGTATAAGCAGAGAAACTGTAAACAACGTCGTTACTGTTTCCACAGTGTTGGTAGATAAGCCACCATTGCCTTTGCTGTTTGGCTTGAGTCTTCCTTGGATTACAAACGAAGTCCATGTTCTCGCCTGCGGGATCCAGTTATTGGTTCATTGTGAGGCTAAGATAATGAAAATTTCTTAAATTTGTGATAATTTAAAAAAAAAAAGACGCGGGGCATGATGGTGGCAGATTGCCTGCTCAATCTAGCACTTGGGAGGCCCGAGGCAGGCAGGTGTGAAGCTTTTGCGAGTTCAATGAGCCAGCCTTGTCTAACTAGTAACTGAGTCTCACAGGACATGCTTGGGGACGTACAGGGAGACCTCTGGGTCTCAAAAAATACAAGAATAAAAAAAACAAAAAAAAAAAAGAAAGACTGTGAAAGTGATGGTGAAGATGCTTAAGTGAAATTAAGTCAAGGATTGGTATGGGCACAAAACAGACATATTTAACAATGGAACAAAACTGAAAAACCAAAAAAAAAAAAAAAAAAACAACTAAATAAGTAAATAAATAAATAAATAAACAAGCAAACAACCAACAAAAACTGCCATCAGAAAAACTGACTGAATGGTCGAATCGGAGGGGTGGGAGTATGGCGCGGAGATGGACACTGGTTCCTGATATCAATTAATTGTTATTTTAGATTTGACCGTGAGATTCAACAAGTATCGGCAATTTTGCCCAGACTCGTGTCGTAACGAGGTTACACTGTGCTGTCTTTTTTAGGAGTTAGTAAAAGTAAATATGAGGTATATAATACAACATTTGCGTTTAAATTGTTCTGTATAATAAGGTATGGTCACCTGAATTGTAATTTGAAATATAGAAATATTGTTGTCTTGTCCCACGATTGTGTTCTATTAAAAATTCTTGTAATGATATAAATTTGTGGATTGGCACATCGAGCGAATCGTCCTCCTTAAGTAAGTATGTTTTCCTGCTGTAGTCAGGTACATTCATCTCTGTTACGCAGTCTCGTTTTGAACCTAGTAAGGATGACTTTAACTTAAAAAAATTCAAGTTTGGTCAGGGCTGGTGGAGTATAGAGCCTTATGCAGTTGATAATCGAAGTGCGGAACCCGTGTCCTTCTTAGCAGAGGATCTCCGGGCATCGACCCTCAGTACCGCCACATTGTGGCCGAGAGCCGTCTGAAGACTCCAATTCCAGGAGAACTCCAGTTCCAGGGGACACCGACACCATGTTCTGACTGACCTCTGCAGCATTGCACGACCATGGGTGCACGAACGCTCAATGCAGACACGTACATTGAATACACTAATACAGACTATATGAATAAATCTTGCGGCGTCGGTGTGCATCTTGATCGTTCTTTAAATCTAAGCACTTGTAGGTAGGCAGAGGTCAACGTGGATCAGTCTGTGAGGTTTGTAAGAGGCCAGCCTGCGTTCTACAGAGTGAGGTTCCACGGACAGCCAGAGCTAACATAGGGAGTCCTGGTCTCAAAAAGACCAAAAAAAAAATAAAAAAACAAAAAAATTAGAATAAAAAAAATTAGTTTGGTCTCCCAAGTAAAGCCACACACAGTCGACTACAGAACAGCTTGTGAATTTGCCATGAACATCTGTGCCTTCGATTCCAGCCTAGCAGTATATGTACATGACAACTTGCTTTCTGAGAATTCATATGGGTCAAGAAACAAAAACCTAAAATTGAAAAAGGGGAATACAAGATAATCATCAAATGAAACTTTTTGTCAAAAACCTTGCAATTCAAATCTTTAAAACTAACTATGGAAAAAGACTTTTGTATGTTCCAACATGGTCAAAATGTCACCGGACTTAACATGGCTGAGAAAGAAAAAATATAGCTTTGCATTGAGTAGAAATTACCAGAAGACCAGGCCGCAAAGGTTGGCTCCGTCTGGAACACATGAAAGGAATAAAAGCCTTAGACTGCTACAGATATCAACACCCTCTGTGGATCCTAGCCTATAAAACAATCTAATTATTTATTTTTTATTTTTAACAACTATTTATAATGAGTCCTATCAAAACTTACCTTACTTTCTAGGTGCCGCAAACGTTTAATACAAAAGACTTTCTTAACACCCCCACCATAGAATAAGGAGAAACAAGATGACGATGAGGTCGTTCTCTAGATGTATAATTGGAGCTAACTTGTTATAGGAGTAAATCTTCTCATAAAAAAACCAGTAAAACTGCCCTTCTTTAATTCACTCATAGACATAGGGGAACTGTGAAAAGGATTATTCTCATTAC
>VZQC01002300.1:4029-14933 GCA_009823505.1 Rhizomys pruinosus
GTCTCACTTTGTAACTCTGGCTGGCCTGGAACTTGGTATGTAGTCTAGGCTTGTCTGGAACTCATAGCAGTCCACCTGTCTCTGCCTCCCAAGTGGTGAGATTAAAGGCATGTGCCACCATACCCAGCAACTTTTTTCAACTATATCCTATTTCATACTATCTTTTTTTTTTTTTTGGTTTTTTTGTTTGTTTGGTTTTGTTTTTTGAGATAGGGTCTCTTTATAGCCCCAGATGGCCCGGAACTCACTCTGTAGACCAGGCTGGCTTTGAACTCACAGAGATGTGCCTGTCTCCTGAGTGCTAGGATTAAAGGCATGCACCACCATGCCCAACTTAGATGGTTCTTAGCCGCCATGTGGGTGCTAGGAATTGAACCCTGGTCCTCTACAAGAGCAGTCAGCATTCTTAACCACTGAGCCATCTCTCTACCCCAGACTATCTTTTCTTCAGAAGAACCATGTTGTTCTCTGCTTTTTATCATAAATTTTTACCCTTAAAATTTTTATCCTTAAAACATCTGTATATATGTGTATATATAGGTATGTGTACATGATTATGTGTATGCAGGTGCACATGTGTGTGTGGAGACCAGATGTCAGCCTTGGGTGTTGTTCTGCTGTTCATCTTTTTATTCTGGAGATGAGGTCTTGCACTTGGACCTGAGGCTCCCTAATTAGGCTAGGCTAGCTAGCCATCAGGCCCCAAGGATCCATCTGTCTTTGTCTCCCAAGTGCTTCGTTACAGTTGCATACTACCATGCCCAGTTTTTTTATGTAAGTACTAGGGATCAAACCAACAGCCTAATGCTTATGTGGCAAAGACTTTGGGGAGACTAACCTGTCTCCCTAGCCCCTTTCCTTAAAAATTTGTTTAACGACATAGACATGTTCAGTGGAATTAATTTATGCATGCATGAAACATCCTGTGGCCCTTCTAAAACATGAAACATTTTTTCTGTATATGTCACCCCAAATGATTTAATTTAAAAATAAAAAAGAGAAAAAAGCAGCAAAAGAATAAAAATTATGTTCCAGGATTATATAACTTCTAAAAAAAAATGAAGTATTCTTAGGTTTACAGAAATTCATGATGTATACGGTATCATTATATAATTTCTTTAGAACATCTAATCCTGGAATGTTGTTAAAATAATATATATGTATATATTATTCTAAATAAATATATATTATGGGTAAAAAAAAGATTTTATTATTAATATCATACTTTTCCTTCTTTTCAATCTTTCTTTATCCACAGATTGAAAATAATAAAGCTTGGGTCATTTGTGTCCAGTCAGTACATTTTTTTCATTTAGTGACACTTAAATTTTTTAATTGCTTTGTTTGTTTTGTCTGTTTGTTTCTTTTTGAGACAGGATCTCCCTGTAGCCCCAGGAACTGGGGCTCCCTGTAGCTGTCCTGGAACTCAGAAAGCTCCGCTTGCCTCTGCCTCCTGCCAAGATCACTGGTGTGTGCCACCATGCCGGCTTTAATTGCATTTTTTTTTTTTTTTTGGTCTTTTTGAGACAGGGTCTCCCTGTAGCCCCAGCTGTCCTGGAACTCACTCTGTAGACCAGGCTGGCCTTGAACTCACAAAGATCCGCCTGCCTCTGCCTCTCGAGTGCTAGGATTAACGGCGTGCACCACCACGCCCGGCTTAATTGCATTTTTTTTTGTATGTGTATCAATGTACTGTCTGCATGTAGGTCTGTGCACCCGTGTCGTGCGATGCCACGGAGGTCAGAAGAGGGTGTCGGATTCCCCTGGAACTGGAGTTCTCCTGGAACTGGAGTTACAGATGGTTCTCAGCCGCCATGTGGGTGCTGGGGATTGAACCCGGGTCCTCTGCAAGAGCGGTCGGCACTCTTAACCGCTAGGCCATCCCTCCAGCCCCTTAATTGCACTTTTTATAGATAGTCTCTTACTATAGCCCTGGCGGCTAGGAAATTGCTATGTAGACCAGTCTAGCCTTGAACTCAAGAAATTCACCTACCTCTGCTGCCCCAGTGCTGGGACTACAGGCATGTACTGACAAACCTGGCTCTGATACTTAAAAAAAAAAAATTTAATTCTATGTTTTAAAATCAGTGTGGCTTTGTAATCCAGATTTCTAGGATTTTGAAGTCTCTTATTGCACTTGCTGTTACTGGTTTGGAAGGGATCTCCCTGGCCTTTTATGGGGGAACATTGTTAATCCTGAGTAAGTTTAAGGTGTTTGGTATTTTTCTTCAATCAGAAATAATAAATGGGAAAATTGTACCATATATGGTATCTTGGTTACATGGATTTCCCAACCTTAGCTTTTGCCTTCTGTTTACTTCTAAACCCCAGAAATAAAGTGCTATTGCCTGTCTTTCCACCTTTAAATATTTTTCTTTGTTCAGAGTATAGCCTCAGATAGGTATTAGACTGGCTGTTCTTGGATGGACTACAGGACCAGAGAAAATGACTCTCTTCTGGTGAATGGAAATCTGTAGTGCTCAGAAGAGTGAATACAAAAATTCAGAGGTCTTTCTGGTTTTTAGTGTTTCATCTAAGCTTTCATTTAATAATAATGTTTTAGGGTTGTGGTTGTTTTGTTTTGTTTTTCACAGGCTCTTCCTAGTCCAGCCCACCTAGAAGTAACAATGTTAATCAGGGTAGCCTAATCTCCCTCTCCCTCTGCCTCTGCCTCCCAAGGGCAGAGATTAAAGGTGCGCACTAACCACACCCAGTATTTATTAATAATTTTAAAACTTATATTCCTTTAGGTTAACCTCAAATGGATTGATTGAAACTTCAAATATATGCTAAAATTATATGTACCAGGCTTATTTCTTATTTTACAGGTCCTGCTCAATCTGGAATTTTGTCAGATCGTGAAGTTGTAAACCTCTTTCTTCATTTTACTGTCAATCCTAAACCCCGAGTGGAATACATTGATAGACCACGATGCTGCCTCAGAGGAAAGGAATGTTGTATCAATAGATTCCAGCAAGTGGAGAGCCGCTGGGGCTACAGTGGAACAAGTGATCGAATCAGGTATCTGTTGGAATGTGGGCTTGGTGGTTGGGCGGAGGTAGCAGTTGATGGTTAGCCTTTATCCTCATACTGTGGGAGGAATTAACCAACATTTTATTTTGTATTTTATGCTTAATACTTTTTTTTTTTGAGACAGGGTCTCTCCATAGCTCCAGCTGGCGGGAACTCACTATATAAAACAGTCTGGCCTCAATCTTTGAGCAATCCACCTGCCTCTCTACCTCTAAAGTGTTTGCTAATTTTTATTTATTTACTTATTTATTTATTTATTTATTTATTTATTTATCTTTGAGACAGGGTCTCTCCCTTTAGTCTCAGCTGGCCTGGAGCTCGATATATAGACCAGGCTGGTTTGAACTAACAGAGGGGAATTCACCTGCCTCTGTCTCCCAAGTGCTAGGATTAAAGGTGTACACCACCATGCCTGGCCGCTGAATATATTTTTAAGTTGATAAATTAGCCAAAAAGTTAACTGTCTTCATTGAATTATGATTGAGGGTGACCTCTTAGGAGAAAAACAAGAATTGGGTTGGGTCTTCTGTTATACTTTTAAGCCTACAGTGTAATGAATTTACCTTACTAGGCTTAGTATTAGTTTTTTCTTTGCATAGATGTTGCATAGATGTAGCTCAGTGTGTAAATAATGAACAATCATAAAAAATGCATATCAGTAATTGTGCTACCTTTGTTTGCTGTACTCCTTTAGTTAAATTCTGAGGTGGATTCAGGATCAATGTTCATGCATCTTGCCTTTTGCACTTCCAGTTTTTCAGTGTACTTTTAATATAAAGCTGGAAATTAACAGCTTAAATAAAACTCCTGTTTGCGGGCACTGTTATATATTGAGGTAACTTATTAACCATTTATATGTGAAATTTTATAGAATGAGGCCACAGAAAGTACTAACTACTTTTAGCAAAAGTAGAAATAATTTAAGCATTTAATCCAAGTAAGTAGAAAATGAATTTAGAAAAACCATAAGAGAAATTAAATAGGTAAATGAAGAAAGTAGTAAAAAATAAGAAATTTGATAAATTCATAAACTGATTGCTTAAATGATCTATAAAATAACCAACTTCTGGCAAAAGTAATGTTTTAAATTCATATTTAGAAATCAAAATGGGAATATCATATTGAGATTTTAGTTTAATTCTGGGTTTACCCTGTGCTAATAAATTGAACATCTTGATGGAATGGATCATTTTATAGGCAAATATAAATTATCAAAATTGACTGAAGAAGAAAGCCTGAGTAGACCAATTACCATGGGAAGAATTAAAAGTTATCAAAGAACTGTCCTTTCACAAGGTTTTTACAGGTGAGTTGTTTTTTTTTTAATCAAACATTCAAGGATCAGAGTTTCCTTGAACATTGAAAGAAGAAAATACTTTGTGATTATTGAAGGAAGCATATGACCTTTGTGTAGGAAGTGAACAACAAAAAAAAAAAAAAATTCAAGATCAACCTAACCATATAGAAGAAATTACAGTAGCTCATTGCAGTAGCAGATTGTTACTAAAACTCCTTCCCTGAGGAACTCAATTGATGATTGGTGTGATTCCACCAGAGTTCCTCCTGGGGAACCAATGAATTTATTGAGCTTACTTACAGAGCGTGGGTAAGAGGTTGCTTATAGAAGTACCCCCTATCCCCCCAAAAGGCTGCACTGGAGAATCCTCATCGAGACCTAGCTGGATGATGGCTTCCCCAACGCTGCATAAATGGAGCTTCCTTCCCTTAGTCTTTCCTGGCCTTTTTACTCTACTCCTCCCCCAAAGCAACTTGCATAGTGGGTTGGGAGGAGTGAGTGGATATACAGGTAAGGGTCCCATGACCCTCCCTGTGCCTCTTTCTATGGAGGGAGGTCAGCAGTAATAACAAAGATCAATGTATTAATAAAAAAAAAAAATCAATGTATTATACAGAAGTGTATAATATATCTCCATGGAGATCTAGAGATAAATTAACTTTCTAAGTTAACCTGTGTTTGTTAGACAAATCCTTTCAGAAATCACAAGTTTTAAGGTAGGCCTGAAAAAGTTATCTTAATCTGGAAGAATAAACTTGTCTTCTAAAAAGAGTAGTGCAGAAAAATAAAATGAAAGTAAAAGTAGTATAGATCAAATGTGAAAAAGGGTTGCGGGTCTCTTAGAAGTTGTATGCACTATGGAAAGCAGTGTGGAGAACCCTTGGAAGACTTGGAATGAACTTGCCACCCGACCCAGCCATACCACTCCTGGGCATGTACCCTCAAGACTCATCTTACCACAGAGATACATGCACAGCCATGTTTATTTCAGCTCTCTTCACAATAGCAAGGAGCTGGAACCAACCCAAATGCTCCCCTCAACTGATGAGTGGATAGAGAAAATGTACATCTACACAATGGAGTTCTATGCAGCAGTAAAGAAAGACGACATCATGAGCTTTGCAGGAAAATGGCTGGAGCTAGAGGACATCATGCTGAGTGAAGTAACACAGTCCCAGAAAAACAAACGACGAATGATATCCCTCATCTGTGGATGCTAGTGCCAATTACCTAGTTGTATTTCTTGTGTATGGCCCCCTGAGCTTTTGTCCAAAGCAGTTGGGAGTGATGCATATTGGAAACAACAACAGCAGCAACAACAGAAAGGACTGACTGAAACAGTGAACTTCTGCTCAAAACAGTCAACTTCCTCATGGAGAATATTGAGAAAGACTGAGAAAGAGATGAAAAGCATATTTGGCACAATGCACGAGCTCTGGTGGGGTGTGCGAATGGGGGGGGGACACGGGTCTAGATTTGTTAAAAAAGTAAAAATAAAAATAAATTTATGTGAAAAAAAAAAGAAGTTGTATGAAACAGAGGGATCCTTGAGAGATGCTCAGTGGTTAAGAGCACTGGCTATCTTGCAGAGGATCTGGGTTCGGTTCCCAGCACTCACATAGCAGCTAACGACCATCCGTAACTCCAGTTCTAGGGGATCTGACTCCATCTTCTAAGTTCTGTGGGTATTTCATGACATGGGTACACATGCAGGCAAAACACTCATACACATAAAGTAATAAAGTCAAAATTTCTTTAAGAAAAAAAAAGTTGTATGAAACACTAGAGATCAGAAACCATTCCAACATAGATGAGTATTTAGAATGGGATTGGGCTGGAGAGATGGCCTAGCGGTTAAGAGCGCCGACTGCTCTTGCAGAGGACCGGGGTTCAATCCCCGGCACCCACATGGTGGCTGAGAACCATCTTTATCTCCAGTTCCAGGGGAATCCGACGCCCTCTTCTGACCTCCACAGCATTGCATGACACGGGTGCACAAACCTGCATGCAGACAGTACATTCATATACATAAAAAATTTTAAAAAAGGTTTTAGAATGGGATTAAGGAGAAGGAAGGACTAGTCACTGGGAACTTAAAATTAGATCCTTACTGATCACTGTACCAATGTTCATATAAATTAAAGTTTTAACATAAAAACGAAACTGGAAATGCTGGAACAGATTAGAAGTACAGCCCTTTCCTAAACTTGGAATGGATTGTAATTTGGTTGCACAGAATTAAAGTTTTTTTTTTTTTTTTTTGGCCTTTTTGAGACAGGGTCTCCCTTTAATCCCAGCTGGCCTGGGTCTCTCTATGTAGACCAGGCTGGCCTTGAACTCACAGAGATCCACCTGTCTCTGCCTCCCAAGTGCTAGGATTAAAGGTGTGTGCCACTATGCCCAGCACTAATTAAAGCATTATGACCAAAAATTACTATGGAGCTAAAAGATAAATGACAAATTTGAAAATTTGGTAACAGACATTGTCATCAAAGCATTAAATACCCCATATCTTTAGATAATCATGCTCTTTCAAATGCACATTAAAAAGACAAACTCATTAGCCGTGGCATGGTGGCGCACGCCTTTAATCCCAGCACTTGGGAGGCAGAGGCAAGTATGATGTCTCTGAGTTCAAGGCCAGCCTGGTCTACATAGAAAGTTCCAGGACAGCCAGAGCTACAGGAAGACCCTGTCTCAAAAAGACAAAAACAAAAAACAAAAAAACCACTAAAACACTAAAAAAGACAAACTCAACAGTAAGAGCAAGTCTAGTGTGTATAAGGAAGTGTTTTACCTCCTTAGAAATCAAGGAAATGTAAATAGGATTTGCCTATTGTTGGTTTCTCAAAGGGAAAATGAAATTAAAATACTCAGTGGTTGATAAAGGTCAGATGGAAATGACTCAGTCTTCTGGGCTTTAAAGTGCTGCCTTAGTGTGAAACAGTTTGACAAATCCAGGAAAACCCAAGAATGTGCCTTTGATTTTCACCAACAATTCTATTTCTGGGAATTTTAAAGGCTGTATAAAATATTTTTGCTCTACGCCGACCGCTCTTACAGAGGACCCGGGTTCGGTCCCCAGCACCCACATGGCAGCCGAGAACCGTCTGAAACTCCAATTCCAGGAGAACTCCAGTTCCAGGGGAATCCAACACCCTCTTCTGACCTCCGCAGCATTGCATGACACGGGTGCACAGACTTGCACGCAGAGACAGTACATTCATACACATACAGAAAAAAATAAAAATTAAAAAAAATATATATTTTTGCTCTAAATCATGCATTATTATATAACTAAAAACTACAGATAGCCTAGACTATTCAAGATATTGATTAAATAGTAAAGCAGTAGTCACTTTTCCTATTTTATATGAATAAGAATATTATAAAAATATGTATTTTGATAATGATTTTTAATGTATTTCATAGAAAAAAGTTGACAAGGGTCATCTCTGGGTTTATATAGGTGACTTAAATCTTTTATCATTTGTTTAGCTGCATTTCCTGGGGAGGGGTTTTTTGTGGGTGTTTTTTTGTTTTTGTTTTTTTTTGTTTTTTGTTTTTTGTTTTTTTGGTCTTTTTGAGACAAGGTCTCCCTTTAGTCTCAGCTTGCCTGAGCCTGCTTTGTAGACCAGGCTGGCCTTGAACTCACAGAGATCTACCTGCCTCTGCCTCCCAAGTGCTAGGACTAAAGGCGTGCACCACCATGCCCAGCTTTTGTGGGTTTTGTTTTGTTTTGAAGAATTAACTAGTTCAGGACCTACATTTACTGAGCTCCACATCTGGATTATTTTCTGATTTTTAAAAGGATGAAATATTGTTTTTTTGAAAATTATTATAAAAATTTCAGGATGGTCTTCTGACTCTCCTAGGTATGTAGCAGTATAACATGAGGGTTAGGGTCATGAATTTTTCCACCTCGCCTTTGGTGTTGGGTTAGAACCCAAGACCTCGTGTGTACTATGCAAAGGCTGCACCACTGAGATGCATCCACAGCCTGAGCCTTGGTTTACTATTCAAGCCAAGTGGGAGTTCTGTTCCATCCAGCTGGGCATACTTTTTGACTCAAGAAAGTTTCTTCATCTCAACCTCAATTCATTCCTTCCTCCCTGTCTCCATTCCTCCCTTCCTCCTTCTTCTTTCTTCCTTTCCCAGTTCTCTCCTTTTTCCTCTTATTATTTTTTAAAATTTTACTTACTTGTATGAATGTACTGTCTGCCTTTAGGTTTGTGCACCCGTGTTGTGCAATGCCACCAAGGTCAGAAGAGGGCATCAGATTCCCTTGGAACTGGAGTTCCCAGCTGACGTATGGGTGCTGGGGATCGAACCTGGGTCCTCTACAAGAGCAGTCAGCACTCTTAACTGCTAGGCCATCTCTCCAGCCCCTCCTTTTTCCTCTTTCTTTCTCTCACTTGGTTGCCCAGAGTGGTTTTGACCTTATGGGCTCAAGTTACCTCCTGCTTTAGCCTCCTAAATAGCTTAGACCTTGGATACAGGTCACTATACCACCCACCAGGCCTGGCTAAAATTTCTTTTAACCATAAAATTTTAGGCTAATAAAAATAGTATAGATAGCTGATATACAGGGCTGTGATGATATTTAAATGAAGTGAGTTATGTTTAAGAACTAGAGCTCAGGGCCTGGCACATGAGGAAGTACTAAGTTGTGGTGTTCTGCCAGTAGCATTAATGATAATTGAAATTGTGGCAAAAATTACTTGTTTTGCATCACAGATTATCTGTAACTGTCTTTCCATTTGCATTTGTATTTAATGTCAGTTTGCGAATATGTTAACTGAAGATAGATTAATGTTTCTTAGCTAATATGACCAAACTAGACTTGCTAATTATTCTATGGAACTCTATTCAGACTCTCCAGTGTGAGTTAATGGTCCTGTCCCCANTTTTTTTGGTCTTTTTGAGACAGGGTCTCCCTGTAGCCCCAGCTGGCCTAGAACTCGCTCTGTAGACCAGGCTGGCCTGGAACTCACAAAGATCCACCTGCCTCTGGGATTAAAGGCTTGTGCCACCACGCCCGGCCCACTACTTTACTTGTTTGTTATCAGTGTCTCCCTTTTGATTCTGAGAAGTATAGATAGAAACTGTGTCTTATTAGCCATTATTTCCCAACCAGCAACTAAATGTGATAGGCCCTCAGTATTTATTGAACTAAGAGTGCCCTAGCTTGGGGATGCCAGATTTTGGTCTTAAAGGCTAGTAAAATTGTGAAAGAGATCAGATGAGTATAGCACAGAAATAATCATTATAAAGAAAGTAAGTATTTTGTATTCTGCACTTGACAGCACAGAAAACGAATTCCTCTTGGGTTCCTGTTAGTTCACAATAAGTTTTGTGGGAAAATAAGATCACATTTTCAAAAGTGTCATTTGTGATAGATTTTCTTTTTATGAATAAAATTAGGATGTTCCAAGTAACAATTTAAAAACAACCTTCAAAATTTGAATACTTACAGAATTATTTATTTTATAATTGGCTTCTTTCAGGTTCACAGTTAATAGAAGAATCTCTGTAGTTGGATTTGGTTTATATGGATCTATTCATGGTCCTACAGATTATCAAGTGAATATACAGGTACACTTCCCCCTATTTTGATCTTGAAATACTATAGTAACTTTACAATAAATATTGTCTTGATAGAATCACTAGCATTTTAAGCCTAGAGATTTCTGTTTTGTGGTGGTTATTAAAAAAATAAAATGGTTTCAGGGGCTGGATAGATGACTCTGTGGTTAAGAGCACTGGCTGCTATTGCAAAGGACCTGGGTTTGGTTCCTAGCACCCACTTGGTAGCTAACAGCATTCCATAACTCCAGTTCCAGAGAATCTGACACCCTTTTCTTAACTCTGCAGGCATTACACACACATGGTGCACTTACATGTATGTAGGTAAAATACTCATACATGTAAAATTATAAAAAAATTTTTTTAATATGGTTTCAGAAAATTGAGGTCCTTTACAAAAGTATTAACATATCAGGAACTGTCTTTTGTCCAGGAAACCGTTCTTGAGTAATTCTTGCTGTATATTGATTTAAAATTCCCTTCTGCCCTTATCACGGCACTTTGAACTTCAGGGCCTTCATCTCATCCTTCAAAATGTCAACTCTCTTGGAGTTGTTGGACCAGATGTTGCCTCATTTGTTTTATTGCTGTATTTGTTTACTTAGACAGGGCCTTCCTGTGAAGCGCAGGCTGGCTGTGATCCTCCTATTCCACCTACCTTTTCAGTGCATGGGTTACAGGTGTATGCCACCATGCCCAGCCTGCCTCCTCCTCATGTCTGCTCCAATCACCTCTTTCAGATAGGCACTAGTGTCTCATCTGGAAGAAAGTTAAATACCTCTTCTTCTGTTCCATCCTTCCTAACAAACTGTTGTTCTTTCTCCCTTTGAGTGCAGACCCTAATTAGTAAAATTACTTTTGTAAACACATCTATAATGTTTGTTTGTTTGTTTGTTTATTTATTTATTTATTTATTTATTTATTTATTTATTTATTTATTTATTTTGAGACAGGGTCTCCCTTTAGTCCCAGCTGGTCTGGAGCTCTC
>VZQC01002303.1:0-18790 GCA_009823505.1 Rhizomys pruinosus
GTGTGTGTGGCACATGCACACATGAGAGTATGTAGCTTCATATACCTATATGTATATTTGAGGAAGCCAGAGGAGGGCGATGGGTGTTTTCCTATTGTTGAAGATACTACATACATGAGTCATTGAAAAAAACAAGGAGAAATCATGCTGGTGCAGGCTTCAAAGGTTCATCTCTGCTGGCTTGTGTAGTGCGGGAAGTTGCTCTGCATATGTGACGGTTTGAATGAGAATGCCTCACCCCGTAGGTTCTAAGCACTTGAACGTTTTCTCCCCAGTTGGTGACACTGTTTTTGGAAGTTTCAGAAGCGCAGACTTACTGGAGGAAGCGCATCACCAGAAGTAAGTTTTGAGAGTCCTTAATTCTTGCCAGATTTCTAGCCATGTTCTGCTTCCTGTGCCTAGTTGAAATATGACATCACGTGGGTTTTCGCTCCTGTTGCCATGCCTTCTCTTTAAGAAAATCAGCTATTCCTCACTTAGCCCACAAGAGTTCTTTGGCTAAGGTCAGGGCCTGTTGGCTATTGCCCCAGTTCTATGCTGGGTTTATGTCTGATTGAGTTTGCATGGGTTTGTGCATGCTGACACCTTTGCTGTAAGTTCACATGAGCAAGGACTCAGGAGTCCGTACGACTCTGTTTCCTTGTGGTCATATGCCTCCTCCCCTGGCTTGTACACTCTTTCTGTCTCATCCTCTATAAGGGTGCAGATGGGGGAGGGGGTGTAAAAATGTTTAAGATTTTTTCGTATGAAATGCATGAAAGTTCAATAAAAATATACATAAAATTCTTACTCAGCACCTCTTACTGGGTTCATTTATATTATTCTTCAGTGTACAGATCATTCCCATAAATATCTAAAATGATTTAGCCAATATTCCCCTACCAATGCCAGATAGACTATTGAAAATAAATAGAGCCATTTTCCATCTAATTCTTTTTGATTTTGCAGGACTTAATTTTGTGCTCACGGGGGCTTGATGCTAATTGTTTTAACTTTATAATACACATCAGGCAGTGTGCTAAGTGCTCTGTATATGCTTCAGTCCTCAGAATCAGCACTTGAGGAAGAAGATACTCTTACTACTTCCATTTCATAGATGAGCAGCAATATGCTTGTTTCCAAATTCAGACACCTAAAAATGGTATGCTATACTTTAAAATTTAATCTTGGACTGTTGAACACTCTTTCTTGTAACAATTCTGTGTCTGGAGGAAGGAAAATTAGAAAAGCCACCTTCACACATGCAGAGAGAGAGAGAAAGAGAGAGAGAGAGAGAGAGAGAGAGAGAGAGAGAGAGAGAGAGATCAAAACACAAAGTGGATCTTCATAATAAGAGCTTAAAATTCAGTTGTAGTTTTTTGTGAACATACATAATTAATTTTCTCTCAAATCAATTTAACAACTAAATAATTCAGCAACAGCTAATGTGCTCTTGGCTGGCCAAACATTAAAGATATATTGTACCATATATTCATCCTAAATAATAAAGATGAACAAGTTGCCTGGTTATATAACACTGTTGTACAATATAAATAAAAGATTCTCTTGTTTTCGTGATTGTTCTGTACTGTTCTAAGTTTTGCTAAATCAGACTTCCTTTAAAAGCAGTTCAAAAATTCTTATTTATATCTGGTGTTCAGCTTTGAATAAAATGGCCCAGCAAATGCAGAGGGAGAGGAGAAGAATGCATAACTTAAAAATGGAATTTATTTCCAGACTTCTAAACACAGATTTCCAATAAACATCCACTTAGAGAACCATTTCATTAAGCTAACTGCAGCCGAAAACAAGTTCCCTGATGTTTCTTTGAACATTTTATTTTCTAAAATGAATCATTACTTTCTATGTTTTGGCTTGACAATCTTTCCCCCCCAATTGTGTAATTTTGCATTTGTCACTCAAATTGCTTGTATTTCAAGAGAACTGTTTCAAGACATTTATGCTTTGGAACGAAGCCACTAATATGGTGGCCTGGGTTTGGAGAAGCCCCAAACCACTAAGGTGCACTGCTTTGTCCTTTAAAAAACTGGAGAGTCTTGACTTCCTCATTCCAATTAAGGTTTAGCAGCCCCTTAAGGCTGATTCTGGGGGTGGCTGAAATGAACTTGTAATGAACAAGATGGATAGCTTTGGCTTAAGAGGAGGCAAGGGGAATGAAAGCCAGGACTTTTTGAAGCTCTCTTCCATCTGCCATTTGGTAAATAATCCAGATAGCTGCAAATCCACTCCTAATCATCGATACACAAGTAGAAATATGAACTTTGCTAATGGAGAGCTAATGGTATCACAGTACCAAAGAGAATATTTTTATCATACAATTTCCATGTATGCATATAACACTTAAGAATAACTTTCTAAAAAGTCAGTTCATCTCTGTCATTTGGCTTTTCTACCTTTGGTTAAACACTCAAATTCAAAGAAAATTACTCAGATTATTAAAATGTGTTATTATTTCACATCTTATAACAAACAAAGAATATGTCCAGGTAAGAAGAGTATGCTTCCTCTTATTGAGAAACTCTCAGTGTAGTACTTACATGGTTATTTTGGCTTTCAGAAGATTAGACACAACAATGATGCTTACAATAAACAACCATAGAGTCATTTTAAAAATTTACTATATTCCTGGTAGGATGTTAAGATAATACAAGTAAATTTGATCATTTAAATCTCAAGGAAGCCATAAATAAATATTATTATTAATAATAGCAATAGCTAACCTTTGTGGGTTTCTTACCTTAGGGCAGAGAGCACACTAAATATACTGCATGATTTTATCCCTTGATTATTATAAGTAAATGCTATAATCATTCCTACTTTACAAATCTAGTAATTAGAAGGTGAGCAGTTTTCTCAATTTCAAGGCTAGCTCAAACCCTAATTCAGTCCATTTGTCTCTCAAGTCTGTTCTTTCTAATATCATGGTATCCTGGCTCCTGTGTTCCTCCTGTTGGAAATCAGTGAACTGTGGCTTCTGGAGGTGTCTCTAGTCCAGGCTCCAGAGGTAGAAAACACTAAACATAAGAATCAAGCCAACATGGCTTTTTATCTAGGACACTGACTGAATCTGACAAGGAATTAATGGCAACATAATGTAAGAATGATACTCAGAATAGCTGAGCCTGGAGGACACTAATGACCAGCTCAGGGACCTGACTGTGGAGAATGGGGTCCTGAGCACGTGTCACAGGCTGTATCCTCCTATCTTTATCTTGTATCCTGAGCAATGATACTCCAAATTATAAGATATAACTTTCTGAGGATAACTAAGCATAATTTAAAAGTCTTCTGTCTAGGCATCTTTCTTGAAGATAATTTTGAGGTACATTTGCTAAGGTGAAGGGGAATGAGTAGTTGTACTTGGATATTTGTTTTCATTGTACAGCCCTGATGGTTTTTACCTTCTTATATCACCTTATCTTTTCCAGAGTTGATTTTACAAATATAAAATATTTTCTCCATAGCTTTTAATATAAACGCTAAAATCCTGCTTATATTACAAAGAATAATATTTATTTTGTGTGTCTATGGTTCTCACTTAATTTCTTCTATGTCTAATCCTCATTAATAATCATTATCCCTATATTATAAATGAGAAGACTTAGGTTTAGAGAGGTTAAGCATCCTGTCTAACATGACAGAGCCAATTGGTTTAAGAAATGAATAGCTCCTACTTACTGAGGACCTGAGACAATATTTTAGCCCAAGGTGATATAATTCTAAATTGGTTGCTGATTCTACTGTACTGATGATTTCTTTTCCCTGCCAGAAATCAGAAGCTGCAATTAAACCACTTTTCCCTCTGAGGGAATAAATAAATAAGTTTTTCTATTCATGAAGGCAGACATTTGGTCTCTGAGCATTTTATGTAAGAATATGAGTAAACATTCAAGGGTCCTCACAATTTATTGTCTCTAAAGCTGCTGTTATGGTAGATACAGGAAGATAATCTTCCAGTGTTGATCTAGGCAGGTAACTTGTTTACATTAGTGTTAGTGAGTCAGTTATAGGAAGGGTAGACATTTCAGTGTGTACTACTAAATTTTCTATGGTCAGAGGTGAGGATAGTAACCCCTAGAGCTTCTAGAGCTTCAAGACTTCTACTCCTGACCGTCCACTGATCCTTTGTCCTTTGTAGCAACTCTGTGTGAAATACCTTCCCATTAACAGACCACATGAATTTGATGGTGAAAGCTGACTTTAATTCCAGATCCAAATGGTAAAAAGCTGTACCTCTTCTAATGACTTGAACAGACTGCATTTCTATGCTGAGATTTATTCTAAGTTGGATATTTGGACTTAATCAGAGCCTCTGAATCACTGAATTACTGAGAAAAAATATATGCATTTCAAAATAGAATTGTGAGGCTGATAGGTTGTAATCTGAATTTGCTGGTTCCAAGTTTGACATTTCTTGGAGAACTAAAGAATGAAGCCTGCAAAGAATACAGATTGGAGAAATGAGCAGAGAATTTTAATTTCGTCATTTGAGTATCTGGATCTTGCTGTTCCTAAAGGTAAACATCCTCAGAATTTTCCATTAAGTGAAATGATATGCTTCTATTTTTCCCTCCAAAAGTCAATTTGAGATGGATTGCTATCATTTGCAAGTGTGTTACCCAGCAAATCTGCAAAAATATATGGAAAAATGTATCAACTCTTTCTGTATTTCTCTTTCTCTCTCCCCATGAATCAAGCTGCATATCATGAATAAGAGGTTCTAAAGGCATATTGAGAGCTAGAAAACACATCTTTGTTCTTGCTTCCCTCACCTAGACAGAAATGGTAGATTCAAATACGAACAGTTCCTGACAGCCAATTCGTATGTATGTAAATAAGCAGTCACCCAGAGTTGCCTGATCATTGAGTTAATGGATACCATATAGCACAACTCTGTTCAAAGCTACTAGTGAGAGTGGGTTTCTTTTTAACAACACCAGACAAGAAACTGTTTCCAGTTATGTCTTTACAAATTGCTCTCAACTGTGACATTTATCTTTCATTCCAATCAAGTGTAATTTACCAGAAAGATTGCAGAATGTGTCTGTATTTAAAATGTTTGAAGTTTTTGTAACAGCCCCTTCCACGCTGAATTTCTCTACCAGAGAGGTGTGGGGCCAGCAAGGCTCAAACAAACTCATCAGGTTATAATGGCTCCCTTGAACCCTATCTACCACCAAAATAATATGACCAATTGCTGAGAAGTTTCACTGGTTTGGTTCATAGCAAATAAATAAGAATGGCTTCAGAGTCTTAGGCTGTTTGATTTCAGGTATCTGAATGAAAAACGTGCATTGATGCCGGATGAGTCAATCATTTATTTAGTGATGGAGGTACAAAAGGGCAGGAAGGAAGCTCTATTACTATGGTCTGAGGAGATCTTGGTCCTTTAATCCAGAAGTTGCCAAACGCTGAGCTATAGATCAGTTGAAATCCATGATGAAGTTTCCACCATGCTGTGGCAAAACAAGAAAAATCAATATTGGAAGGTGAGGGATTTTCCCCCTCCCCCAAATCTCTCACTATTTTCATTAAAAAGATTGTTTACTAATTCAAGATTATATTCTACCATTTCTCTGGTTTGAAATGTGTTTTACTTAACAAAATGGTAAAGATATTAAATGATAGTTTTAAAATGAATTTAACAGAAAAAGTGAAATGAGCTAGTCCTGTGTTTTTCAGCGTTCTGTGCTGTGGGACTAGTTGTTCTTGGGATTGATGATAATATAAACTTTAGGCACTTGCATATGTGGAAAGCTATCTATGTGCCCAGCTCTGTATTAAATGGTTTGCACAGCCCAGCCTCATTTCAGTACTACTACCCAGGTGCTGCTGTTCCCTGCATTTTATAGGCAGGTAAGGGAACCAAAGCCCTTGGAGGTCAATGAGTTTATCTAGGATCCCACTGTGATGGAGCAGAAGAGCTCACCTCTTTCTGAACAAAGGGTCTTGCTTGTCCTTCAGAATGCTACCACACCTGCCATTTAAATTTGTCTGTTAGATCAGAGGAAGGTATGGTGACATATTTCTGAGACACTGGGGAAAAGAAACCTGAGAAGGCGAGCTGGCAGATTCTGATATAAGAACGGAGAGGGATTTATTGCTCTCCTATTCTGCAAAGTTTTAGTTATGGCAATAGGAATCAAAAAGGGCTGGGGAAGCTGGGAAGTGCTTTTTAATATTATGGATAATAAAATTGTAACCTACTCAGCATTCTGAATAATTCAGACAGCAGGTTCTCATGTGCACTTGTTACTATGTTATTTGTTGCAAGATTTTTTGTTGTGGGAAAGAAAGCACAGGGGTATCTCAGCCTACATTTTCTCCTATTTCTTATAAAAATTACTCTTGGATAATTTTTCTTAACTCCAAGAAATCTTTAAATATCTTGTTTTCTTTGTAATCCCAGGCCAGATACTCTAGAAAAACAAGAAACAAATGGGTGGCAGGGTTTGTTCTGCTGCTACAGTGACAGCACAGCATCTCCACATTTGAATATGTTCCCCAATTCAGAAGGTGTAAACATGATCTCCAGTATGCAAAGTGCTTGCTAGAGACATGCTTAGGTTATGAGATCTCTGTCTTTGGGTATGAGTTAATGGTATTATGGAGGGTGTAAATGGGTATTTACAGAAAGATGAATCTCTCTGCCTCTCCCTGTCTCTGTCTCTCTCTGTCTCTCTCTCTCTCTCTTTCTCTCTCTCTTCCCTTTTGGTTCCCATCAGGGGCTGATATAACAAGAAGGCACTTGCCAGGTGCTGGTTCCTTGATCTGAGGGCTGCCAGCCTCCAAAACTCATAGCCATATACATTATTGTTAACTATAAATTACCCAGTCTGTGGTTTTCTGCTATAACAACCTACAATGTATTAAGACAATGAGGTTAAAATAAAACAGAATAAACATCCCAGGGGTAGTAGAAAAATTCCAATATGACTTCAAGATCTCCATTTCCCAGTGTTCACTCCCTTAGGTGGGTCCCTCCATTTGTGTGTACAGGTGGCATCTATGTTCTTTTGTGGCCTAGGTTAATAGGATGCTAGAAATTGGCCACTTGTCCTACTGGAACTCTCTTTCTCTCTCAACATGGCTTTAGGAAGGAAGGTGACAAGTGGAGAAATACCTGTAGAAAGGACCACATGGCTAAGAATGAGGATGAACTCTGACCTATGGCTAGGAAATTCATTCTGCCAGTGACTAAATCAGCTTGGAATACAGATCTTTAACTCTGATCAGGTACTGCCCTGATTCAGACCTGCACTGCAGCTTTGAAGAAGCCTTAGGTCTGTGAAAGTGACTTTCCCACAGGAGCTGTCAGATAACCAAGTGCAAGTTGTTTTTTCCTGCTGCACTGACACATTTTGCTACCAAGAAATATTCAGGGAACATCCCAGGTTCGTCCTTCAGAGGGTAATCACATCCTCTGCCCTAGAAGAACCCAAGGAAGGACCAGAGCCTCCTGATTTGGAAAACTGAGTTTGCACATATTGTGTTGGAGGTGGCTAAGGATACCCAAATGGAAGATGGCTCAGGGAAGAAAGATGGGCTTGTAAAAGGGGGCAAAGATGGAAATGGAGACCTAGGGGTCCTGTAGCTCTTACAGGAGGGTTTCTTAGAAGCAAATTCATATAAGTGGTTTTACTAGTAGTTCTCTGAGTTTAATCTGTGTGAGCAGACAAGATCTTGGGCTCCTAGGGAGAGTGCGTAGGCAATGCAGATTTGCCATTGGTTTCTTTTGACTCCAAGAAGAGCTATGAGCTGACATGGACCAGACAAGTGAGCCAGCTTCATAATGCTTCATTGACAGTTGTCAGATGCAGGCTGCCATTGGGAAGGTGTGACCTTGGCTAAGTAGCTGTCTTCATTTGAGAATAATTCCTGGAGAGGGATAAGGCCTGAGGTTTATTAATTGGCAATACTCTCAGTAGCTGGAGGGATAAAGCTGTCAGTGGTAACAGGAACCTGGGCTTCCGTGACATGCCACCACCACACTGGCAGTTGGAACTATGGTTGGGAGTCTCCTTAGAGGGTTGGGAAGCAGAGAGGTCAAGAGAGACAAGGAAAAGGGAATACTGGGGTCATTTTAAATAAGGAATGTGTAAACATTGTTGAAGAGTGGAGGGAATGCATCTTTCAGTTTTGTCTTTTTCTTAGTTTTCAAAAATTTATTATATATAGTGATGCATAACCTTATACCTATATATATATATATAAAACATGTTTAATAGACTATTAACTTTATAATATTATACATAATAATATCCAATAACTGCTTAAGTGACATTTTACCCCTCTATTCACAGTTCTTCAATGACTATCTTTCCTGTTCTGAATAGAATTGGAAAATGATGTATGAAATACACAAAGCATCAATAAAAATAAAAATTAAAAAAAAGCATCTTTCAGTTTTATGTAAAATGAGTTTTTGTAGTAGAATGATAGTCTAAATATGATGTACATGTGTCATTATACAGAGTCTATTTACATTAGCCTTTATAGAGCAAGTATTTAGATTTTAAAAGATGCAGTGAAGCTGAGTGTTTGCCTTTTTGTCTTTTAAATTTTTATTTATTTATTTATTTTATGTGTATGAATGTACTGTCTGCATGTAGGTTTGTGCACTCATGTTGTGCAATGCCACGGAGGTCAGAAGAGGGTGTCAGATTCCCCTGGAACTGGAGTGAAAGACAGCTCTCAGCTGCCATGTGGGTGCTGGGGATCGAACCCGGGTCCTCTGCAAGAACAGCCGGCACTCTTAGCCACTAGGCCATCTCTCCAGCCCAGTGTTTACCTTTTTGTAGTACAGGGTGCAATACTCTTTTTTTGTTTTTAATGTTTATTTATTTCTGTAATGTGTACGAATGTATCGTCTGCATGCAAGTCTGTGCACCTGTCGTGCAATGCCGCGGAGGTCAGAAGTGGGCGTCGGATTCCCCTGGAGCTGGAGTTCTCCTGGAGTTGGAGTTTCAGACGGTTCTCAGCCGCCATGTGGGTGCTGGGGATCGAACCCGGGTCCTCTGCAAGAGCGGTCGGCGCTCTTAACCGCTAGGCCATCTCTCCAGTCAATACTCTTTTTAGATAGCAAAGAAGCCTGTATTACAGCACCACTGTATAATGCTCACTGAACATTAGTAAGAACCAGACACTGTGTTTATGCCAGAGAAGCAGCTGCTTCCTTGTTCTTGGTACTCCCATGTCTTCTTCATCCTTTTGTTCATTTTGCCTGCTTCTGGATGTGGATCAATGCTTTATTCTTTCAGACCCATTCCCTTACTCTCTTGATTTCACACTGGTCTTTGTAGCCTGTTGCAGAGCTGGGGTTAGTTCTTCACTTATGGGTTTATCTATTATCTCTCACTAAGTGTCTGCCTTCGCTCGATGCTGATGCTCTCTAGCCTCTACAAAGACAGAACTGCATCTTCTTGCACTCTCTCTACCTTGAACCGATGATTGCGCAGAATGGGTGCTCAGCTAGTATTTATTGGCTAATATGAGTAAATTGTTCTCCTCACATCAAATTTTTGTGTTGATATGTTAAATACCAGTATCTCAGGAAATGAATATATTTGGAGATAAGGCCTTTAATGAAGTAATTAAGGAAAGTTAATTTTATGCCAGCAGGACTCAATCCTATGAGCTAGAGATAGATATGTATAATAAGAGAAGGTAAGACACACAATGAAAAATACAGATCAGCCATGTGAGGAGCCAGGGACTGTCCATCCATAAGCCAAGGAGGAAGCTTTAGAAGGAGTTAAATCTTGTTATAATCAATCTTGGACTTCGAGGTTACAGAACTTTGAAGAAATATGTTTCTGTTTTATAAGCCATCCAGTTTATGGTAATTTTTGTGTTACCACTAGCAAACGACACACTGGATAATCAGTGCCTCTGTCACACTGGCCTCTTCTGTTTCTGTTGTTTTCTACATGCCAAACTACAACATCTTCTGTACCACATTATCCATTAGGCTAGGTCTTATTTTGTTTCTCCTTTCATTTTTGTCTCTTTTTGGCTAAAAGTAATGGGTAGTGTAGAAAAATACATGCAAATACTCTTTATTGTTTTTAGTGATGTCATCTATTACGTCCAGTAGGCTAATAATAATGATACAAGCTTCCTTGCCAAGGTGCCCACTTTTTAACCTCCAAGTCTACACTGTCTCAATATCCATAGAATCTTTTCCAATAATTTGCATGGAGTCCTTGTTGAATGAAAGAGAGACCATCTCACAGCTGCCACAGTGTCCATAAATTCAAGTGAGCTCATTATTTTCTTTTCCGATGCATAATGTCTCTCTAGAAAATTATCATTTAATCAGCAGTAATGACTCTCATATTTCTGCAGTACTGCTTGTTAATCTCCCTATCTAGTACAGAGAGAAAGTCTTTAGCAATGCAAATACCATGCCAGCTGAGAAACAGAGCTGTGGAGAAATATGGGATCTTATGACTTTCTTCTTTCTGTACATCTAGAGCTTCATTATTTACAGAAGAAAAGCAGTAATTGTGTTCCCTCTGATATATTAAGTTTAATTCTTCCAGGTAAAAAATTCAAAAAAGGAAGTGATTGTCTTCTGAATGTTTCATCCCTTGGCACATTTGTGTTTTAACATGGTTAAAGGCTGAGGAGTCCTCATCCTGTTCAGGTGTGTAAATCTGAGGCTCATTTCCTTACCTAGCTAGGTCCCATGTCTTGTGCATTAGCTTACAGCTCAAGGACTAAAATATTAATTTTTTATCATAATCAGTTTAATTTTACAGTTATATTTCATATCCCAGAGGTGAAGAGTATTCTTAATAAGGCAAAATAGTAAAATATATGCACAGTATAAAGTTATAGGATAGGTCATTTGATGTTTCCATAGAAACATAGAAACTGCCCCCCCCACACACTTCAAGACTTCCTACCGAGTGAATGCAGAATCTGCAGAGAAAAAAGTCACTAAGAAACAATTTGATAAGAGAAATAATCCACAGGTGTTCACTGGGTACTGAATTAACTTTGCAACTCACCATGAGCCTCTCAAATAAACCAGTGATATGTTTCAAATGCTCTTTGGATTGATGCAATTTGAACCAGTGATTTGTTTCAAATACTCTTAGGATTGATACAATTTGACATCTTAGCAAGGTACTTTTACTGTAGTCTCTTAGTTTTAGGGATACATTGAATGTTTAGGTGAAGAAGGTGACCACGTTTCTGGTTTAGATTGCTTGAAAGATGGTGCTAACGAAGGGTGAGGAGGAAAAAGAGGAGGAGGAGGAGGAGGAGGAGGAGGAGGAGGAGGAGGAGGAAGAGGAAGAGATGATTAAGAAGAAATAAGCAGCAGGAGAAGAAATCATGTATATTCCCTCAAACCAAAGTAGATAAAAAACAATGGGAGAAAAGAATCATTTCTCTGGGTCTCTGTCTCTGTCACTGTCACTCTCTTTGTCTGTCTCTGTCTCTGTTTCTCTCTTTCTCTCTGTGTTTGTGTGTATGTGTGTGTGTGCTTGTGTGTTGCAGGGGATTTAATGCAGAGTTTTGAGCTTGCTAAGATGCTCAAATATAGTACTGAGCTACACTTCTATTTGCCACCTCCTCTTCCTGTACTGCATATCTCTTCTTTTAAGAATGATAAATCCAATTGGAACTAATTTCAACATAAAGGAGAGTTATGTTGGCTGTGATAGCCAATTCTTTTTGAGAATATTTTACTGCTGTTGTGCAAGCGGTCAGCCAGCGTCCAACCTTGGCAAGCACCATCCAATGCTAGGATTTTGAGAGGAACTGCATGCGTGCGTGGATAGAAGATCAGCCAGTGGTGCACACCATCTGTGCCCAACTGCCGAGGTGGGGACCAGTGCTTCTTCTTCAAGTATGGAGAAGTTCGAACACTCCTTTGTTTGGGGGGCTTTTCATTCGTAAATTGTTTGACTGGTGTAAGCGGCCTAGTGCTTTGCGTGGTCAGTTGATTTTACTTTTTTTTCCTGTCAGCCTGAGATCTTTTCAAAATTTCCACTTCCTTCTGGAACTTTGTGAAGGGTCAGGGGATCTCTCCCGCTAGTTCTTAAAAATTCAGAGTTTGTCATTCTCTCGCTCTAGCTCTTTTCTGAGTTTTATCAATCTCTCCTTTTAACTCTTTCCAGAGTTTATCGTGCGCTTTCCTAGGGTGAGGTAAAAACAAGACGACAAATTGGGGAGGGGGGCCTTCTAGTTCCTGGGGGGGGGTTCGGTGGAGTTTTTTTTTTCGGGTGGGTCTCTCACCTTTAAGTTTTTCTCTGATTTGTTCTTTATAGTCTTTGAATATGTCCACAATTGTACTTCAAATATATGTGTAATGGGCCATCCCCAAGTGGATCCCACTGTAGCTATCTCCTACAGGATTGGTTGAGTTCGGTTGGGATTATTTTGAGCTTTTCCATATATGGTTGTTTTTTTTAAAAATCCATCGTGTTGTATGTTAGCATGTGTAGGCGGTTTGTTGTTGTGTTGTTGGTGTTGTTATAACCCCACCTTGGGTATTATTGTTGTGTTGCCTTCTGTTGGCGGGAATCTCAGATGGTGGCCTAAATGGGGGAGTAGTCAGGTTAATCCTGGTGTCAACTTGAGTGGAATAAGGATGAACAAATAAGAGAAAGGGGTCTTCTGATTTGACCGAACCTCAACCCGAGATGGCCCACCCCAAAGTAGAGGGGGGTGTTACGGGGGGGGGTTCTGCCAGGAGGCAGTATTTAATGCCATGGCAGCGGGAGCTGGGCCCTTTTCCTTCTTCCTGCGGCTTTCCTCTAACTCATCTGGTGCGTTTTAGGGAAAGAGGGGGGGGTTTGTCTTGCGGCTGTGATCAACCTTTCGATCCCAGCGTGTTAGCCAGAGACTGGCAGATCCCTGGAAAAGTGCCATTGCTAGGTGCCGTCAGCACTAGACGGGGAAGCTTAGTACTCCTGAGACAGCCAGCCTTGCGATCGGAGCAGTTCCCTGGATTCCCGCCCTCTCCAGTTCGGCGCTACAGTTGAGCTCCGTCACATGAGCAAATAAATAAATTTGTAGTATAGTTATAATATATTGCAATCCTGTTTGCTGTCCTTTTTCTTTAAAAAACCGGACTAATACAATTTTGGTACCAGAGAGTGGGTTCTAGAGAAACAGAATTGAACGGATGAATTTTCTTTAGTGGGCTTGGTACCCTCTGGAGCCAGCTCTCCAACCCAATGAAACCTAGAGTTACTAGAGTTACTGAAGGCTCTCCGGGTGGCATGAGAGGAATGATAATCCTTGGTGCAGACTATTTGATCTAATTAGGAAGATAGATCCATTTTACTCACCTAACTCACCTCTTGTGAGAAGCAAGGAATTTAGTGAATCTCTATATGTAAAACGTTCGAGAAATTGCGAAAAAATCAGGAAAATAATGATGTTTGCCCTTGTTGCTCCTAGCACATGTCTGGATAAACTGTTAGACGAAAATGTGGAGCTCGGTGATAAAAATGAACAGCTCCGGGGAGGAGAAAAAAAAAAGAAAAAAGGGAAGGAAGATTCGAGAACACAGGTTTAAAGGGTTCCAAGATGTGCTCGTGGAAGAGAAATCTGCCTTCTCTCCAGCAGCAAGAGGCTAAGCAGCAGAAAAATACAAAGCTGGAGCTCTTAGTATACGGTTGGCTGATTTACAAAGCGAGAGTTAATTCCCATCCACGAAAAGTGTCAGCAGTTAAAGTGAGAGTATTGGTGGGGAAAGGGTGGAACTTTGAAACTTGGGATGGAGATGTGTGGGGGAGAACCTATGGATGATGGGAATTTTTGAACCCTCGATTCTTGAGGGAATTTTTCTTTTCTTTATATCTTTTTTTGTTGAGGAATTAACCTCCACACCCTCAGCAGAGAATCCACGCCCTGCAGATCCCTCCTCCCAACCCAAGGGGAAAGGGAGCAAGGGGAGACTTGGCCTGAGGAAATTAATCCCCCCCCCACCAGTGGGAGCTAATGTCCCTCAGTGCCCAACAATTTTGCCTCTAGACCTATAACCAAATTGAAGTCTAAGCAAGCCCCCTCAAGGTGAG
Organism: Rhizomys pruinosus; assembly: GCA_009823505.1. Classification (NCBI taxonomy): domain Eukaryota; kingdom Metazoa; phylum Chordata; class Mammalia; order Rodentia; family Spalacidae; genus Rhizomys; species Rhizomys pruinosus. Next base: position 14,040 of record VZQC01002303.1, read on the forward strand.
ATAGAAAGTGTGGTCCACGAGGAGGTGCGATACACCACTAAAGAAATTAAATGAGTTTGCTGATTGGGTCGTTGTCCGGGCAGAAAGACACTAAGAATATGTGTGGGAATGGTTGTTAAAGGGGTGTGGGGAGTAATGGTGGAAGGAATAGGGGATAAAGGAAAAATTTGGGATCATACGGGAGGGGTATTTATAGCGATAATGGAGCCCACTGAAGTAGAGATGCTCGGGTGTTAACTGGCAGGCTCGAGCAGTGGAAAAAAGAAGGTGGTTAGAAAGTTTATTGTGAAAAACCAATGGTTGGCTGCATGAAAGGATAAGTATAAAACGATGGCCTCCCCCAAGACGAGTGTGAGAGATGCCTGATATTTCTTTGGCTTAGTATTGATGTAGGGATTGTGAGGGTCAGGCCGATGGGCATGCTCGAGTGGCTTCAAAGTGTAAAACCACCTTCTCGCCCCATATCAGGCCCCAGGCGGCACATGCCACCGCCTGCCCTTAGTCACATCAGCATGGCCCGTACCTGCGCGCGCAAACCAACCCGCCCCTTTGCCGCCTTTTTTTTGGGCTCTCTTTCTTTCTGGCCCCTCTTCCCGTTCGCGCCGGGGTTGTGGCTCGTTTGCGATCCCTTACATGTACACGGTAAGTAGGAAAATCTAGGGACAGGACCCAGGGGGGGGAGAAAAAGAAAGATACAGGGTAAGAGGCCGGGGTCGCTGGGGATGGGACAGGCCCAGATGATCAAACGCAAGACTGCCAGAAAAAGTGGGGGGGGAGCGGAAAAAAGAAAGGTGAAAGCGTTAGCGGCGTGTCTTAGAACTCAGCAAATGGGTGGCAAAGTGCACCCTCAAGCCTATTACGTAATTGGCACTGACCCGACAGTGTAAACATCTAAATTGGGACGACTGGTAATTAAGTCATGGTGGTTAATCACCGCAGGAAAACCCCTACATACGACAGCCGTGACGCATTTTATATTTGCACTCTGTATACGGCAGACAAGAGAGCTCTAGCAATATTGACCGGAAAGTCAAGACAGTTTGGAATTTGTTAAGGAGTAGCGAAGGTCCCGCCCCAGATTGAAAAACTCAAAAGGTTTTTTTTGGTTCCATACTGTGAGCAGTTTATCACAGAAGCACAAACAGAAACGCCCGGAAGCACAAAGCCTTGAATGAAGGGATGGCCGGGTTCCAATGAGGAAAGACCTCGTCACAATACCAAAGAGGTTTATGCGTTGTTTGCCGTTCGCGGGATCCTCCTGTCCTTACCCCAGAGGGGACCGTGAGGCGTTTAACGGAGAGGTAACTGTACGACAAGGGGAGAAAAGAGAATGAAATCAAGCGGTCGGAATTTTCGAGGCCTATTGGATGCTGGTTCTGAGTTGACACTGATCCCAGTAGACCCTAAAAAGCATTGTGGCCCTCTGTTTAAAGTAGGGGCCTATGGAGGTCAGGTGATAAATGAGTTTTGGCTGAAGTCTGAATCACAGTGGGCCCAGTGGTACTCAGAACTTATCCTGTGGTTATTTCCCCCATCCCAGAATGTATAATTGGGAAGAGAAGTAGAAGGAGAAGATGGGGGCAGAAGGGCGGGGCCCACGATGGGGGTTCGGCGCTGATCTGGTGGGAGGGAGGGGGGCTGAGATGGGTTGGGAAAGCCAAAGGAAGAGGAAACCGAGAGGTGGGGTGGTGTGGGCGCGGTGGGCTCCAGGGGAAAAATGGGAGTAGGAAGGCCAAAAAAAACGAGAATATCGTTCCCGGGAGGGATATGCGGGAGAATAATAATGCCGAGCTAGAAAAAAGAAGAGAAAATCAAGATGTTGAAAGATGACATGGGGGTGGTGATGGGGGGGTCCGAGGCACACCAAGGGGAGGGAGGAAAGGGCAGTCGGGGGGAATACAACATTTACAACTCATCCAATTTTGGGCCTGGATGCCAGAAGACAAGTGGAAGTCAATGGAGAATGGAAAACAGTTAAGAGCTATCCGGAAGAACTGGGAAAGGCAAACCAAAGTAGGGACAGGGAGGAAGAAACAGGAACCAATTGCAATGCCGCGGGGTAACCGATGTGGTTGTCCTTACTCGAGCAGAGTTGAATATATCCGTCCCTGGTAACCGGGGTGGTAGCAGCTATTGATCTGGAAGCCGAATGCTTTTCTCGGTACAATACCGTTTAAGGAAATTCATAAGGACCACAAGAAGTAATTTGCTTTCATCTGGCAATGCCAACAGTATACCTTTACTACCCTACCTCAATGGTATGTTAACTCTACAGCCTTGTGCCATAAAGGAAGCGAATGGTAGTTAGAAGGGGAGATCTTGAATCGCGCGGACTTCTTACCACAAATATCACAAAGCTGAAGTCCAAACGTAATAATTGATATGGAAAGAATTTAGGTTGAATGGGGAGCGCGCAGGTGGAGACAGGGGATACAGCTAGCCTAATAACTTGTTGGTAAGGAAGCAGATGGCGAATGAGAGTATGAAAAATAAATCCAACTAAAATGATCAAGGGCGCAGTCGACCGTCGTGAAGAGTGTCAGAGAGTGTTCAGTGGGTTGGGAGCAGAGGGCAGAGAAACATTGCCTTCTAAGGTAAAGTGAATAAGGTGTTGTGTTGCAAGACCTGGCGGCCGGTCCTGGCCACCAAGAAAGAAGCACAAAGTCTGGTGGGTCTTTGGTTGGATTCTGGAGCAGCACATTCCTCAGGTGGGTGGGTTACGTAGAGGACACGACCCATATATCAGGTGACTCATAAGGCAGCAAACTTGAGTGGGGCTTGGAACAGGAAAGGCTCTTCAACAGGTCCAGGGTGCAGTGCAGGCTGCTCTGCCCCTAGGGCCATATGATCCAGTGGAACCAATGTTGCTTGAGGTATCATTGGAAGATAGAGATGCTGTCTGGGTTCTGTGGCAGGCTCCCATAGAGGAAATCCAGCAGAGGCCCTTGGGATTCTGGAGCAAGGCTCTACCTTCAACTGCAAACACTATGGCTCCTTTAGTGAAGACAGCTCTTAGCTGCTATGGGCACATTTGAAGTGGGAGAAACGGAACGTTTTGAAAATTGTACAATGGGGATTGGCCACCAGTCAACCATTCGAAGCCTGAGCTTCCCAAATCAGTGAGCCTGGTTGGGTGTTATCTGCCCCACCAGATGATAAATTAGGATGTGCACAGAAACAGTCCATTGTCAATTGGAAGTGGTACATACATGAGAGGGCCTGGGCAGTCCCTGAGGGCACAAACAAGCTGCGTGAATTTGCCCAAATGCCTATGTTTTCCACTCCTGTTACAATGCCTGTTGTGCTTAAGCATGCACCTAGGCTTCATGGGGTTTGCCCTATGATCAAGTGACTGAGGAAGAGAAGACAAAGGCCTGGTTTACTGATGGTTCTGCACGCTATGCAGGCACAACCCAGAGGTGGACTGCTGCAGCATTACAGCAAATTTCTGGAACAACCCTAAAGACACTGGTGAAGGAAAGAAGAAGATCTTCACAGTGGGCAGAACTCGGGCAGTGCACATGGTTGAGCATTTTGCCTGCAAGGAGAAATTGCCAGAGTGCGGTTCTGAAATGGCGGAGGAAATATAGAATGGGTTGTAGAAGAAGTTAGTCATAAGTATCAGCTGAGGTCATGGGACCAAGTTGCAGAAACTGGTGGATTATAATAGATATTAACCTTCGTCCTATTTGGTTAAGAATGTGCTATATATTATGATTGATAGAAAGATATAGATATAAAAGATATGTATATATGTATGTATATTAAGTGGATACTTGTGTTTCCCTTTGAATGTGCAACCGGCGATATGTGTATAATAAGTGTTGTAATATTTATGTTATTAGATACTGAAGTACTAAGTTCTTCTCAAGGTACAACCACCTACTCTGAGATATAATGGTTTGCTATTGCACATGAAAAGCAGCTTATACATAGTAATAGTAATGGACCTATCTGAGGAACCACACCCGGAACCAATCGGTTGGCACCATGGGGCCATTTCCGCGCGAGCTAATTTATATATGAGTGTCAAGTGTGACAAGGGGTGGACCGTGTCGATGGTAATCCTGGGGGTCAACTGGACTGGAGCTAAGACACTAAGAGAAAAGGGTCTTCTGATTGGACCAACTCAACCCGATGGTCCACCCCAAATGTGGTGTTACCTTCTGCCCGGAGGCAGTATTTAAGGCCACGGCAGCGGGAGCTCGTCCCTTTTCCTTCTCTTCCCCTCTCCTTCTCTTCCTGCGCTTGGCCTCTCTCCCATCTGGTGAGTTTGTCTTGCTGTTGTTATCAACCTTTCGGATCCCAGAGTGTACCGAGACTGGCAGATATCCTGGAATCCATCGGGACTTCAGCACTAGAACTGGGACTCTGAGTCATCCAGCTTGCGGACTGAGCAGTTCCCTGGATTCCCCGGCCTCTCCAGTTCGGCGCTACTGTTGAGCTCCGTCACGTAGCAAATCAATAAATTGTATATAGTTTTATATTCATCCTGTTGCTTCTGTTTCTTTAGAGAACCGGACTAATACAGGGAGATTGGTTGGTCACTCAGTTTTCCTCCTGTTGGTTTCTTCCTCAATCTTGGCTATGCAGCCTCGAATAACTGACACTGGTGTTTCCCACCCACGCTTTAAACTGCAAAAGCAGCAGAGTTTAACAAACAAAGACTTTCTCTTTTTTTTTTTCTTTTCCTCTCGGCACCTCGGTATCAGTAGGTTGAGCGGGAGAGGGGGATGAATCTTTTGGCCTGT
>VZQC01002316.1:0-43247 GCA_009823505.1 Rhizomys pruinosus
AAGGAAGGAAGGAAGGAAGGAAGGAAGGAAGGAAGGAAGGAAGGAAAGAAAGAAAGAAAGAAAGAAAGAAAGAAAGAAAGAAAGAAAGAAAGAAAGAAAGAAAGAAAGAAAGAAAGAAAGAAAAAAGAACCAGACACAGAAGAAAAAGTTCATGTTGCTGATCAGAGTGCAAGGAAGGAAGAGGTAAGAGATGAGATTTCTAAAGCAAGCAGACCTAAGTCATAAAGTCATTCAACTTAAACTTTGGATATATATCCTAAGGCACTAGGCTTCTGCTAGTTCTAGAACAAGGCCTGATTTGTAAGAGACATCTCTGACTCCACTAGGGAACAGTCCATGGAGACAGATGAAGGAAGCACTGCTGTTCTTTTTGGGAAAGAGAACCATGGCTGTGATGGTTAATCCTGGGTGTCAACTTGACTGGACTAAGGAACAAATAAGAGAAAAAGGATTTTCGGATTGGACCACCTCAACCTGGATGGCCCACCCCAAATGTGGGCGTTACCTTCTGCCGGGCCACGGCAGAGGGAGCTGGACCCTTTTTTCCTGCGGCTTGCCTCTCTCATCTGGTGAGTTTGTCTTGCTGCTGTGATCAACCCTTCGGATTCCAGCATGTACTGAGACCGGCAGATCTCCTGGAATCCATCGGGCCTTCAGCACCAGATTGGGACTACTGAGACATCCAGCCTTGCAGACTGAGCAGTTCCCTGGATTCTCAGCCTCTCCAGTGCAGCACGTCTACTGTTGGACTCCTTGAACTCTGTCATGTGAGCAAATCAATAAATTGTATATAGCTATATATTCGTCCTGTTGCTTCTGTTTCTTTAGAGAACCCTGACTAATATAATGGCCTACCTCAGAACTGAAGGGACCAGAGGAAGAGGAGACCAGGGACATGTATGAGGCAGCACTGATGACAGCATGTGTACAGGCAAACAGGAATGAAAGACAGTCCCCAAGTTTGAGCTTAAGAAGTAGTGTGAGGGCTGAAAAGCTGGTGCAGCCATTAAAGGCTCAGACTCACAACAAAAGACAAGTAGTACTGTAAACTGAGGTGTTTTTTGAGATGAAGAATAAGAAATAGTATGAGACTAAATAGAGATAAAAAGGTTGACAGAAAATAAAAGTGTTTTTTAATTGTAGACTAGAAACATATAAATCCACCCTTTTAAAAATTTTTTATTTTTATTTTATGCATAAGAATGTTATGTCTGCATGTATATAAGTAGACTCATGTCATGCAATGCCCACAGAAGACAGAAGGTGTCAGATCCTCTAGAACTGGAGCCATATATACGGTTATTAGCCGCCATGTGGGTGTTGGGATTTGAACCTGGGTCTTCTGCAAGAACAACAAGTACTCTTAACTCCTGAACCATCTCTCTAGCCCCTAATCAACCCTTCTACATAGGAAACGACATGGAGTTGAATACTTCAATTATAGCAGTCAAGTTAATGTGAATGTCCTCAGCAAACTGTACTTTACACTATGGATCTGGTTATAAATCTGCTAGCTTTTCCAGTGTGCAGACCAAATCTTCAAAGATAAAGCTAGAATTCCTGGCTTATTCTAGCTTCTTTCTTGGTACTAGTCCTTAGAGCCAGCCTGCCTAGAACCAACTGCTGACTGGTTTTCATTATCCATTAGGCAAGGTACCTGTATAAGTCACTTTTCTGTTGCTGTGATAAACCACCATGACCAAGGGAACTTATAAAAGGAAGAGTTGATTTGAGCTTACGATTGACTGTTCAAGGGAATCAGAGTCCCTTGTGGTGGGAGGCGTGGGTGGCAGGCCAGGGCTGGAGCAGAAAGCCAAGGTTCACATCTCGCAATAAGTACCATCGAGAGAGAGAGAGAGAGAGAGAGAGAGAGAGAGAGAGAGAGAGAGAGAGAGAGAGAGAGANGTCTCAAAAAGACCAAAAAAGAAAAAAAAAATTAAAATAAAAATATTTTAAAAAATTAATTTTTTTGTTAGAGATACACATGCAAAGCTATATCATCTTTTTTTTTTTTAATTACCTGAAACTCCTCTGCAAAGCAATCACAGCAGATGGAAGCTTCTTCAATCTCTTCCTGGTCTGGAAACCTTTCCAATAAGCTTGAATCAAGCAAGCTGCTTTATGTAGCTTCTGAAATTATATACCAGTAATAAATTTGATATCTCTTGAAATTTTGTTTTGAAAATTTACCTCTTAAGCTATCAGGCCAGGGTAAGTGGTAATCCCTAACTGTAACAAGATGGATAGGGGACAACATTAAGGTGATCTGGCCAAGAATGCCCAAGTTACTATACCTCCAGACAAGGTAGGTTAAACTCAGGTATTATCTGGAATATAGTCAAGAAAATATTCAAGCCTAGTTACCTTCAAATTCTGTCTCTTTAATCTTACTTCCTCAAAAATTTCATAGTTCTTGTCTTTCTGGTTGTGAGCCTGAACCTTTAACGGCTACGCCAGCTCTCCAGCCCTAAATCAAACTATAGTTTATTTTCAGAATTTTTAATTTTGACTCATGTGTGGAGTATATATATGCATATTTTGGAATAATATAAAAGAAATTAAAAAATTAAAAAAATTTCATAGTTCTGCCTAATCTTTCATAATGTATTTTTAATTAACATATTTTGTTTGACTGGTTTTGTTTTTTTGAAACTGGGTTTTGTTAGGTAGGCCAGACTAACCTCAAATTCTGATCTTCCTGCCCTAGTCTCTGAAGAACTGAGGTTAAAGGTGTGTGCTGTCTGGCTCTTGAGCTTACTTTTTAATATTTTTATTTAGTATTTAAAAAATATTTTAAAATTATTTTAACTTGTGTTTTGGGGGGGTATGTGCGTGCATAGAGGTCAGAGGCCTTGAATCCCCCTGAAATTGAAGGTGAGCCACCAGATGTGGGTGTTGGGAACTCAACCCAAGTCCTCTGCAAAAGCAATACATGCTCTTATCCACTAAGCCACTCTCTGGCTCCTTTATGTAGTACTGATGAACTTGGGTAGGTTCAGTCTGTGAGCTCTGTTGACTTTTTGGAGGCAGTTAATCCAAATCAGTTTAGTTATATAACCTTTTATGATGGTGTCTGAGCTTCTCTAACACATGTATAGCTTTGAAAGGGCTCTGTAGAACCTGAGAATTATTTTCCTTTGCTCTCTTCCTTCTATATTTCTCCCTTCATCTTCCTATCCAAATGGACTTCCTTTCAATTGCTGTTGGCTTAGGATTTTGGATCATAATAAACTCATTTCTTTTTTACTCTAAAAATATCTTTTATTTTAGATTTAAATCTACTTTATTTATTTATTTATTTTATTTATTTTTGTCTTTTTGAAACAGGGTCTCCCTGTAGCCCCGGCTGTCCTGGAACTCACTCTGTAGACCAGACTGGCCTTGAACTCACAAAGATCCACCTGCCTCTGCCTCCCGAGTGCTAGGATTAAAGGGGTGCACCATCATGCCCAGCTAACCATATTTATTTTAAGGCCTCACATGGAAATTAGAGGTATTTGTCTCTTATCAGAATAAGTTATCTGGAAGAACCATTTTTAGTATATGTGAGGAAGTATGATAAATAAAATAATCAAAACTTGCTGTCTCAAACATAATTTTATTAATACAATTTCATACAAGAATCAAAATGTATTACTGTTATATAATGATGAATAAGAAGGCCAGCTATAGGTGACTATATATGTGTGTATATATACATATATATTGCTATAATGAGCAATTTATTTTGAAAAAAACAAACGAAAAAGTTTAAATAGCTTATAAATGAAAGAAGATAAATAGAGAACTTCAAGAGACAGACTGAAAAAAATTGATCTGGTAGGATATATAATAGATGTAAAAGGGAGACTGAAATTATACTTATGGGTAGACTAAAATACAAAAAATTTCAAAGATATTTCTAATTTCTAAGGAAGTTAAAAGTGTTAAGAGAAAGAAAGTTAGGCATATTTAAGGGAAACTGAGGGTCAATAGTTATAAAATTATTATAATACCTGTTCTTCTACTTCCTGCTGGATCTTAGGGCTTAATAGACCAACAAGCTGTCTAAGTTCTTGACTAAATTCAGTCACAGTTTCTTGTTTATTTAGTAGACTTCTAAGTCCTGAAATAAAAAAAATATGATTTTGTTATCTAATCAGTATTAACTGGAAGTTAAAAGTCTGGTTTAGAAATGAATAAATCTAACAAGATTATTTTATGAATTTTTTTTTCTTCAAAGACTTCTTTAGAATTTTCCTCTTTTCTTTTTTACATTTTTTAAAAATTTTTATTTTTGTATGTGTATGAATGTACTGTCTGCATGTAGGTTTGTGTACCCGTGTACCCGGCAATGCCGCGGAGGTCAGAAGAGGGTCTCAAATTCCCCTGGAACTGGAGTTCTCCTGGAATTGGAATTACAGACGGTTCTTAGCCGCCATGTGGGTGCTGGGGATCGAACCCGGGTCCTCTGCAAGAGCAGTCGGTGCTCTTAACCGCTAGGCTATCTCTCCAACCCCAGAATTTTCCTCTTTTCTGAGAAATTTTATGTTCTCACTTGTGAGGCTGAAGCAATCTCTTTAATAAAAAGGGGCAGTCAGATCACTGCAGTAGAGTACAGAGTTTGTTTTCTATTTAAACTGAAACTTTTCTTTGTATTGTGTTTTTGAGACAGGGTCTCCCTGTAGCCCCAGCTGTCCTGGAATTCGCTCTGTAGATCAGGCTGGCCTTGAACTCACAAAGATCCGCCTGTGTCTGCCTCCCAAGTGCTAGGAAACTGAAACATTTTTAAGAAGAGAATTATAAGTTCATACTTTGTATATTCCTGCTCTGTTGAAGCACTTAAACAAGTTATTAATCAGTTGTTATTGAGAAGAAATTTCTAGTAAATAAAAATATACTAAATCTATAATTTCAGGGCAAGTCAACAAGTTTCTGAGTACACACAGAAGTGCTATAACACTAGGACACTGCAGTTTCATCCCAAAATAATACTGCAGTAGTAAAAGGTACAATGTGCCTTTTATATCCAAGGCATGCTAGAATTATGTATTAAATAATAAACAAAATAATAAAATATCCTAATAGTGTATCACAGGGGCTCCTGCTCTATGAATCTTTGTATACTTTACATACTCTTTAAGATCCAGGTTCTCAGCAGTATTTGTAATTGTAAAGTATCTTGGTGAACCTGAGTAAGTTCTATTATTGAGATAGATTAAGGCAAAATTCTTTTACAATGAGCTCCATTTAAAAAAAAAATCACATTTTAGGCTGAAGGGATAGCGCAGCCGTTAAAGGCTAAGGCTAAGAACTGAAAAAAAAAAATCACATTTCTATAGAAATCTAAAGAATTGAAAAATATGTGTGTGGCACAATGTCAACTAGAAGTCTACTATTGGTACATATTCTCCAGCTCTTCCTACAATATATAAAGTAGTTAAAATGTATACAGTAATGACAGATGCAAGGAAAGTTACTAAAGTGCTTTTCAAATCAGAAAGAATGACTAAAAGGCTATTCTAATTGTCTAGGAATTAAATGAATCCTGTAATCTAAAAGTATATGTAATAACCTAAACATATTTAATGAACTAGATAATCATATATTACCTCGCTGAATATGAAATATGGAGTATGTTGGTCAACAAAGAATTAAAGCTGAGCTGGACATGGTGGCGCACGCCTTTAATCCCAGCACTCGGGAGTCAGAGACAGGCTGATCTCTGTGAGTTCAAGGCCAGCCTGGTCTACATAGTGAGTTCAGGACAGCTGGGGCTAAAGGGAGACCTTGTCTCAAAAGGACAAAAAAAAGCTAAACATATAACTTTGGTTGGTAGCTGGAAAAATATACTATGTGACTTTGGGTACATCACCTAATTCTTCCATGCCTCTTTATTTCATACTTATAAAATGAGGATAAGAATGTCCATATCCCAAAGGATTTTTATAAAAATGATATATCTTGGCTGGGCATGAGCTACTTGCTTGGCCAAAAGTATGCACATAGTATCTTACAGCTAGTAAATGCTCAGTTAAAGCTATCACACAAAAAATGATGGTAACAATGAGTCCATTTGCCATCAAAATTTCTGACTTTTTTTTTTAACCACTCAGACTGCATTCTCTCCCTCTACTTCTGAAGAAAAGAAGAACGATCATCAATGGCAAGTGGTAATTGCAGTAAAGCAACACCAGGAGCCAGCTTCATGCTCAGGAGAGAATGCTATGTCTCCTCCTCATGGTTTCTGGTACTCTACACAGTCAGAGAAACCTCTCTAGTAACATACTATAGAAATGATTCCTGAAAGTATAGTCTTAAAAATTTCTGACTTTTTAATCAATATGTGTTTAAATTTGTATTTAAGGATTTTTTTGTTGTTGTAACAAAAAATCCTTAAATATAAAATTGCTCTTTTCAGTAAATGCTGAAAAAATTAAAGAAATAATTTATTAAGTGATATAATGACCTCTCAAGCACAGTTCTACTTTCTCCTCTAGAGCTGGTTTTGATTAGGTCACAGATCTCTTTGCTCATTTGGTATACTATTTGGTATACTCAGTATGAATATTTTTGTCAGAAAAGCAAACTTTTACACTAACCCCATCAATAAAGTATACGTGTTATCTGCTATGACACAAAGGTAGTTGTTTATATAGTAATTTTTTTTAATTTTATTTATTTTTGTATGTGTATGAATGTACTGTCTGCATGTAGGTCTGTGCACCCGTGTCGTGCGATGCCGCGGAGGTCAGAAGAGGGTCTCGGATTCCCCTGGAACTGGAGTTCTCCTGGAATTGGAGTTACAGAGTTCTCCTGGAATTGGAGTTACAGACGGTTTTTAGCCGCCATGTGGGTGCTGGGGATCGAACCTGGGTCCTCTGCAAGAGCAGTCGGTGCTCTTAACCGCTAGGCTATCTCTCCAGCCCCATAGTAATGTTTTTTTTTCTGAAATGGTATAGGCCATAATAGCATTTTGCATGTACAGTTTCAAAATATAAGAATTTTTTATTTTTTTACCAGATGTGGTGCATGGCTTCATCCAGTACACTAGTAGCAGAAGGCAGGCAGATCTCTGTTAGTTCCAAGGCCACTGGGTCTAAACTAGTGAGTTCCAGCCCAGTGAGGACTAAATCGAAAACCAGTCTTAAAAAGACCAATTAACATATTGGATAACTAATATATATATATATATCATTTTTTTTTTTTTTTTTTTTTTTACATTTTTGTTTTTTTTTTTTTGTATTTTTGAGAAAGGGTCTCCCTTTTAGTCCCAGCTGGCCTGGAGCTCGCTCTGTAGACCAGGCTGGCCTTGAACTCACAGAGATCCGCCTGCCTCTGCCTCTGCCTCCCGAGTGCTAGGATTAAAGGCGTGTGCCACCACCCCTGGCTACAACCAATACATTTGTACTTTCAGGAATACCAAGAAAAGAAAATATGTATTTCCTACCTTTGTAGCAGGCACTTAGTCTCAGTAAAATCAGAATTTCTTGATGGGATTCAGTCATCACCAGTAGAAGCTTTGTAGCAGTATGTCTTATGACTGGACTAGGAGTGGATAGAAGCTTGAAAAGAACTTCATCTAAAATAGAATGCAGGGTCTTTCCTTCTATTTTAAGTAAATCACCACTAATAGAAGAAAATTAAAAAGTACCATTACTAATTCATTCATGGTTATCACAACAAATTTAAAATGAAATATTCAGTAACTTAATGCTGGTGTAAGACCTGATCCATGAAAGAACCACTTTTTAAAGTATACAACTTGGTCCTAAGAATTGGGACTATATCATATTAAGTCAATTAATAGTTCTGAATTCTTACTGTGGATAAGATACCATAGTAGGTACAATAGTAAGTAGATGTCCTCATCTCTCAAGAGAAACTTGTAATCAAATTGAGTATGAAAAAAAGAAAAAAAACCTTTGCAAATATTAAATAAGTGCTTCACAAACCTTAAGGTGATAAATCACAAGACTGAAGCTAAATTTATTGTTAAATAATTTATGGACCATGTACTTAGTTTATAAAGAGCTTTATCTTTCCTCTGGTGTTACTAACAACTTCATTTTATATTACTGAAAACTTATCTAAAACCTATTTTTAAGTTAAAACAGGGTACTAATAATTTTCACTAATTTCCCTAATATGTAATTTTCTAGGACGATTTTTATATGTAACTTTCTGAATTTAACTTGACAATATTATACATGCATAAAATGAATTCTGATTACTGAACCTCCCACCTTCTCTAATCTCCTTGACACCCATACCAATTTGCCCTCCTTCCATCAACTTCCTTTCAAACATTCATTAACTCCTGAGAACCACTGAGTTTACCAGGATCATCTGTGTGACCACAGATGTGGAACCTCATGGTGGGGATGTCAGTGGGTATTCAAATGAAGATAATGGCTCCCCCATCCCCAGAATCAATCAGCAGCCAGTATTTCAGCAGAGAGGGCTAGAGTCCAATGAGTCTTCCCCAGCTCCATCCATGATTGACTACTAATGGGCTCAGTCTTGTGTAGACTGACTGACTGCAGCAAAACCTGCTGTGAGGTCATGATTGAATTGGCTTGGCCACATGTAGGGTTGTATATCTTTAAGATATTTTAGGTGTGATTACAGAAGTTAGGTAGGCTAATGATTCCTCTTCTTCAACATGAATGCAAGTAACTTTAATGAATGAGTGGGAAGTATGAAGTGGAAACAGGGAAGTTTGTATTAGAAGAAAAGCAGAGAGGGGTTAGGGAGATGCCTTGATGGTAAGAGCACTTGCTGTGAAAACATGAAAACCTGAGTTCAAATCCCCAGCACCCATGTAAAAGCCAAGCATGGCTATGCATGACTGTAATCCTAGCATGGATGGAGACAGGCAGATCCTGGGAGCTCACTGGCCAGCCAGCCTCTCCAAAACAGTGAGCTTCAGGTTCATTAAAGACCCTGCCTTTTACAGTAGAAAAGGTAATTCTAAAATCTACTATATATTACTTTTTGAAACAGTGGTCTTTCTTCTATTAATAAATTTTCTTTATATATATATATTTTAATTTTTATTATTTTTTTATGTGTATGAGCATACTGTCTGCACGTAGGTCTGTGCACCCGTGTCGTGCAATACTGCAGAGGTCAGAAGAGGGTCTCGGATTTCCCTGGAACTGGAGTTCTCCTGGAATTGGAGTTTCAGATGGTTCTCAGCCACCATGTGGGTGCTGGGGATCGAACCCGGGTCCTCTGCAAGAGCAGTCGGTGCTCTTAACCGCTAGGCCATCTCTCCAGCCCCCAAAATTTTCTTCTTTATCAGCAAATTTATTTCTACATATCCACTTCCTCAAATAGTTCTTTGTATCTATATAAACATTTTACTGGTTCCCTCACTAATTTATCAGTTGAACAGACTTGACCAAATGAATTTTTAAAATTTTAGTAATTCATGCTTTTAGCCCTTTGAAAGTTATACTTTAGTAGGGGCCAAATGATTTTATGAGTAAAGATCAGTATTCTAGTTAATGCAAAATCTTCCAGTTGAAAGGCTTCAGAGGTTATTCAATCAATATATGTGGGAATCTTTATGACATCTATTTCTATCTTAAGATATCGTTTATGCTAAGGATGCTCACTCTTTTCCCTATATCACTTATTGTCACTGCACCATTCAAAACTCAAATAAAAATTATGTGCATTTCAAAAACCCAGTCCAACTCGACTCTTTATTCCATATCCTACAAAGAGGTTATGTTAGATTACTATATATTAGCTCAAATGCTTTTAAATGCTCTTTAATTTCCTAAACCTAAAAATTGCTTTTCCAGATCACTAACTTAACCATGGGATCATTCTGTTTCTCTTCTTTGTGTGTTATGAATGCTTCTGTGTACTTCTGTTTGCACAGGTACAGAGGCCACATAAAGATGTCATATTCCATATTCTGCCTTATTGAGACAGGGTCTTTCACTGAACCTGAAGCTCACTGTTTTGGAGAGGCTGGCTGGCCAGTGAGCTCCCAGGATCTGCCTGTCTCCATCCCCAAATGCTAGGATTACAGTCATGCATAGTCATGCTTGGCTTTTACATGGGTGCTGGGGATTTGAACTCAGATCTTCATGCTTTCACAGCAAGTGCTCTTACCATTAAGCCATCTCCCTAACCCCTCTCTGCTTTTGTTCTAATACAAACTTCCCTGTTTCTACTTCATACTTCCCACTCATTCATTAATGACTTCATCAGACATTCTCCTCACTACTGCACTACCCCGATCTTGGAAAGTTGAGTTTAGCAGTATAACTCTTCAAATACCAAGTTGCGCGCGCACGTGTGTGTGTGTGTGTGTGTGTGTGTGTGTGTGTGTGTGTGTATCTCACTGATTATATTTTCCTAGAACACTTTCTACTTAATACCCTCTATTTACCCAAGTTTTGTATCCTTTTCACTCTCCAAGCACATATTTCTGAGCATTCTTTTACAGTTTATCGTTCCCCTTTCTATACTCTTTTAAAGTTTATTTCTTTGTATTTAATTTTCAATCCATTTTTTCCTCATTCTCTTCTTATTTCTTACTAGGCTTATCATTTCTCATGTTCTGAACTACCTACCATTGGCAAGTTGCTGATTCATAACTTTATAACTCTAGTCCATGTATCTTCCAATAAGGCCTGTTGATGGACATTTGAGTGATTTCTAGTTCTTGGCCATTGCAAAAAGAAGCAGAAATAAATGCTTATGTACAAGTCTTTGTATGGTTATCTATTTCCAACATAATCAACAATGAACACATCATCTGCCTCAAAAAACCAACTCGTTATATATTCCATATACTGTAGTTTGCCTAGTTGTCCAATACAGAAAATTCAGGGTCATACCTGACTACATTTTTCTATCTTAAACCTCAAGATTTTTATTTTTATATATTTATTAGAGTATAATTGATATACAACAAACTGGACATATTTAAAACAAATTTGGTCAGGTTGATGTTGTGTCAACAGCACTTCACTATAGTTTCTCTTTCCTTGACCTCCCTAACACTATCTCTAGGAATCTAATTACTTCTGTCATTACAAATTAATTGTATTTTCTAGAATTTTATGTAAATGGAATTAAACATCATACAATCCTTTATGTTTGGTTTCTTTGGCATTACATTTATATTCATCTTATCACATGGACAATTTATTCCTATTTGATGCTTAGCAGTATGTTACTATATATGCCCCTGTTACTGGACATGTAGGTTGTTCCTAGTCACTGGCTATTTTTTTTTTTTTTGCCATACAATTAGGTAATTGGTGCATTTTTTTTTGAAGTGAGCCAAATTATTAAGCATAAGCAATGAATGTAAGTAACATTCATGTAAAACCAATTTGCAAGTATCTATGTCCAAATTTTGAACAACCCAAGGTTCCCATAGTCCAGTTGGAGATACTTGTATGCACAGGCATGTTGATCAATTAGGAATCCAGTCTATATTGCTGTAGTCTCACGATTCACCCCAATCTCTCCACAGCCCTTACATTCCACCATGCCTCCTCTTCCGCAATTTGTTCCCTAGGCTTTGGGAAAGGGGCACAAGTGGGTGAGAAGCAAAACAGTCTATTTTTTCTGAAGATGTTATTTTGGACTCTAGTCTGTTCAGGTTATTTCCCTTCATGGGTTGACAGCTTATCCAGTGATACCTTTACAAAGCACAAGCAATAGGATATACAGGCATTTAAGCAGTACTAATTATTATGGCAAGCTAAGCTGTGAGCATAGACACAGATGCTTGCATGGTATGCTAATCCACAAACTGTGGTTTCTCTATAAAGGGTGACAAGTTCTTATTGTAGTCTCTGGCTATTACAAATAAAACTTTCTATGAACATTCACGCTTAGGTCTTCATATAGCTATTTTCATTTCCTTTTGGCAAATGCCTAAGAACAGAAAGGTTAGATAATATTGTAGATATGTTAAGACATGCCCAAAGTATTTTCTAAAGTGATTTTTCTATCTTATATTCCCACCAGTAATATAAAAGCAAGTTAGCTCATTTACATACTTGTCAACATTTGGCTTAATTTTGTTAAATTTTAATCACGTTAAATGGGTATGTAGTGATATCTCCCTATTGATTAATGGCACTTTTTAAGTGTTTGTCATTCATATAGTTTCTTTTTTTTTGGGGGGGGGGTGTCTTTTTGAGACAGAGTTTCCCTGTAGCTACAGCTGGTCTGGAACTCACTTATGTAGACCAGGCTGGCCTTGAACTCATAGAGATCCATCTGCCTCTGCCTCCCAAGTGCTAGGATTAAAGGTGTGTACCACTATACCCAGCTTCATATAGCTTCTTTAAGCATCCATGCCTTTAATCCATTTCCAGTTGTTTACAATAAATGTAGATCTCTTTATATATTGTAGACATATGCACTTAAGATATATGCTTGACAGATATACGCTTTAAAATATTTTCTTCCAGTCTATGAACTGTTCTTTTTTTTTGCTTTTTTTAAAAAAATATTTCTTTTTTATATATTTTATTGATGCACTTTTCAGTTCAATTTAGACACATTCCCTTTCCATTCCCCCCACCCCACCCCTGTTCCTGCATTCTACCATATATGTCTTGCATCTTTCAGTCTTTTTTCACATTTTCCCCTTTAATTTGTATTACTTCAAAATATGCATACATATCCTCCACCCATATACCAATATTACAAAATCTGAACATAAGTGGTAGGTTAATTCTCAAGCCCATTAAGGGTTTCACCTTTTAACCATACTGCTGCTTTCATATAAAAAAGAAATAGAAGATAGACGATGCTCAGTTTGCTTTGCGACTAGGGATTTGGTGCTAACATCCACAAATGAGGGACACCAGATGTCGTTTGTTTTTGTGGGATTGTGTTACTTCACTTAGCATAATGTTCTTTTTATTCCATTAAAAGTGTCTATTAAAAAAATGTCTATTGGGGCTGGAGAGATGGCTCAGTGGTTAAGAGCACCAACTGCTCTTGCAGAGGACCAGGGTTCAATTACCAGCACCCACATGGCTGCTAAGAACCATCTTTAACTCCAGTTCCAGGGGAATCCGACTCCCTCTTCTGACCTCCGTGGTACTGCACAACATGGGTGGGTGAACGTTGGTGTGCAGACAGTACACTCATACACATAAAAATAATAAAGTGTCTATTGAAGAACAGATTTTTTAAAGTTTGATGAAGTCAATTAGTCATATTAATTTCTTATCCGTGGATGCTATTAGAAATTTAAGGAATTTGAAATTCATTTATTTTGTGGGATAATGTGTGGGTATGTGTATGTATATGTGTGGGCACATGTATGGAGGTCAGAGGATAATTTACAGGAGTCTGTGTTTTCCTTCTACTTATGTAGGTCCTGGGGATTACATTCAGGGTCGCAGGTTACATGAAAAGTGCTTTTACCTCCTGAGCCACCTTAATATCCCCAAATTGAAGGTATTTTTAATCAACTATAAGCTTTCTATTACTTTTCTTCAGGAAGTTTGTATTTTAGGTTTTTTTTTTTTTTTTTTTTTTTTTTTGGGTCTTTTTGAGACAGGGTCTCCCTGTAGCCCCAGCTGTCCAGCGAACTCACTTTGTAGAGCAAGCTGGCCTTGAACTCCCAAAGATCCGCCACCTCTGCCTCCCGAAGCTAGGATTAACGGCGTGCGCCACCATGCCGCTTAGTTTGTTTGGTTTTTTTTTTTGTTTTAAAGAAGTCTCCCTGTAGCCCCAGCTGTCCTGGAACTCACTCTGTACTGTAGACCAGGCTGGCCTTGATCTCACAAAGATCCGCCTGCCTCTGCCTCCCAAGTGCTAGGATTAAAGAGACCTGCGCCACCACGCTGGGCAGTTTGTTTGGATTTTTAGAAGGCACCACCACGCCCGCACTAAAGACCGTTCTTAGCCGCCATGTGGGTACTGGGAATCAAACCCAGGTCCTCTGCAAGAGCAGTTGGCGCTCTCAACCACTGAGCCCATATTTTAGGTTTTATATGCAGCCCCTCTTACACTGATAGTCAGTTGCTCCAACATCATTTGAAAAGTTGTCCTCTCCCCATTAAATGGACTTTACTTCCCTTGAAAATCAACTGTCAGCAGGGCGTGGTGGTGCAGGTGGATCTTTGTGAGTTCAAGGCCAGCCTGGTCTACAGAGTGAGTTCCAGGACAGCTGGGGCTACAGGGGAAACCCTGTCTCAAAAAGACCAAAAAAAAAAAAAAAAAAAAAAAAAAATCAACTGTCTATAGATGTATGAGTTGACTTCTGCCTATATATTCCACTGGTATAACTACCTACTTTGCATGAGCAATATATTGTCTTGATTATATATTAGTTTATAAATTAGTTCTTAGATCAGGTTCAGGTCTCTAAATTTTTTCTGTTTCCATGCTGGTTAGACCATTTTAAATCCTTTTAGATTTTTCACATGATTGTAAAATTAATTTATAAATTTCTACAAAAACAGGATTGATTGGGATTGTGTTAAAAAGTTCTTAAACATGGTATAGGTTTCCATTTACTTACACAATCTTCAACTCTTATCAATCTTGAGGATGTGGAGATGGCTCATTGGTATAGGATCTGTTATGCAAGCATGAAGTTTGATTCCCAGATCCCATGTGAAAAGCCTGGGCATAACAGCATGCTCTTACAACCCTGGCACTGAGTTAGCAGAGTTAGGCTGATCTTCGGGCTAAGAGGAAACTGCAATGGCCATCAGCTTAGCCTAACTTGGTGAATTCATTGTAAGAGGGTCAGCAAGAGACTCTGTCTCCTGCGAATTGAGAGTTACAGACGGTCTTAGCTCAGCCTGTTGGGATATCTTCTCTAAAAAAAAAAAAAAAAAAAATCAACTGTCTATAGATGTATGAGTTGACTTCTGCCTATATATTCCACTGGTATAACTACCTACTTTGCATGAGCAATATATTGTCTTGATTATATATTAGTTTATAAATTAGTTCTTAGATCAGGTTCAGGTCTCTAAATTTTTTCTGTTTCCATGCTGGTTAGACCATTTTAAATCCTTTTAGATTTTTCACATGAATTGTAAAATTAATTTATAAATTTCTACAAAAACAGGTTTGATTGGGATTGTGTTAAAAGTTCTTAACATGGTATAGGTTTCCATTTACTTACACAATCTTCAACTCTTATCAATCTTGAGGATGTGGAGATGGCTCAGTTGGTATAGGATCTGTTATGCAAGCATGAAGTTTGATTCCCAGATCCCATGTGAAAAGCTGGGCATAACAGCATGCTCTTACAACCCTGGCACTGAGTTAGCAGAGTTAGGCTGATCTTCAGGGTGCAATGGCCAGTCAGCTTAGCCTACTTGGTGAATTCTAGGTCAGCAAGAGACTCTGTCTCCTGGAATTGGAGTTACAGACGGTTCTTAGCCGCCATGTGGGTGCTGGGGATTGAACCCGGGTCTTCTGCAAGAGCAGTCGGTGCTCTTAACCGCTAGGCTATCTCTCCAGCCCCTCTTCTGACCTCTGCACAAACCTACATGCAGACAGTACACTCATACATTTGGAAAAATAAAGTAAATAAAATTGAAAAAAAAAAAAAGAGACTTTGTCTCAAAAACCAAGGTAGACATTTTGAGAACTGAGGTTGTCTTCTGGCCTCCATATGCATGTGCACATAAATGTACCTGCACACACCCCATACACCTTAACACATGAACACATATACATATAACCACACAAAAAAAGAAAATTAAAAAACAACTTTGAAGCAATGTCTTATAATTTTCAATAAACGTCTTTTGCATCTTTATGTTATTATAAATTGTAATTTTAAAATTTCATTTTCAGCTGGGTGTGGTGGTGATGTATACCTGTAATTCCAGGTAGAGGCTAACAGATCTTTGTGAGATTGAGGCCAGCATGGGTCTACACAGTGAGTTCTAGGCCAGGTAGGGCTTTAGAAAGACCCTGTCTCATTATTATTATTTTTTTTTTCAGAGGTAGGTGGATCTCTGTGAATTCAAGGCCAGCCTGGTCTACAAAGGGAGTTTCAGGACAGCTGAAAAAAGACCCCCCCCAAAAAAAAATCTATATTCTGTATTGATTTTGTGTCTCATTGCCCTTACCAAACTTGTTTTAGAAGCTTCTTTTTAGAAAAAATTTAAATAGGAGCTGGAGAGATGGCTTAGTGGTTAAGAGTACTAGCTCTTCTTGCAGAGGACTCAGGTTTGGTTCCTTCCTGTAGAAGCTAACAACCACATGTACTTCTAGCTGCAGAGAATCTGATGCTCTCTTCAGCCTCTGCAAGCACTGAATGGACATGGTAAACTCACATACATCCAGGCAAAACACTCATATATTCATACAATAAATTAATAAAAATTTAACTGAGAAATTCATGTTAGATTTTGTCAAAATATTTGTTCGTGTCAATTGCTAAAAAGCATAGTGTTTCTTTTCTGTTTCTATTTTTCACATAAATTATACTGATTGGCTTTAGGATATTAAGCCAGCCATGAATTCCTGGGATTAAGTGCTACTTATTCATCAATATTAAGTTATTAATATATTGTTAGACTTGATAAAAGTTTATTTAAAATGTTTACATCTATGTTTGTGAATATACTGATGAGTAATTTTCTTTTAATATCTTTGATTTTGGTTTCAAGGCAATACTAACCTTATAGAATGAGTTAGGAAGTATTTTACTCCTTTAATCTTCTACAAGATTTTACTTAAGATTATTTCTTTGGGAAATGAATAGTAGAAATCTAGAGTGAAGATGCCACCCAGATATAAACTTTGTTGAAAAGTTTCTAGCTACAAATTCAATTTTCTTTATAGTTTTCTAGAGTATACACTGGATTATCTACTGCTTCGTCAGTGAATTTTGGTAGTATCAAAGTTCTTCCAAAGAACTTGTCTATTTCCTCTAACTTGATAAATTTATAGGCATAAAGTTGTTCATATTATTCCTTAGCGATTTAAAAAATTTTTATGTGTATGAGTAGTTTGCATACATGTATACAGGTGCACCATATGTGTACAATGCCTGTAGAGGTCAGAAGAGGGTACTAGATGCCCTGAAACTCGATTTATGGAAGGTTGTTAGCTGTCATGTGGGTGCTGGGAACTGAACCTCAGTTCTCTGAAAGATAAGACAGTGCTCTTAACAAACACTGAGCCATCTCTCCAGCCCCTTTGTGATTTTAAAAAAAAATTTATTATTTTTATTTTATGTGAGTGTATTTCCTGCATGAATTAAGTGTACCTGTGTTGTCCAATGCCCAGAGAAGTTGAAGAGGGTGTCAGATACCCCTGGAACTGGAGTTACAGATGGTTGTTAGCTATCATGTGGTTGCTGGGAATCAAATCTGGGTCCTCTCCAAGTGCAACCAGTGCTCTCTAGTGCCCTGCCTTTGTGATTTTTTATAATACCTGTAAATTGTTAATTATGTTATTTTCTCTAAATTTTTATATTGATTGTTTATAGCTGTTCTATTTCCTGATCACTCTTGTTATAGGTAAACTTCATTGATTTTCTTAGATTCAGCTTATAGTTTCATTTACTTTTTCTACTGTTTTCACTGACTTTTTAAAAATTTTATTTATTATTTTTTATGTGTATGAATGTACTGTCTGCATGTAGGTTGGTGCACCCATGTCGTGCAATGCTGCAGAGGTCAGAAGAAGGCGTCGGATTCCCCTGGAACTAGAGTTAAAGACTGTTCTTAGCCACCATGTGGGTGCTGGGAATTGAACCCGGGTCCTCTGCAAGAGCAGTTGGTGCTCTTAACCACTGAGCCATCTCTCCAGCCCTTTCACTGACTTTTTACTACTGTTTTCATCTACATCATTTTGCCTCTTGGTATGGCTTGGAGTTTAACATTCCCTTCTTAGTTTTCTTAAAGTTGAAGCTGAGATCAATTACCTGAGATTTTTCTTGCCCAATATAGGCATTAATAATATAAATTTTCCCCAAGAAACACGCCAGAAATTCTTGGGGGCTGGAGAGATGGTTCAGCAGGGAATGTCTGGAAAGATGGCTCAGCAGTTAAAGAGCACTGGGTGTTCTTGCAGAGGATCGGAGTTGGGTTGCCAGCACCCACATGACAGGTAACATCATCTGTAACTCCAGTTCCAGGGGAATCTAAGGCCTTCCGACCTCTGCAGGCACTGGATGTCACAGGTGCACTTGCAGATATGCTGGCAATACACTTATACAGATAAAAAATAATAATAATATATTTTAAAAGAGAACCCTCCCAGAAATTCTTGTCTGTTGTTCACACCTCTGTTCATTTACAAGTTTATTTCTAATTTTACTTTCAATTTTTTCTTTGTCTTGTGGGTTATTTACATGTGAATTATTTCTTACATATTTGGGAACTTTTCAGGGATCTGTCTGGCTATTTCTAACTCAATTCCATAGACAAGAACATACTTTGTGTTATTTAAATCCTTTTAAGTTTATTAAGCATTGTTAAAAGCCCTGAATATGTCTTTTTAAAAGTGTTCCCTTTGCATTTGAAAGAAATAGGTAGTTTTTAAATTTTTTTTTTTTTTTATTTCTGTATGTGTATGAATGTACTGTCTGCATACAGGTTTGTGCACCCATGTCGTGCAATGCCGCAGAGGTCAGAAGAGGGTGTCGGATTCCCCTGGAACTGGAGTTCTCCTAGAATTGGAGTTTCAGACAGTTCTCGACTCCATGTGGGTGCTGGGGATCGAACCCGGGTCCTCTGTAAGAGCAGTCGGCACTCTTAACCGCTAGGCCATCTCTCCAGCCCCAAGAAATGGGTAATTTTTGTTGTTTATTTTAGATATATGAGCATATTGGTAATCACTGTATACTAGAACCTTTTGTAGATGTCTGATGTAGCTCTTTTCTCTAGTATTCTGCTTTGTGAATGCTAGTCATCTATTTTCTTAGATTCTCAGTTCTACTTCTTCACCTTAAGTTTTCCTGTATCCAGGAAATTCAACACTAATCAGGGCAACTGTGAGGTTCACTTTTTCTATGGCTTGGATCTTGAATGTTCACCAAAGGTTCATGTGTTAAAAAAACCTAAGGGTCAGGGGTGATGTTATTTGGAAATATTGGAACTTTTAAGAGGTGAGACCTATTAGGCAGTCCATAGATCACCAGGGGGATCTCTCTCTCTCTTGTTTCCTGGATATAAAGTTAAACAATTTTGATAGAATACTTGTTCCCACTGTCATGTGCTGCCTCATCACAGGATCAAGGCCACTGGCAAAATGATCATGGACTGGAATCCCTAAAACCTTGAGCTAATATAAAACTCTCTATTTATAAATTGATTATCTCAAACTTTTAACAGTGACAGAAAGCTAACTACTCCAACCTTACTATTCTTTTTTTCTCCTACTTTATTCTTTCATGCATTGAATCATGTTCATTTTCTTGGTCCTTCATGGCTTGTAAACCTCCTCCCTCATTAAGCAGGCGAATTCATCCCTATTATTCTATTTTAATCAAAAATAGAAATGAAGACCTGATTATTTTAATTAGTTAAAAAATTTATTCCCCATTACTAGTGCCAAGGGCCAAGACTCATCACTTTACTTGAATTGCTATGACTGCTTCTTTGTATCTTTTTTTTTTCTTTTTAAATTATTGAGGATCAAATTTAGGACATTTTGCATCATAGAGAAGTACTCTACTGCCATATCCCCAGCTTTCCAGTTGTCTTCTTTGTCTAATTTCCCAAAATTCCCTCCATAGTCACCAGAGTAATAAAACTGAAATGTAATCAGAACATATTCATCTACTTTAAAAAAAGAAAAAAAAAACAACTCAAACTTCAATGGTCCCTATTGCTTACAGGACAAGATTATATTTTCTTAACACAGTGTGGTGGTTTGAGTGAAAAATGTCACTCATAGGCTCATGTATTTCAGTATTGCTCCTCAGCTGGTGTGCTATGTGGAGAGATCCGAAATCTTTAGGGGGTGCAGCCTTGCTCTAGGAAGCATGTCAGTGCTTCCAGTTCACTCCTTTTGCTTCACATTTGTGATTGAAGACAGAATCTCTCAGTTTCTGTGAACTCCTGGTCCATGTCTGCTACTTGCTTTCATTGACTCCCCATCACTGGGGATTCTCCCACTGGAACCATAAGCCAAAATAAACTCTTCTTTTTGTAAGTTGTTCTAGTATATGGTATTTTAGTCACAGCAACAGAAAAGTAACTATACACAGCATATAAATTTTTCATCATTCGTCCCCTTAGAACTTGTTAGACAGCCCTGTTATAGAATTTAAATCTCAGCAATATGAATTGCTCCTGCTTTTCACCCTCAGCAATAATGTTTCTTATCTCCACACTTTTGCTTATGTTGCTAACTCTGCCTGGAAAAACTGCTTTCTCCTTGTCCCTGGCCAACTTATTATTTTTAAAGTTCTTTTTCAGAAGAAAGAGAGGGATAATAGGAGACAAATATTACAAAGGGGGAACTCAGAAGGGATGAAGGAAGGTTATACAAGGAACCATGGGGGTAAAGAGGAAGGAGCTCAAGATAGGGGGGATAATAGAAGACAGGTACTATCAAGGGAAAACAAAAAATGAGTATACTAGGGAGGCAGGGGAAGCAGGAGGGATACACAGGGAAAAAGAGGGGTGGGGAATAAATAACGATTAGGTGGTATGAAAAACCAGAGGGAAATATATTAGTTCAAAGGCCTACTGAAAAATACCCATACAATATTTATACATGAGTGCATGTGTATAAGTGAAGGCTATGTAACAAGAAACACAGGGCCAGATAGGAGAAAATTCCCTTCAAGCCAAAGGTAGTCTAAGAGACTCTCAAAATAACACAGGCTATTGTCACAGCCCTTGATTGGCTTCCTGAATTTGAAAGTAAGATCCTATTGTTGAAGTCAGGACATACTTTGAACAGAGGACTTGGAGCAACAGAGCTGGAACTGATCTGAAAGCCTCTTCCCTGCAGACTAGCTCTCATAGTTTCAGAGGATACTATGCAAGCTGCTAAAGGAGAAAAATCAAGCAATAGTCCAACCCCAGCTGTAAAGCCTAATAACCACAACACTGACCAGCACAGCAAACTATCTTTTTTGGTGCACTTTTATTTGGGGAGTAATCAATAGCTATCTAATTGGACTTAGAGATGGCTCAATGGGGCTCTCTGCTTCCTGTGCTCACTGGAAGATGTGAACCTCGGCTTTCTGCTCCAGCTCCTGCCACCATGCCTTCCTGCCATGATGGACTCTAATTCCCTGGAACCATCAATTATAAGCTCAAATAAACTCTTCCTTTTATAAAACAAAATAAAACAACAAAAGATGGCTCAATGGGAGGGAATTCAAGTGTGGCACTGTAAATAAACACAGCCAAATATGCATGCCTGTAGAGGCCATAAGTCCTAGAAAAACCCTGTACCTGTCATATCCCTAGACTTTTTATTGCATGATAAATATGTATCCTAACATTCACAGACAAGTATACATGCCAGCACTTATCAAAGAAGCTTCTTTTGCAACAAAAGGAGACTATTACAGAATTCCACAACTGGTCAAACACAGGGAATAAAGGTCTGTGAGATACCCATCCCTAAGTGACACATCTCCAATGGAATCTCTACACCTAAGGATCAGGGAATGTAGTGAAACTAAGAGTAGAGAGACTACTACTACATCTCTCAACTCTCACCAGTGAAGTTTCCTCATGCAACAGAGGGTGATTAACAGAAAGCCACAACTGGCCAAAGCATAGAGAATAAGAGACTACAGAGTGTGTGTCCCTGGATGACTCCTATACTAAACCTCACCCACTCAAGGGCTCAGGGACTATTGTGGAAGCAACTCTTAACACTTGTGTATAATTTTAACATTGAAACTTAATATATCAAAATCTAATTATGTTCATGTGTCTGTCTTAATACCTAACTGTAAGCTCTGTGAAGACAAAATTTATAGCTCAATAAATTTTGTAAATACAATGACACAGTATTTGGTACACAGTACTTGGTAAATAAACCCACACTAAAGTGAAAGAATGAATTATTCAACTAAGTATATTCTGTCTGTTTTGACCACAACAATTATCTACTTTTAAATATTATTCTTAAGTATTTACAACTCAGTTTGTTGTTAAACAAATGCGGGTAAACATTTTTACTGTGATCCTAATTTTTCTTTAAGTTTTATGATTTTCATACAATATAGTTTGATCTTAATATTTTTCTTTAGCTTTCACATCAGTTTCTTTTCTAAGCCTGAGATTTGGCTGAAGATTGGTAGCTCTGAGATAAACGATAAAAATTTCTAATCTTTTGCAGTATTTTGTATTAACTTTTTTCTAAGAGACAATTATAGATCTTAAGTTTCATGTACAAGTCATGCAACTGATTTTGACAAAACTGGAATAAAATTAGTAGTGCTTCTGATTAAAAATTAAAAATCAGTACAATTTTCAGGGCTGGAGAGATGGCCTAGCAGTTAAGAGCACCGACTGCTCTTGCAGAGGACCGGGGTTCGATCCCCAGCACCCACATCGCGGCTGAGAACCGTCTTTAACTCCAGTTTCAGGGGTATCCGACACCCTCTTCTGACCTCTGCCGCATTGCATGACACAGATGCACAAACCTACATGCAGACAGTACATTCATACACATACAAAAATAAATTTAAAGAAATCAGTATGATTTTATAAATTAAGTCACCTGTTGATCTGCAGTATATTCTGTAGCAGAGTCAAGACTATAAATCCTATTTGAACATTATCAGTTTGTAGTAAGTGTAAGAAATGGTCGCTCTGCAGTACTAAAGGAACACAGAGGAAAAAAAAGGTTAAAGATTCTGTTACAAGTAACTGTCTTTTGAAAATTAAAGCATGGCCATTTCTGCTAAACTTCCTGCCTTTTAAATGGAAATAATAATAATAGTCAATCCATTTATATGAGTGGTTATAGTCAAGGGGACAACTATAAATACCAGGTTAAGAATTTATTATTACTTCTTTTTAAGTTGAAATAACTACCTTCTAAACCCAAATCTTTTCTCTAGCAATTAATTTCAGTGACTAAAAAATAATCAAAATGTTGAATAAATGTTTTATCGGTTTATAATTTTTCAGCTCTGAATATCCATGTAGAAAAATGTGGCACTAAGTACTTAAGCAAGTTGTTTAATTCCCACAACAACTATTTCATCATCTCTAAATCTAGAATTCTTTTTTTTTTGTCTTTTTGAGGCAGGGTCTCCCTGTGGCCCCAGCTGGCCTCAAACTCACAGAGATCCACCTGCTTCTGCCTCCCAAGTGCTGGGACTAAAAGTGTGTGCCTGGTAAAAATAAATAAATCTTACAACAGGATAAGACATACTGTCCTAGAAAAGACTATGTTCCTAATAAATGTCTGTTTCTATTCTCTATATCAAATGAGCACAAGATTAATTAAAGCAAACCTCAGGTATATTGTAAGCTGGATCTGTGGTCATTACTCTAGCTTCCATAAAATAACAGTATTATTTCCTTTTCTATTTCCTGAGATAGCAGGTTAGCTTTCCTTCTAACACCTATTCCTGTTTATCATTTCTATGTATAGACCATTATTTCACTATATATCATTTTTCAAATGCTTAACAACCTAGAAAAAAAATCTAGTTCTATGGCTTTTTTATGCTGTTACTTTGGTAGTTAAAAAAAAAACCCTCATGTAATTAGAAGGTATATTTTCCATTTTTGTGTATTTCAATGTTTATTAGCAACTCTGGAATTAAAATAGGAATTTACGCCAGGCATGGTGCACATGCCTTTAATCCCAGCACTTGGGAGGTAGAGGCAGGTGGATCTCTGTGAGTTCAAGGCCAGCCTGGTCTACAAAGTAAGTTCCAGGCCAGCTGGGGCTACAGGGAGACCCTGTCTCAAAAATACCAAATAAATAAATAAATAAATAAATAAAATAATAAAACAAAATAAAAAGAAAAAAATAGGAATTTACTAAAGTCATGTATTTCATATATAAACTTTCCATTTACTCTGTTGGAAACATTTATGCTAATTTATTAAAAATTACTCCATTTTATGTTTTATACTGTTTGCCTTATAATTCCTGATTTTCAAAGTAGATGGTTACTTGGCACTAGGTAGAATAAGTCCTACCTCACTACCACAACTCATTTAAATAAAAAGAAACCTGACTCTTTACCAGTTTATCTATTTATTTTGTAATCAAAGTTTCAAACACATCCAAAAACAGACAGGATAGCAAAATAAATCCCCATAAACTAATCAATTTTAACAATGATCAGCTTGGCCAAATGTGTTTCACCTATCTTCCCATCCACTTCCATTTTAGTTGGAAACAAATCTAAGAAATCAAATTATTTTTTTATCCATAAATATTTCAACAGATACTGCCTGATAAGAACTGAACAATGAAACATAACCATTGTATTACTTAATTAAAAAATGATCGCTTAGCTGGGCATGGTGGCACACCCATTTAATCCCAGCACTTGGGAGGCAGAGGCCTCTGTGAGTTCAAGGCCAGTCAGTTCTACATAGCAAGCTCCAAGCCAGCTGGGACTAAAGGGAGACCCTGTCTCGAAAAAAAAAACAAAAAACAAAAAAACCCAAAAAAACTAAAACAAAAAACCCAGCAACAACAACAAAAAAACCTCTTAACCTAGCACTTGGGAGGCAGAGGCAGGTGGATCTTTGTGAGTTCAAGGCCAGCCTGGTCTACAGAGCGAATTCCAGGACAGCTGGGGCTACAGGGAGACCCTGTCTCGAAAAGACCCCCCCCCAAAAAAAAAAAAAAAAAAAAAAAAAAAAAAAAAACCTCTTAATTTCATCAAACAACCAGACAAGTGTTCCATGTTCTAAGTGTCTGGTGAAGTTTTAAATTTATTTAAGTCAAGATTCAAATAAGATCTCCATAATGTACTTACCTTTAAAATTTAAAATTACACATTATTTTATTTTCCTTATCTACTTGGAAAAGAAAATCACATAAACTTTTCTATGAGCTTCTCAAGATCTAGTTCTGTTAACTGCATTCCTGCAATTTGTCCCTTTAATTTTCTCTAAATTGGTAGTTGGCATTAGAGGATTGAAATGACTCAGGTATGAATTTTTGGCACACATGTTTTATCTGTGGTAAAGGTACTTAGTGTCTAGTTTTCTCTCTTTTTAAGATGCTGACAACTATGGTTGGTCCTAAGTCTGCATTCATGAAAGGTTACAAACAGATTAGCTATTCTTTCATGCCTTTTAAATGTGTTAGCTGTAATTCTTTTACAAAGAGAAAATTCCTCATCTATGTGTAAGGCAGAATAAATCCTTATTTTTTTATTTTTAAAATTAAATTTATCTTGGCTGACATATACCAGTATAAAATTATACATCTTTTTAAAAAATTTTATTTATTCTTATATGTGTATGAATGTACTGTCTGCATGTAGGTCTTTGCACCCGTGTTGTGCAATGCCGCGGAGGTCAGAAGAGGGTGTTGGATTCCCCTGGAACTGGAGTTAAAGATGGTTCTCAGCCACCATGTCGGTGCTGGGGATCGAACCTGGGTCCTCTGCAAGAGCAGTCAGTGCTCTTAACCACTAGGCTATCTCTCCAGCCCCCAAATTGTACATCTTAATAGGGTCATATGTAAATCCTAGTTCTTAACAGTTAAGAAAATTGAATCAGATCCCTAGCTGGCTCCAATGGTAAAACTGGGTGTGATTAAATCCACTGCAGTTATTATTATTATTATTATTATTATTATTGCTCAATTTTTTCTTCATTTGGCTAGTAGAGATCTCTTAACAACGACAATTTTTTTTCTCTTCTTCCAACATGTGGGTTCCAGGGATTAAACACAAATTGTCAGGTTTGGCAGTAAACATTATACTAAGCCATTTTACCTACCCCAGAAGACGCTTTATGCTGGCTTCTGAGTCCATTTACAAAATCCTGATAAACTTTGATTACTTCCTTTACAACTGGTATTTAGGATACTTTCTATATCCTAGGCCTACAGTCAGTCATTTAATCATAGGAGTGAGTCATTTTATAAGAAAAAGGTTGTTACAAACTCCATTTTTTGATCTATACATTTATTTTTTGCATATTAACTTTATGATCATTTAAGATGCTTTTTTTTTGTTGTTGTTTTGTTTTTTGTTTTTGAGACAGGTCTTCCTGCAGCTGGCCTGGAACTCAGAGACCAGGCTGGCCTTGATATCAGAGATCCCCCTGCCTCTGCCTCTCCAGTGCTGGGATTAAAGGTGTGCACCACCAGTCTAGGTATAATATTCTTTTAATACCTACATTATGGAATGCTATCATTTTTGTTACAGTTCTCTTCAAAATGGAATATAGTATATTTTAAAAATTATTCAAGGGTTTTCTTTCTCCTTTTATCCAGTCCTTATTTATTTTTTGTTAAGTTTTTTAAAACTGGGAATTTATAACAGTATTTGTTACATAATTAGGAAATAGAAAATACTTTAGAGAAAAAAGTACTTAAGAATATCACTTAGCTATATGAATATAACTACCAAAAGAGTTACAGTAATTTGAAGTAGATGCCTTTAGAAAATGAAACATGGGATGGGCTAACGAGCTAAGGATTATGCTTTTCAGAACTATTTGACTCTTTATGTGTATGCATGATTCTAAAGGGAAAAAATAGAAAGATTCAGCTTTTTTTTTTTTTTATAGGTTTAAATACTTGGTCAGTTGGTGATGCTGTTTGGGAGATCATAGAACCTTTAGGGGGTATGGCCAAACTGGAAGAGGCATATAACTTGGGGTAGGCTTTGAGAGTATATATAGTTTTGCCCATTTTCCAGTTTCTCTTTGCTCCCTGTGCAAGCCTGAATATGAGAGTGCTCAGCTTTCTGCTCTGGCTGGTTCCTGCCATGCCTCCCCCATCATGATGGACTATCCCTCTGGAACTGTGAGCCCAATAAACTCTTCCTTCTATAAGTTGCCTTGGGTCATGGTATTTTATCACAGTGAAAGAAAAGTAATACACTAATTAAAAAAAACCCAACACATTCTTACAGTGTTGCATTCATGTAGTATGGAAGTTTTTCAAAAGAATAATTGTGCCATGGTTATCAGGAAGGCTTGCTTTCTCAGCTTTAAGAAAACATAAAATTAACATTTATACTTTTTTTTCTTGAGACAGGGTCTTCCCTATAGCCCCAGGTGGCCTGGAACTCTAGACCAGGCTGGCCTTGAACTCACAGAGCTCCGCCTGCCTCTGCCTTCCGAGTGCTAGGATTAAAGATGTGTGCCACCCTGCCTGGCTTAAAAACGGTTCTTAGCTGCCATGTGGGTGCTGGGAATCAAACCCAAGTCCTCTACAAGAGCAGTCGGTGCTCTTAACCCTGAGCTATGTCTCCAGCCCCAACATTTATACTTTTTAATGTAATAAGAAATCTTCAATAAAACAATTTTGAAGTTTAAATAAATTTTATAAAAGTTTGTTCTTTAGTAGACTGAGTTAAATCATATCTCGTCTAGAAATATAAATCTAAAGCTAGATAAAAAATGCTATCTGTAATTTAAAAAATTAAATTATTTTCCTAAACTGCTCACATTACTCATCTGTATCTCAGATTTACTAAATAGAAGTTAGGAGAAAGTTATATTTTATCAATATTCCCTTTAATATTTATATAGCCAATGGTATATGATTACTGGTTACATTAAAATGTTTTCTCTTACCATTATGGATGAGTTGAATATGACCTCCCAATAGCCAGAAGAGAGAATCAGTCACAATTTGGAAAAAATGTAATAATTTTTCTTTCTCTTCACCCTTAACACAAAAGACAAATACAATTTAAAAGACAGATTAATATATAAGACAGATTATGTCTTACATGCATTTAAAAAAAAGAAAAAGAAAAAAATACCTCTCTGTGAAGTCAGAGGACTTTATTTCTGGATCTAATAGCTACCTGAACTTGTAGTTCTGAGTTTCTTTTTTGGTCTTTTTTTTTTTTTTTGGTCTTTTCGAGACAGGGTCTCCCTGTAGCCCCAGCTGTCCTGGAACTCACTCTGTAGACCAGGCTGGCCTTGAACTCACAAAGATCCTCCTGCCTCTGCCTCCTGAGTGCTAGGATTAAAGGTGTGCGCCACCAGGCCCCGGCAGGATCTCCCTGAAGCCTCAGCTGTCCTGGAACTCACTTTGTAGACCAGGCTGGCCTTGAACTCACAGAGATCCACCTGCCTCTGCCTCCCTCTGCCTCCCTTGTGCTGGGATTAAAGGTGTGCATCACCACGCCTGGCTAGTCCTGAGTTTCTTAATCAATGGCTCCAGTGTACTATTCTATCTACTATACACAGTAGTTATCCAGATAAAACACGATATGTAAGAGCTACATTTACATAAGTTGATACATTAGAACTTAATACCTGCTGTTTATTGGAATGATTTGTCAAGCTTTATAAATATACCTGTGCATAGCCCAGACATACTGAATTTGAATTTCCAAAGTTACAGCCTAGACACCTGCATTTTCACAAAGTTAGATGAGTGATTTAGATATACAGCCAGGGTTGAAAATCATGACAAAATGCAAATGTAAATATAATCATGTAAGACTTTATTATTAGAACTTTTCGGTTCCAGTTTCTACTCTATGACTTTATGAGAGCAGACACCATGCCATTTAGGTCCATTATAAACCACTGTCTACAACAATTCTGATACAGAGTAAATGTTCCATTAATGTTTATTCAATTCAAAAATGATTTTTTCTGTTAGTTCTATTCTTGTTGAAAAGTACAGTGAGAAGTTAAGACTGCCACAAGAAGGAACAAAGCAGATCCCAATGACAATGGTTGTCCATGTTTCGAATGATTTTACTACAGTACAATAGTAAAAAAACCACATTTGTGTTACGTTAAATATAAAAATATCACAATAGATTATGATTCTCCTTAGGCTAGTAAACTCCTTTTTCCAGTTTCATCCAAAGACACAAGGAGAAAAGGCATCATTATTTGTCAATCTTAAAGGGAGATGTGTTTCTACATGTCCAAACTATCCTTAAAAAGCCCATTAATTCATAACTTCTGACACAGGCTAACAAAATATGTCTGTAAATCATTTCAAAGTTCTTGAACAGGTATTTTTTCTCTTCTGATGTGATGGAGCAATCAAACTTGTTTGTAGCTTGGGCCAGGACATCTCATGTTGGGTTACCAACATACTGTCAAATTTTTAAAAATTTAAAAACAAAACCAGTTAAGTGTCCATCAACCAATGAATGCATAAATAATATATAAATTTGCCTGGATGGGGCTTGAGAGATGGCTCAGAGGTTAAGGGCACTAGCTGCTCTTTCAGAGGACCTGAGTTTGGTTCCCAGCACCCACATGGCAGTACATAATTCCAATTTCAGGGGATCCGATGTCCTAGTCTTCACAGGCCTTCACAGGTAATGCATGGCATGGGTGTATTTATACTCATGAGACAAAATACTCATACACATAAGAGCTAAAAATAATTTTGCCTTAAAATTATTAAGTAGATAAGACTAACAAATTCAGGTTTTTCCCAGATCTTCTTTTCATTTTAATTTCATCCTGTGGTCAAGTGCCCCACTAATCTGTTGAACTTTAAAAGGATTTTTTGGGTGGGTCTTTTTTTGAGACAGGGTCTCCCTATAGCCCCAGCTGGCCTGGAACTCATTTACATAGACCAGACTGGCCTTGAACTAACAGAGATCCACCTGTCTGCCTCCTGAGTGCTAGGAGTAAAGGTGTGTGCCCCTGGCATTGGCTAGTTTTTATTTCTATGCAAATTCAAGAACAAAGCAAAAATGCTAAATATTAAAGGCTATATGAATAGAAATAATAAGAATATATTTCTAGTGAAAACAATCAAATAGATATTACTCACTGACCATCCTGAATCAGAAATCTGAAACTTTCTGAGTATCAACATTTTGGATTTTGAGTGTTAGATTAGGTATGTTCAAGTATGCTCAATCAGCAAAGGGTATGCAAATATTCCTAAATCAGAAAAACTCCAAAATATAAATCACTTCTGGCTCTAAGCATTTCAGATAAGGGGCATATAATAATATTATTACTAATATAACAATATTATATCAAATAATATATATGTATGATATATTTAATTATAGCAATATATTACAGGTACTAATAGATGAGTGAAAAGAAACAATTATTAATGCTCTTAGAGGAAGATTATTTAAGTGCTTGGGAGAAAAGATAAAGCTTGCCTCAAGCATTGTAATCACTTGTTAAAGAGAGGAAAATAAGTGATAGTGAAATTTATTTAAAGGACTCAAAAGTCAATTCTTAACACAAACAGAAAAAAAAGACTAACCCTAATACAAGTTTTCAAAGATCACGTTGCCGCACTGATCTGAATTAAACCCACCAAATATGCAAATATTTATTTACTGCTAATGTCCCTCAAGGTGCCAGAAACAGAATTTGTGACCACTGAGTTAAATCCTCTGCCAAAATTTCTTATACCCTTCACATATTCTCCATATTGTTGTATTTCTCATTGAATTCTACTCCTGTAAATCTTTAATTTTTTATTTAGTATTTTTATTTTATGTATATGAGTGTACTGCTCACGTGTGTAAGTCACCTGTGTTGTGCAATGCTGGAGGAGGTCAGAAGGCAGCACTGGATCCCCTGGAACTGGAGTTACAGCCACGATGGGAGTGCTGAGAATTGAACCCAGGTCCTCTGCAAGAGCAGTCAGTGCTCTTAAACCACTGAGCCATCTCTCCAGTCCTTTAATTTTTTTAAAAATTAAAAATACAATAGTCTTGAATTTTTCATAAGAACGGCTAAGATCTTATCTACTTTATTAGCCTGACAATGACTTAGGATCAAACTTATATATAATTTGGGGGGGGTATTTTTGAGACAGGGTCTCCTTGTAGCACCAGCTGACCTAGAACTCACTTTGTCCACCAGGCTGGCCTTGAACTCACAGAGATCCACCTGACTCTGCCTCTGCCTCTGCTTGGATTAAAGGCATGTACCACCATACCCAGCTAAATTTTTTATTTAACTATGCATATGTAAGAAGAGGCTATATGAGGGCTGAAAGAAGTTAGAATCAGTTTCATCATCTGCCCATTGCTAGGCAGTTTAGAGTTTAGGTTCTTCCATATTAGAAGGTCTGTGTTGATACTTTCAACATTTCATTTAAACCAAAGGACCACATATAAAGAGCAGACCAAGAGCAATCCTTTAAAAGGGAAAAAAGAATTAAGATGATTTGGCTGCAAAACACAAAACAGTAAATAAATACATGCCTTGGCTGCATTGATGAAACATGTTTGCAATCGTCTCCCCAAAACAAGAAAATTTTCAGCAGCTGATGGGAGTAATTCCTTGTAAAATTCCTCTGCATCTTCTCCTGGATCTAAGCCCACACAGCAATGGCTGAAATAAGAGTACAAGTTTGTGTTAACCATAAATATCAGTCAAATACTCAAATTTCCATAGACATTGTGCCTCAATGATAATAATCTTAAGGGTCATTCTTTTGTTGACAAGCCATTTAAAAATTTGTTTGAAAATTAGTCTAACAACTTCCTAGAAAACTAAATAAACTATGTTGTGAACCTTGCTTGCATTTAGTTCTAGGGCTGACAATGCCTAAAAATTTCCTAAAAGACCCTTTAGGAAATGAAAGACACTTGGTTTAGAATAAAGAGAAATGAGCTAAGTTTTCAGTGAATTGTCTACAATCACTAAAAAGCCAAAGAATGCCATTTAATTCATTTTTTTAAGCCAATGTTTTATTGAAGCTCTGTACATTTCATACAAATGAATAGCATTTCTATTAAGTGATGTATTTTAGGCATCTGAGAGTTGAAAAATACCTATGGTGAGATTAATTTTCAAAGAACAGGTGAGAAATTAAACACTCTAGTTTTATAACTATTTTTCTTTTCAATATATCACTTTCTCAAGAGCAAAATATCTGCCTGTATATTCCTCACATCAGAAGGGAAAACAACAAAAGGGTTACCTAACTATAGCAGAAATACTTTATTGTACATTAAAGAAGAAAAAAAGCCATTTAGAGAACTACATCTTCTTGAATTACACATAAAAACTATTCTTAGGATAAAAGTTGAATATATCCATAAATATCAATAAAAAGTATATGTATGGTAGTTTAGTACCAAAAAGAGCTGTCATCTCAAAAGTAGTAGCATAATAAGTATTACTGAGCATTTTCAACAAAATGTACAGATAACAATGATAATAACACATTTAAAATGCTAAAGACCTAACTGGCTAATGCTCACATGTATCAATTTTCTAACTTTCTATTCAATTCTTAAATTACTTAGCACACCTATTTGATACAGCACCAATAAATCATGTTTGACCAATAGCTATCCTATCTAATTAAAAAAAGACTTAAAAAACCAATTCTGAAAATTAAAGCATATTATAGGGCTGGAGAGATGGCTCAGTGGTTAAGAGCACTGGCTGGTCTTGCAGAGGACCCAGGTTCCTTTCCCAGCACCCCCATGGAAGCCAGCGACCATTTGTAACTCCAGCTCCAGAGGAATCTAATGCCCTCTTCTTACCTCTGTGGGCACTGCACAACAGCACTTAAAGACACACAGGCAACACACTGATATGCAAAAAATGAAAATAAGAAATAAAACAGAAAAAAAAATACACATCTGTTGACTGTTCTTTGTAAACGCAAACTTTGAATTTGTCTTTTATCTAATAATAAAGTGGGATTAAATAGTTTATAAAGTTTAGGCTCTAAGACACAGTACAAATATGACAAAATGTTTTCAGTAGGGGATATGGGTTACTGTGCTGGATAGCTTTAGTGTCAACTTGACACACCTGGGTTGAGGGAGCCTCAATTGGGGAATTTGCTCCATTGGATTGGCCTGTGGCCACATCTGTGGTGTATTGTCTTGATTGTTGAGCAGTGACAGTATAAGAAGGCAGGCTGGGCATGAGCCAGAGAGCAAGCCAGTGGGAGAGCAAGCCAGTGGATAGCATTCCTCCATGGCCTGTGCTTCAGCTCCTGCCTCCAGGGTCCTGCCCTGAGTTCCTGCCTTGTGCTACCTGAGTGATGAACTGTGAACCAGGAGATGTAAGCTGAATAAACCCTTTCCTCCCCAAGTTGGTGTCGGTCAGAGTGTTTTGTCACAGCAATGGAAGACAAACTAGAACAGTTACCTAATGAATATGCAATTTAGATAGCTAAATCAATACAAAGCAAAATGAAGTTTTCTATATCTGTTCTATAATACTTTGTTATGTATTTTCATTTGGCACTTAATGTGTCCTGCCTGTATCATATAGTACCATCATAGAATATCTACTGTAAATTTTTCAAATACAGAGTTTTCATTTATTCATTTCTTCAATTATTTCTGAGTCACTAAGGATTTTAGGGAAAGAAATCTTAAGACAATCAATTATAATTAAGAGTAACAAATAATAGCACACAATATGAAAGAAAAATACAACCAAAACCTATCATCTTGAGGGTTCCAATTCCTGTTAGAATGAATAAAAAAGAAGCAATTGTTGAAAATCAGAACATGCTAACTTTTTGCTTCATTTTACCTTAATATCTGTGTAAGCTGGGAAATTGTAGTCCAACCACCCTGGATTCGAGAACAATCTTGACTGAGGACCAGCAGGCAATACTGAATGAGGTCATAACAATATATATCTTGTTTGATTTTCTCCAACTCTGAGCTTCCCAAAGGGGTGTTGTTTATTATTTCTAAGGCAAAAGACAATAGGATATAGTTAATTTTGTTCAATACATCTAAGAGCTATTTGCATTTTTATGTTGAAGTCATTAAAATATGTCAAAAAGGAAAAATTACTGTTCCACAGTGTTAAGGTTTTTCTAAACAAATTAGAAACAAAAGCTTATCATTAAAAATAGTGTAAGATGCATGCAACTTTACTGTTAAAATGTAAGTCTCTAAATGTGCTTTGGAATTAACCTATAGTTTATTTTCAGATTTTGTAACTTTATGTGTGGCGTGTATATATGCACATTTCGGAGTAATATAAAATCAAATGGGAACAAAAAGAGAGAAAAACCCATTCAAAGAACTGACCAAAACAGTAAACCTGTGTACCGAAAAGGTCATGGAAGACTGAGAAAAAGATGCAAGACAGGACTTGTGTATGACAGAATCCATGAGCTCTGACAGGGGGAGGGAGGGCATGAGGGGTGGGCATGGATGGGGGAATGAGTCTAAATTTGATTGGGAAATGTTGTGGGAAATGTGCTCAATAAAAATTTTTAAAAAATTAAAAAAAATAGTGTAAGAACTAGTATTTACTCAATGTCTTCCCCAATCATAAAATTATTCTCTTACCTTTCAACTTCAACAATATAACAGGGACATTTTGTTCAGGACTTTTTGCGACTTCAGCAGCTAAAGACAAGATCCTTGGGTCTGTACCTGTTGGCTTCATTTTTTTCTATCACCTGTGTTTTAACAGAATCAGAAAGTAAAGGCCAAAAGGCCCTAAAAAATACTCATTTCCTGGCTCCAGAACCTGGGTGCTTAATTATCATAGAAAACATTCAGGGAAACTTAAATGGGTAGAAGACAAACAGGCTGAGGGAAGACACATTCAGGAAAAAAAAAAAAAAAAGCCTGACAAATCTGCTTCAGGTAGAAGTGGGAGGATAGTCTGACCACATAATTTTCCTGAAAAAAATCACCCCCTGCTATAGTGACTATCTGTGAACTTCTGAGTCCCCCTCCTCTAATGCAATGCTTCTCCCAACTTTACAATAAATGTATTGAGTGAGAGAAAAAGACGACTGCAGATCAGTGATCAGTTCTAAATGGGTCACCTCTTTGATGCAAGAGCAGCTTCTGCCTGGATCCCAGAGGAATCCCCTTCCGGCCTTGCCCTAGAGCCTCCAGGAACTACTGTGAAGGAGAGAAATGCAAGCAAGCTATCCAAGGGAGTCCCCGTGACCCAAACTCTGGCGGTCCTCGCCTCCAGCGTCGTCCCCCCTCCCGAAACGCCCCCTCCTCGGGTCCCACGACCGGAAGGCCAGTCCCTGAAAGGTCGTCAGAAGGCGGTCAAGGTAACTGCTCCGCCTCCGGTCAGGTCCAAGCACGGAGACTGGACGAGGCGAGGCGGCCCCGCGCGCTGTTCCAGGCCCGGGGCTCCGGCCTCCTCCCTGCCTCGGGCGTCAGTTTCCACACCAAACCTCCGGGTCCGGCGTGGAGGAGGCCGACTTTCCCGTTGGAGGTCCCGCGAGCCTGTTAGGTCGGTTTCCCGGGGTCTCTCTTCTTCCCGCCGCCCCGTCAGGTCCGTTACCTCATCTTACTTGGCGTTCCTCCAGCTCAGAGCCCAATCCGTATTGCGTACCTCAGAGAGGTGCGACCGCACGGCGCCAAGCGTCGCGTCGCAAGAAGGGGCCTGGGGCGGGGCCGGGATGCGGCCAAGGGGGCGGGGCAACGTGCTCCAGACAGCCAATCTGACCTGAGGGGCTCTAGGGGGCGGAGCCATACGTCAGGCGCGAGGCGGAGCCTGTGTGTGGGGGGGTGCGTCCTCCCGGCTCGCTGTAAGTGCAGCTACTTAGGGCTGAGTCCACAGATGCTGGTTCATCCTCAGAGGACCAGGATGAATGGACCAGCGGGCCTGGCGTACCTGGACCGCCGCGAGCGAGTGCTCAAGTTAGGCGAAAGTTTCGAGAAGCAGCCGCGCTGCGCCTTCCACACTGTGCGCTGTGAGTGAGGGCTGCCCCTGGGGACACTGCAGGAGTCGTGGGACGGGGGTGTGGAGATGAACTTCTGGATTCTACTCCCGCGGCCCCATCCGGAGTCGGCGGTTGTGGGAGCTGCTGTCCAGGCCCCGGCGCTCATTGCAGGCACCTGCGTCCAGCAGGTGTGGGTAAACCCTGGGCGGTTTGAGACCAACAGTCCCTAGGCGATATGTGTCTGTCTATCTGCAGGGGTGGCTATGGGGACAAGCATGACAGAGGAAAGGAAAAGACGTGGAACAAAGGGCTGAATAGGGCAAAAGGAAGGCTTTGAGGCTCTGGGGACTGTACTTTTTTCTCATTTTGTCTGATGAAGGTTCTTAGTTCTTGAGGAGAGACTCAACGGTCTCAGTATCGCTTTCTCTTTTGGACCTCAGATTTCCTTGTCAGCTGAAAAGAAAAAAACCTGATTATTTAGGTACTGAAAGGTGTTTTTACTAATTTCTTTACCTGGACGATTTTTACCTCCCTATGATTTCTAACCCTTTGGTTTTCTTTATGTATTCTGGAACTCATTATAATAAATTATCCTTTAAATTGTTGCAAAGTAGGTTAAAAATAACCTCTTGTTTTAGCAGTTAAATGATACAGATGCCAGAAAGAAAAAATATCATGTCATTTGTATGTAAAACTTTTTTGCATAATGGCTCTGAAAATTCTACAGATTTTTTTGTGGCAAAGTTAAACCATTTCTCACTTCCTTTCTCCAGCCCTGCCCTTATTTTTTCATTTTTTCTGCCTTTCTCACTCATTTTTTCAAGTTGTCTTGTTTGTATAGTTTATACTCTGAAATAGCCAATTAAAAGTGTTTCCTAAATTTTACTTAAGTTGCAAACAATCTATGGTAACAGAGTAAAGACAGGAAGATTTTAAGCCTCCACCAATTTAATTTTTTTTTTTTTTTGTATTTTTGAGAGCGGTTTTATTAAGCAAAAGTAACGTTTGGTAGAAGAAACAGGGGAGAGATTTACTAACAGAACATCTTTAACTGTATCCTTGTTTATTTTTCCTTAGATGATCATACTCTATTATCCCGAGTTCACCCCTATGAAATACCTAGTG
Organism: Rhizomys pruinosus; assembly: GCA_009823505.1. Taxonomy (NCBI): domain Eukaryota; kingdom Metazoa; phylum Chordata; class Mammalia; order Rodentia; family Spalacidae; genus Rhizomys; species Rhizomys pruinosus. The sequence continues at coordinate 36,802 of VZQC01002316.1, forward strand.
GCATTCAAGNTCAAGAGGGCTGCCTCCTTTGGGTCACATTGGAAAAATATTTGGCTCCCAATTCTGTCCAAAGGAAACAAACCTAGGACCATTTAAATATCTCCCAACCTGGGTAATATGGCTAAAAAAATAAAAATAAAAAATCCACACCACAGCACTCTTCTTTCCAACTGAACCAAAGCATAGGCCTTGTTCTTCCTTCCACCCACAACCCTGGATAATACAAAAACAACAATAGAAAAAAACACCATACATAAATAAACAAATATATAACTAACACAAGACATTTTAATTTATTCTTTTTTATTTATTATTTTCATTTAGTATTCTTCAATAAAAAAGAAAATAACAACCTAACAATAAAGAAACAGGAAAAATAAAGAAATAAGTAAATAAAAATTAAATAGAAAATGAATGAAAGAATAAATGAATAAATAATAATTTTTAATTTAATTTTATTTATTTTTGTATGTGTATGAGTGTACTGTCTGCATGTAGGTTTGTGCACCCGTGTCGTGCAATGCCGCGGAGGTCAGAAGAGGGTGTCGGATTCCCCTGGAACTGGAGTTCTCCTGGAGTTGGAGTTTCAGACGGTTCTCAGCCGCCATGTGGGTGCTGGGGATCGAACCCGGGTCCTCTGTAAGAGCGGTCAGCGCTCTCAACCGCTAGGCCATCTCTCCAGCCCCTTATGTATATATTATATACATCATGTATACAATCTCTTCTCACAGCCATAAATCTCAAATTAAATGAATAAAATATAGCCTCTCTAAAACAAAAAGAAGGAAAAAATATATAGCCTCTGAAAAATGCCTTGCAGGTGCTTCAAAGCAAAGTTTGATTGATTGATTTTGATTGCAGTGTTGGAAATTGACCCCACAGCTTTGCATATAGTAAGCAAGTCCTGAATCCTTGAACTACACCCTCAACTTTATAAAGTTCTTAAATTGTTGGAATCATATTTTCAAAATCAAAATCAGATATTCCAGCTACAAGAATGTCATAAAAATATGCAAAATGATAATAACCACAAAGTAAACAAACCTAAGTTAGTCTGCAGAAGACATTACAAAGCTTTTCAGTGTTTTTTCTTAATGAAGTGGGCATAGTGTGGCACAGAAACATTCTAGGTTTATTGAAATAAAACTTGCCATTATCCTTGAGAACAGGCTCATATTTAACATGACCCTTTCACTGGGGGACCTGGAGAGACAAGTGAGCAATTAAGAGCTCTGAGTACTCTTGCAGAGGACCTGGGTTCAGTTCACAGCATCCATGTGGTGGATAACAACCATCTGTAACTTCAGTTCAATGGAATCTGACATCCTCTTTGAGCATTGCATGACATGGATGCACTTACATACAGGCAAAAGAGACATACACATTAAAAAAAGAACTTAGTGAAGAATGGAAACTATGTAATAGAGAATTTGGCATTTATATGGGGCAGATGGACCTAATTTATAGCAAGCAAGCCAATGTAATTTGAAAGAAAGTAATACTCTGTCTTATGTACAGGAGCACTGCTAAGGCTTTGGATAAGCCTGGTTGTGAATCCTGCCCTTGATCAAATGCATGTATAATGTGACTTTGAGAACATTGTCTAAGCTCTTAGCTCCAATTTGCATATGTGAAAATGGTAATAATAGCTACATTTTAGATTTTTCTGGAAGGATTAAGATAGCATAAGCAATCCACTACAGTTGTTAGAAAATGGTAAAGAATAGTCCCCATTACTTTTTTTTGGTCTTTTTGTCTTTTTGAGACAGGGTGTCCCTATAGCCCCAGCTGTCCTAGAACTTACTATGTAGACCAGGCTGGCCTTGAACTCACAGAGATCCATCTGTCTCTGCCTCTCAATTGCTCAGATTAAAGGTGTCTGCCACCACACCTGGCTAGTCCCCATTACTTTTCATGACTTCTATTTGTAAGTGTATGAGGAGTGCTAGTACCTGTAGTTTACTTAAGTGTTCTAAAAATGATTAAGTGCTTAGCAACAGATAACTTACCACACAAAAGAGTTTGAACAACTCATTTGAATTAATTTTGTATTTGATTTGACACTAGCTTTATAGTTTATATTCAGTCAAGGGCTAATGAACAATAAATTTTCTGTTTTTAGATATACCATTTATTACTGTCACAAAATGGATTTTGGTAACAGTAACTACAGAAAGATTGTCTTCTATTCAATTGTGCCCACCCACTAAAAATAATAAAGCTTTATTGTGAGCAAATATCACAAATTATACTAATTTAAAATAGTTTATACTTTACAGTTAAGGTTCTCTGATCAGCACAACTCTGCCTTCCCTTCCCTACCATAATGGACTGTACCCTTTAAAACTGTCAAAATAAACCTCTCCTCCTGCTGCTGTTAGGTATTGTGTTCTATCTTATAAAAGTTGGTATTTGTGTCTGTTTTTAGATGACTTCAAACCTGCTTCTATTGATACTTCTTATGAAGGGGATCTTGAGGTTGGCAAAGGTGAACAGGTGACAATAACTCTACCAAATATAGAAGTAAGTATTTCTGTATATTAAGACTAAAGAGATCTCGTTTTCAGGATTTCTACTAAATTTAAATGAAAATGATTGTATAGTCCATAAAGTGGTGGTTGGTTGCACAGCAAGCAAAACAAACATATTTCAAACTATTTTGGGTAAAACAATTTTAAGGTACTTGAATCCATTTAATAGTTTCAAAAATATAGCAAAATGTTTGGGACAAGGCTGGCGAGATGGCTTAGCTGTTAAAAGCTCAGGCTCAAAGTCTAAATGTCAAAATGCTTTGGACAATAAGCGTTTCAGCTTTTTTATTTTGGGGTTTCTGAATTTGGAATATTTTCAATTGCATAATGAAGTATCTTGAAAATATGGTTCGGGGGCTGGAGAGATAGCCTAGTGTTTAAGAGCGCCGATTGCTCTTGCAGAGGACCCAGGTTCAATCCCCAGCACGCACATGGTGGCTAAGAACCATCTTTAACTCCAGTTCCAGGGGAATCCGACGCCCTCTTCTGACCTCCACAGCATTGCACGACACGGGTGCACAAACCTAAATGCAGGCAGTACATTCATATATATACAAAATAAATAAAAAACAAAAAAAAGAAAATAGGGTTCAAAGTTGAAAATAGAAATGTGTTTATCACTGGGCATAGTGGCACACATTTTTAATCTCAGCACCTGAGAGGCAGAGGCAGGTGGATCTCTGTGAGTTCAAGGCCAGCCTGGTCTACATAGCGAGTTCCAGGACAGCTGGGGCTACAGGGAGACCCTGTCTCAAAAAGACAAAAAAAAAAAAAAAAACAAAAAAGGAAAGAAAGAAAGGTATTTATCTTCCATATACATTTTACACATTCACATTTACCTTGAAGATAATTTTATACAATATTTTCAACTTTGTATATGAAACAGTCCTCTGGCCTCCATGAGAAGCTGTACTCCTGTGAACATACTTACACATGCACATAACTTAAAAATTAAATCTTACAAAAAAAAAAAAAAGTTGCCGGGCGGGATGGTGCACGCCTTTAATCCTAGCACTTGGGAGGCAGAGGCAGGCGGATCTCTGTGAGTTCAAGGCCAGCCTGGTCTACAGAGAGAATTCTAGGACAGCTGGGGCTACAGGGAGACCCTGTTTCGAAAAGACCAAAAAAAAAAAAAATTAAATCTTAGCCAGGTGTTGTAGTGCACACCTTTAATCCCAGCACTCAGGAGGCAGAGGAAGGTGGATCTCTGGGAGATCAAGGCCAGCCTGGTCTATAAAGGGAGTTCCAGGCCAGCTGGGGCTACAGGGAGATCTTGTCTCAAATAGACCAAAAATAAATAAATAAATAAATAAATAAATAAATAAATAAATCTTGAGGCTGGAGAGATGAGTGGTTAAGAGCATGGCTGCTCTTGCAGAGGACCTGGGTTTGATTCCCAACACCCACAGTCTGTAACTCCAGTTCCAGGGGATCCAATGCAATATCCACAGAGGCCCTCTTCAGACCTCTGTGGATATTACATGACACTGGTGTGCTTACATACATGCAGACATAACAGTCATACAGATAAAATAAAAGTCATTAAAATAATGAAATCTTTTTAAATAAAAGAATGCCTTCTAGTTCTCATGTTTTTCTTAATAAAATGGATTTTAAGATTCTGTTCCTCTTGGGTTTCTTTGGTTTTATCAAGTAGAAAAAAACAAATAAAAGTTAAGAATGTTAGACTTTAAATGCTGGTAATTTATAATGTTATACACATTAAAAAGTAATGATAAACATTTATTGGAATGACATGGTTAGTCCCCCACACTGTGCTTTGTGATTTTTATATACTAGCCACTTAATTTTATTTAATTACAACAAGAACTAGGTGTTTATTCCTGTTTTATAGAGAAGGAAACTGAGGCATAGAGAGGGTAAGCAATTTGCACAAGAGTATAAAGCTTAATAGGTGACAGGCCCCCAGCTCTGTGGGGTGTAAGGGTCATTATATTCCCCAATAGCATACATGTCCAGTTTCCTTACTCCATGCCAGATCCTATTCCAAGGACTTTAATTTTTATAATCTGGAAAAGCTGGTATTATTCCAGTTTTATGTAGAAGGAAGGTACCCAGAGAGGGTTATTATCAAGTAACCAGCAGAGCAGGCCCCTGAACTTTAGAATCCTCCTGTTTGGCTATGTCATTATTTCATCTCAGGGATCATATCTGCTTACCCACATTTGCAGCAGTTTTCTGGCAAGCAGCTGCAATGGCACTTGCTTGTTCCCATATACCTTCAGAAACCTCCCTTTGCTGACCTTGTTTGGATCTCTCCCAGTTTTTTCCTTGGGAAAATAGGAGGCTAGCCTGAAGTGGAGGAGGGGATTGCTCTTCTCCCATAGGATGTGCTTACCCTGAACCTCAGCAAATTCCCTCATCTCAGTGAGCCTCCTTCTAAATAGAAGGGTGGAACTGGGAGAATAAAGAGGAACCCAGCATTCTGAGAGTTCTGAGCTCTTGCCTGCCCAGCCTGTTTGGAACAGTTTTGTATAAGAACAGTGTATGTAGTACCTCTTTGCCTGAACAAACAGATACAGATAATGCTAATGCCAAACTTGGAATAACAAGCAAAATGTTTCTTCTGGAACTTCTGATAAGGTGTAGGAGATGAAGAGGAACTACAAGTAAACAATTTTAAAGGCTAATTTGTATTTGTGTGTGTCTCTGTGGTGGGGTGGAAGGTGGGGGGTAAGAGTGGGTGTATGTGTATGTATGTTGGTGCAGGTGCCTATGGAGGCATTGGACACCCCTGGAACTGTAGTTACAGGCAGTTGTGTACTGTATGACATAGCTTCTGGGCACTGAACTCAGCTCCTTTGCAAGAACAGCAAAGGCCCCTTGCAACATTATTATTACCACTTTTTTGAAAAAAACATTGCACACAAGGGAATAGATGACTTGCCCAAAGTCACACAGAGCAAAGCCAGATTTTATTACAAGTATCCAGATTCTAACTCCTGTGTTTTGTTGCATCATCATGTATCACAACTATGAGCAAAGATCTGGAATAAGGACAGCAAGCTCCATTTTAAAAATATTAAAATGGATCGACAGCTTAAACAGACCCATAATACATGAAGAAATTGAAGATGTAATAAGAAACCTCCTAACTAAAAAAGTCCAGGCCCAGACGGTTTCATGACAGAATCCTATAAAACATTTCAAAAGGACCTACAACCATTATTACTGAAACTGTTTAGAAGGATACAAGCAGAGGGAATTCTCCCAAATTCCTTCTATGAAGCCAGCATCACTCTATTACCAAAACCAGGCAAAGATACAACTAAAAGGAGAATTATAGACCCATCTCCCTAATGAACACAGATGCCAAAATTCTAAACAGGATACTAGCAAATCGCATACAGACCCACATCAAGAAGATCATCCATCATGACCAAGTTGGATTAATACCAGAGATGCATATTAATACCATATGCATACCAACATATGAATTTCAGTAAACATCATCAAACACATAAATAGAATGAAAGACAAAAACCCCACCATCATCTCAATTGATGCTGAAAAAGCCTTTGACAAAATTCAGCATCCCTTCATGCTTAAAGTCCTAGAAAGAATTGGATTGCAGGGATCATTCCTCAATGTAATCAAAGCCATATACAGGAAACCCACAGCCAATATCATCCTAAATGGGGAAATGACAGAAACATTCCCTTTAAAGGTAGGAACTTGGCAATGCTGCCCCCTGTCACCACTCCTCTTCAATATAGTGCTTGAAGCACTTGCTAGAGCAATAAGGCAAGAAAAGGAAATTAAAGGAGTACTAATTGGAAAAGAGGAAGTCAAGCTATCCCTATTTGCTGATGATATGATTGTTTACTTAAGGGATGCTAAAAACACCAGAAAAATCCTAGAAATGATTAACAGCTTCAGCAAAGTGGCAGGATA
>VZQC01002316.1:61164-91560 GCA_009823505.1 Rhizomys pruinosus
TGGTGGGCTGCTCCCTGCGCAGGACCAGCCAATGGCGACTATGCCTGACCCCAAACCCAGGACCAGCTTGTGACTACCGGGGGGTGGGGCCACCCAGCCGGGCAATCACGCTGCTCTGGCTGGATCTAGGAGTCAGATCTAGGCTCCTCTGCCACCACTCAGCAAATCAATTGTCCTGCACCCATGGGTCACTGCCCTAAGTTTTTACCTGCCCTGCAGCGGTGGCGGGCTGCTCCCTGTGCAGGACCAGCCAATGGCGACTCTCTCTCTCTCTCTCTCTCTCTCTCTCTCTCTCTCTCTCTTTCTTTCTTTCTCTCTTTCTTTCTCTCTCTCTCTCTCTCTTTATTTATTTATTTATTTATTTATTTATTTTTACATTTTGTCCTCTTGGTTTCTGGTACAGTCAGAGAAACTTCTCTAGTTACAAACTATAGAAATGATCCCTGAAAGTATAGCCTTAGGATCTTCTTTTTTAATTCCATTCATTCACTCTTTATCTTTTAGTTGGAGAAATTAATCCATCTACAGTAAAAGTTATTATTAATAGGTAAGATTTTACTGCAGCCATTTTGTAACTACTTTTCAGGTTTTATTGTAATCTCCCATCTTTCTTTTTTACTAGGTGGTTTAGTGAATTATTCTAATGGTGTGTTTTTATTCTTTGCTTATTGTTTTTGATTTATCTGTTACAGATTTTTGCCTTATAGCCACAAGGCTTAAAAATCTTTTATTATTTTTGCATGTATGTAAATGTACCCATGTCATGCAATGCCCAAATAGGTCAGAAGAGGGCATCCAATTCTCCTGGGACTAGAATTATGTATGGTTGTTAGCATCCATGTGGGTGCTGGAAATCAAATCTGGGTCCTTTGTAAGGAGAGCCAGCACTCTGAACTGTTGAGCCTTCTCTCCAGCCCCCCTCAAAATATTGTTTGATCACAACAAGCTATTTTGAAATGATAGCAACTTGGTGGAGTTAAATTTGACTGGAGACTGTTCACCTTTGTACACCTGGATATTCATGTACTTCTCTATGTATGTTAAGTTTCCTGTTATTAATTTGAATAGGCTTTTTACTCCCTTGGCCTTCTCAGTTCCATCTTAAAGCGCAATAACCTGAATATTTGCTCTTTTAACATTATTCCAAAATTCCATGAGCCTTTATTCCTTTTCATTCTTTAAAAGATTTTTCTCATTCAACTGTATATTTTCAAGCAGGATTTTTTTCAAGTAGAAAATTTTGGTCTTGTCCTTCTACTGAAGCCTTCTGTAGCATTTTTAATTCCCCAGATAAATTTTCAGCTCAGAAATTTTTGCTTGATTTTAAAAATTTTAACTGAATTTTTGAGAATTTCGTACAATATATTTTGTTCATATTTGGTTTCTCTCCCCATCTTCATTCCTCCCTTGCTAACTCCTACTCAATTCCATGTTCTCTATTATTTTTTAAGGCCTATTGAGTCTAATTTGTATAACCAAATACCCTAGCATGTGGGTCTATCCCCTGGATCCTGATCACTCTATCTCTTAAAGAAAGCTGACTCTCCCTTCTCTCAGCAGCTATAAGCTGGCTTTGGTTTCTCAGCTAGAGTTGAGGCTTCTTACTAGCTTTCCTCATAGCTTTATGCTGGGAATTTGTCTGGTTTAGGCTTATATAGCTCTTGTGCATGCTGTCCCAATTGCTGTGAACATGAGTAATCCCTGCTACCCCACTGTTTTCTTATAGTCATCTACCACTTCTGGGTCTTATAATCTTTTCTGCCCCATCTTCTCCAATGATTCCTTGGGAGGTTATTGTTAGATATGGGTGTCCCACTCATGTCTAGGAATTCTGAATTTTCTTATTCTGTGAATATTGACCAGTTTTAGGCAGCTTCTCTGGTGAAAGTTGAGGGGTGCTTTAATCTATGGGTATAATAATTAGTCATTAGAAGTTGGTTGAGAGATGGCCTAGCGGTTAAGAGCACCGACTGCTCTTGCAGAGGACCCGGGTTCGATCCCCAGCACCCACATGGTGGCTGAGAACCGTCTGTAACTCCAATTCCAGGAGAACTCCAGTTCCAGGGGAATCCGATACCCTCTTCTGACCTCCGCAGCATTGCACGACATGGTGCACAAATCTACATGCAGACAGTACATTCATACACATAAAAAATAAATAAATAAAAATTAAAAAAAGGAACTTGGTTGAATACTATATTCAGTTAGAAGAATAATAGTAGTAGGTTCTCTCTTATGGCCTATGACCTGTCCAGGCTCATAGGTCTGATAGCAGTGCCACGTATGGATTCCATCTTGTGACGCAGACCTTAACTTCAATCAAAAAGTTGTTATTCACATAAAATTTGTGCCAATATTGTACCAGTGGGCATATCTTGTTGGGCCAATTGTTGTAGTTCACAGGGTTCACAGCTACGGAAGGTTGGTGGTTACTTTTCTCTTCTGGTAGCATGCATAGCACCTTATAGCACTATGAAGGCTAGCCAGTAGAGATGAAACTTTGCAGTCAATAGCAGCTTGATTTTTCCTTGTTTATTCTGTCTCACTTATGTTGTGTCTTCAATAATAGGGTCTTAGTGTCAAGTTCTGGTAGGCAACCAAGAACAAGGCCAATATCCAGCATTTTTGAGTGTCCATAAGACCTCTGATAAACAGCTCCAAAAGAGGGAGTTCATTCCTGGCTTTGGACTTTTTATTTGCTAGCCCTTGGGATCTGATAAGGGCATTGTCTCTTCATTATAGGGTAACTCCATTTAATTGTATATGAATATACTACAAGAAGCTTCTATAGTGGTAGGTTTGCATATAACTTTTTCAAAGGCCTTTAGTGTTAGTTATCCTTCCTCATACTCCCTCTTCTGCCCTGCCCTCCCCTCCTATTCACCAGCTCAGTTAACCCTTCTCTGTTATTCCCCTGTCCCCCTGCATTCTATCTCCCCTCCCAAGAAGCTTCCCTCCCATAACACCTTAGTTTCCTGACCTCTGTGGATTTTCCAATTGAAATACACATACATAAAGTTTGAAAGGTAACATTCACTTATGAGAGAGAGCATGTGATATTTGTCTTTCTGTGTCTGGGCTATATTATTCAGGATAGATGTTTCCAGTTCCATCCATTTACTTGTGAATTTCATAATTTTGTTTTTCTTAACTGCTGAATAGTAATTCATTCTGTAATTGTACCATATTTTATTATCTACTCCTCAGTTGATAGGCATCTAAGTTGCTTCCATTTCCTGGCTATTGTGAATCAAACATCAGTGAACATGGATAAACAGGTATCTCTGTAGAGTGATGTAGAGTCCTTTGGGTATGTGCCCTTGAGTGGTATGATTGGATCATGTAGTAGATCTGTTTCTAGGTTTTGACAACTCTCCACACTGATTTCCATAGTGGCTGCACCAGTTTGCACTCTAACCAGCAGTGAATAAATGTTCCTTTTCTGCACATCCTCATTATCAGTTATTGTTTGGTTTTGGATCTTGGCCATTCTGACTGGGGTAAGATAAAATCTCACAGTAGTTTTAATTGAGTTTTTATTTGTGTGTTTTTTGATGTGTAGTTTTTAGTTTTTTGTATATTCTAGATACCAACCTCTGTCAGGTATACCTGGTAAAGATTTTTCCCCATTCTGTAGGTTGCCTCTCCACTCAGATGATGGTGTCCTTTGCTTTAACAGAAGCTTTTTAGTTTCGTGAGGTGGCATTTGTCAATTGTTGGACTATATGCCTGTGCTATCGGAGTCCTATTCACAAAGTCCTTCCCTATGCTTATAATTTCCAGTATATTCCTTCCTTTTTCATATGAAATTCAGGGTATCTGGCCTTATGCTGAGATCTTTGATTCCTTTGGAGTTAAGTTTTGTGTTTGGTGAAAGAGAGGGGTACTGTATCTTTGACTTTCAGTGTTAGGTTATTGAAACATTTCTCTGCATCTTTTGAGGTTGTGAGGTTGTTTATTTTTTTTAAAACAGACATTATAAATTCTCCATCCAAGAATCTCCCATGCTGATGGCTACTTAGTGATTTTTCTGGCATCTTATTTTGAATAGCAGGTATACATGGTTTCCTGAAAGTTCCTGGTGCTTGTTAGTATATGACATCATCTAGGTATTAAAAAATTAACTATTTTTTCTTCCTAATTTCTTCCTTAATAAATTTTTATGTATATTTTTATTGAATTTTGTGTAAGTCTTAATCATATTTAGACCCTCTGCCCCGTCTGCACCGCCATAGCTTCCCCCTACCAGATTTCATGCATTTTGTCATATATATTATCAAGTCAAGCTTTTGTACCCAGATGTCCCTGGGTGCAGGTACATCCACTGGAGTCTAGTCAGCCTATCTAGAGTCCCTCTCTTAAAGAAGATCAACTCTCCCTTCAGAAATTCTAAGCATGTTGCTTATTTTTTTTCCCTCCCAGCTTGTGCTTATTTCTACCATTTAAGCACTAGATGGTGCTCAAGTTCAGATTTGCTAGAAGTCTGCTGTTGGTGTGTTGTCCTGTTCAGTGCTGAAGGGCATTCTAAACTCAGATTTGTGTCAAGTACACTGTTGCTGTATGTTCAGAAAGAAATAGGAGAGTACTAGAAAGACTTATCTGTCCTTACAAATGTGTTCCTGGGTCCATGTTAGCCCTCATGCATAGTAGCCTGGGGTCAGACACAGTAGGATTGGTTACTGTGGATAGACCAACCCCAGGTGCCTATGTGTTACCTGTGACTATCAATACTGCTGATCTGTGTCACCCCTGAGCCCTTGCTCCATCAGGACCAGTGTAATACTTGGTTGGGACCAAGACCCACACTGCTATTAGCTGCTTACTGCTAGACTAGTACAACCAGTTAAAGCTGCTGACTTGATTGCATGCTTTTCCCTGGCACTGGAGCTTAGACTGTCCATAGACGGGCCTGAGGATGGTACCATTGGGATGTATGCAGGGTTAGGAGACACCAGCACTAAGTTCTATGGCAAAAACCTTATGCTTGCTATCCTGCCCTATTTCTACTGAATAAAGTCTTGCAACATGCTTTCCAGCTTGAGGTTGCCATGGTGTTAGGGAAGGTAGCCTATGGGCCTCCAGGCTTATGTTATTAAACTGGGTCATGCCTGAGTCTCATACTCACAAGGACCTGCACAGCCCTAAGGTGTGTTGGGGTTCACCCTGGAGCTGGTGTTTATGTGGGCTCAAACACAAGTCTGACCAACTAAGCATATGTGTTAACCTGGCGCGAGGGCAGTTCTACACCCTCCTCTGTGAGCACTGGCCTGGTGATAACTGTGCTGCCCAAGGACGGAGGTAAATATCGCTATCCAGTCTCTTGGTTACCAAGGTTGGTGCAGCCATAGGACCCTTCACCTTAGGAGATGATTGTACCCCAAGTTCATACCATGGCTAGAACTAATGCTTTTAAAACTATTCTATCCTTCAGCATGCAAGCCTATACCTGACGCTAGAGAAAGTCTCTGTGAGCTCAGGGCCTTGAATTTTTTTTTCTCAGTGTGGTTGATCTGGCACCATACTTGAAGACAAAACCTTGCACTACCTTTTGGTTTTGCTCCCTAATGGGTAAAGTTCTGTTCTCTGCCCTGTCATCTGACAGTCCAGGAGATATGGTTGAGCCAGTCAGCCACCTGGTCTGAGACTTCCAAGGGTTTAGTTCCAGGTATTGGCCGGGTAGTAGGAATTACAGAGCTTTATTCAGTACTGTGTCTCATCAAGATAGAGCTGAATACTGGGTTTTAATTCTGGGGACTGGACTTAATTCTCTATCCTTATATCAAGTTGGGTGTGTGTGTTTCCATGCAGGGCCACTTGGAGTTGGGGAAGGGGGGATGGCAACTCTTTCCTTCTGACTTCCTCAGTGTATCTTTTTGTTATACTAAAGCAATAGTTGCTCACTTTATTCATTTATTTATTTATTTATTTATTTATTTATTTATTTATTTAGTCTTTTTGAGACAGGGTCTCTCTGTAGGCCCAGCTGGCCTGGAACTCACTATGTAGACAAGGCTGGCCTTGGACTCACAGAGATCCACCTGTGCTTTCTTAGCTCTTTTAAAGGTAGTTTGGCTTGGTGAGACTGGGGGGGGGGATCACCAGAAGATCTTACTTAGGCACCATCTCACTCTTCTTCCTTAATTTTCTTTTTTTGTTTTTTTGGTGGTGCTGGGGATTGAAACCTAGGGTCTTGAAAAAGCTATGGAAAATAACTCTATCAGTGAGCTACCCCCCCACTTTAATTTGTTATTTTTTTATATTCTTTTTTTGTCTTTTTTGAGACAGGGTCTCCCTGTAGCCCCAGCTGTCCTGGAACTCACTTTGTAGACCAGGCTGGCCTTGAACTCACAAAGATCTTCCTGCCTCTGCCTCCCAAGTGCTAGGATTAAAGGCATGTGCCACCATGCCCGGCTTTTTTATATTCTTTATTCATTTCACTAAGCATCTGTTTTTGCTTTTATTCATTTATTATTTTGCTTTTATATTCTTTTCCTGGTATTCATAATCAAGCCTTTAATTCTCAGTTATTAAATGAAAACTGAGCTTCTCTGTTGTTTATGTAATCACATCAAATGAGTTTTTTGACTACTTTATTCTCCCTTAATAAGCCCTTTTCCTTCTTTACATTCCTCTTCTCATTCACCTGGCAAAGCATTCAAGTTTTGCCAATTTAGCATATTGCATTGTAGAATCTCTTCTAATCTAGAATATTTATCTTTTATATTATACATTTATACAAGCTATTATTTTTTAATTTCTTTTTATTTTCTGTATATGAGTGTTTTACCCACATGTACACAAGTGTTTTATGCCTGTAATGCCCACAGAGGCCAGAAGAAGGTGTCTGATCCCCTGGAACTGGCATTATGGACAGTTGTTAGCTGCTATGTGGGTGCTGGAAACTGATCCTGGGTCCTCTCCAAGAGTAGTCAAATGTTCTTAGCAGCTGAGCCATCTCTCTAGTCCCTATACAGTCTAATCTTATCCATTTTTTTTAAGACTGGGTCTCCCTGTAGCCCCGTAAGCCTGGAACCTCCCTCTGTAGACCAGGCTGACCTTGAACTCACAGAGATCTGCCTGCACTCTGCCTCCCGCGTGCTAGGATTAAAAGTGTGCTCTTCAGCTGGGCGTGGTGGTGCCACGCCTTTAATCCTAGCCTTGGGAGGCAGAGGCAGGCCAGATCTTGTGAGTTCAAGGCCAGCCTGGTCTACAGAGTGAGTTCCAGGACAGCTGGGGCTAGAGGAGACCCTGTCGCGAAAACCAAAAAAAAAAATAAAAATAAATAATAATAAATAAAAATAAAAGTGTGCTCTTCTACTAATAACACATTTAAACTCATCCTCCTGTAACTTCTCAGGGCATAGACAAAATGTCAGTATATATTTATTTATCATAGCCTGTTGTATCAAAGATGGCCTAGTCCAATTCCCAGAAGGATCTTTTTTTTTTTTGTCTTTTTGAGACAGGGTCTCCCTTTAGTCCCAGCTGGCCTGGAACTTGCTATGTAGACCAGGCTTCAGAGTGCTGAGATTAAAGTGTGCCCCACCATGCCCAGCAGAATCCTTCTTTTTTTTTTTTTTTGTTTCTTCAAGACAGGGTCTCCCTGTACCCCAGCTGTCCTGGAACTCACTTTGTAGACCAGGCTGGCCTTGAACTCACAAAGATTCGCCTGCCTCTGCCTTCCAAGTTTTAGGATTAAAGGCATGAGCCACCATGCCCAGCCAGAATCCTTATTCTTTACTGTCCACATTTCTATTAGCATTTTGATTTTCTGAGCATCCAATGTAATCTTTCATTAGATTTTACTTATAGCATTTAGAGTCTCTCTCTCTCTCTCTCTCTCTCTCTCTCTCTCTCTCTCTCTCTCTCTCTCTCTCTCTCTCTCAGCATTCTCAGCATTTCTAAAGTCCTCCTATAAACCTTTTCCGAAGCTTTACCACATTGTCAGATATAGTTGTGGCAATGAACCTATTTCTTGCACTGGCTTCTTATGTTAGTTTCTATTAGTGTAACAAATCTCTGAGGTAATCAGCTTATGAAGAGAAAAATGTTATTTAGGGTCATAATTTTAGAGGTTTAGAAAATGCCCCACAGACATGCCTCAGTTGGGAGTTCCTTTCCCCAGTTGTATCAAGTTGACAACTGAAGCTAACTATAACATAACCTATGATCAGAAATTGTTCATGCTTTCCTTATTCAGTGTTCTGTGTTTGTAAAGGTCTTGGTACTGGGAATGACTTTAAAAATTAATGATTAATGGTACAGTTCTTAGTCTTCAAATCAACTATAGTTTGGGGTGCAGAAATTTCTATTTTAGGATCATTTACTTACCTAAGACGTCTGAAAAATTAACTCCCCAGCCAAATAGACCTGGTTTGTCAAAATCACATACCAGCTCATCAGGGCTTTGACTAAGTGTTCCACATTAACCCTTTTAGAGCCAGACTAGATATGAATCCATTACGTACTGTATATTCTTGATTTTCTGTACACTTTAGTCTTAAGGAAAGGCTAATGCAACCATTCTTTTCTTGGTCTTTCATCATTTCTAACCTATATCTCTCATAAGTCCCTAACCTACTCCCATTTTGTAGCATTCTCAATCACTAAGTTTTTAAAAAAATATTTTATCTTTTTTATTTTTATCTTTTATATGTATGGATGTATTGCCTGCATGTAAGTGTACCCATGCTGTGTGCAATGCCCTCAGAGGTCAGAAGAATTGAAT
The DNA here is from genome assembly GCA_009823505.1 of Rhizomys pruinosus. Lineage (NCBI taxonomy): Eukaryota > Metazoa > Chordata > Mammalia > Rodentia > Spalacidae > Rhizomys > Rhizomys pruinosus. The sequence continues at coordinate 69,893 of VZQC01002316.1, forward strand.
CCTCTGGAACTGGAATTGTGGATGGTTGATAACCACCATGTGGGTTCTGGGAATCAAACTTGGGTTCTCTACAAGAGCAGTAAGTGCTCTGAACCACTGAGCCATCTCTTCAGTCCCCCTCAATCACTAAATTTATCTCATACTTCTTGCAGTAGACATTTGATAGATCCCTAATAATTATTAACATATTTAGTATGATAGGCCTTTAGTTTTTTTTTTTTAATTTTTTTTTATTATTTATCTTTGTATGTGTATGAATGTACTATCTGCATGCAGGTCTGTGCGCCCATGTCGTGCAATGCCGCGGAGGTCAGAAGAGGGTCTCGGATTCCCCTGGAACTGGAGTTCTCCTGGAATTGGAGTTACAGACGGTTCTTAGCCGCCATGTGAGTGCTGGGGATCGAACCCGGGTCCTCTGCAAGAGCACCGGTGCTCTTAACCACTAGGCTATCTCTCCAGTCCCCCCAGTTTACTTTCTATAGAGGGTAAGGACAGCCTACCTGTCCAGGTCTGCTTCCTTCTCTCTTCCTTCCCAAGAGCAGCACCTTGCTCTTGTGTGTTTCAGTATGTAAGTCAAGATCTGGGAGAACTCTAGGTTTTACCTACTTTGGGAAGGCTTCACAGACTACCTAGGGGTAATGAATATACTTTTTCTACTTTTTCTTGTTTTGCTAGGGGACCTATTTAAGGTGCATCTTTTTCCAAATCTTGTTTCTCCTTAAAGACAACACCTTTGAATCCTAGGACTTGGCACGGAGTCTAACACAATGTAGTTATTCTTCAAATGTTCCCAGAGGGCATGTTAANTCTCTCTCTCTCTCTCTCTCTCTCTCTCTCTCTCTCTCTCTTTCTCTCTCTCTGTGTGTGTGTGTGTGTGTGTGTATGTGTTAGTGGGGTTTGAATCTAGGGCTTCATACATGCTAGGCAAGTGCTGTACCACTGAACTGTATCCTCAACCCTCTCTTTCATAAGGTCTCACTAAGATGCCTGACCTGGCTTTGAACTCACTCTGTAATCTAAACAGGCTTTGGATTTGGGATCCTCTTGTCTCAGCCTTCTGAGCAGTTGGAAATATAGCCCTATACCAGAAGGTCTTGTTTGATCTCAGCCTTTTAAATCCACCCCTATCTTTGTGTTTTTACTTTTAAGCCACATTTATTGGTTTAAGAGTAGTAAGTTTAAGTACTTTGTAAGAGTTATATTAGAAATACAACATGGATTAAAAAACAGTACCAGAACTCAAAGCCTACCCCAAGTAATGTTTATTAACTTTTTAAACAGGGTTCAACTCCACCAGTCACTGTTTTCAAAGGTTCCAAGAGACCTTACTTAAAAGAATGCATTTTGATTATTAACCATGATACTGGGGAATGTCGTCTAGAAAAACTCAGCAGCAACATCACTGTAAAAAAAACAAGGTAGGTAGTTCAGTTAAATAAATTATTTGACCAACACCAACATTTCTAAGGAAAAAGAGTTCATGAACTAAACTAAATTATTATAGAATGTGTGCTTTAAAAATCTTTGAATTGGGGCCAGAGAGGTGATTGAGCTGTTAAAAGCATTTGCCGGGCTGGAGAGATAGCCTAGCGGTTAAGAGCACCGACGCTCTTGCAGAGGACCCGGGTTCGATCCCCAGCATCCACATGGCGGCTGAGAACCGTCTGTAACTCCAATTCCAGGAGAACTCCAGTTCCAGGGGAATCTGAGACCCTCTTCTGACCTCCGCGGCATTGCACGACACGGGTGCACAGACCTACACGCAAACAGTATATTCATACACATAAATAAATAAAAAATAAATAAAATAATTAAAAAAAATAAAAAAATAAAAATTTAATGACCCATTGACTCTAGTTTTTAAAATATATTAGATAAATCCTAGTTGCCTATTATATATAAATAAACCAAACATTACTGGCTCAGAATAATTGCTTCTTTCTTTTTTTCAGTGACAGCAAATTTGGGATATTCTCTCTCTCTCTCTCTCTCTCTCTCTCTCTCTCTCTCTCTCTCTTTCTCTCTCTCTGTGTGTGTGTGTGTGTGTGTGTATGTGTTAGTGGGGTTTGAATCTAGGGCTTCATACATGCTAGGCAAGTGCTGTACCACTGAACTGTATCCTCAACCCTCTCTTTCATAAGGTCTCACTAAGATGCCTGACCTGGCTTTGAACTCACTCTGTAATCTAAACAGGCTTTGAATTTGGGATCCTCTTGTCTCAGCCTTCTGAGCAGTTGGAAATATAGCCCTATACCAGAAGGTCTTGTTTGATCTCAGCCTTTTAAATCCACCCCTATCTTTGTGTTTTTACTTTTAAGCCACATTTATTGGTTTAAGAGTAGTAAGTTTAAGTACTTTGTAAGAGTTATATTAGAAATACAACATGGATTAAAAAACAGTACCAGAACTCAAAGCCTACCCCAAGTAATGTTTATTAACTTTTTAAACAGGGTTCAACTCCACCAGTCACTGTTTTCAAAGGTTCCAAGAGACCTTACTTAAAAGAATGCATTTTGATTATTAACCATGATACTGGGGAATGTCGTCTAGAAAAACTCAGCAGCAACATCACTGTAAAAAAAACAAGGTAGGTAGTTCAGTTAAATAAATTATTTGACCAACACCAACATTTCTAAGGAAAAAGAGTTCATGAACTAAACTAAATTATTATAGAATGTGTGCTTTAAAAATCTTTGAATTGGGGCCAGAGAGGTGATTGAGCTGTTAAAAGCATTTGCCATGCAACTGTGAAGACTGGAGTTCTCACCACATCACAAGCTGGGTGTCCTGTGCCTGTCTGTGACCCTGGAATGGAGCAGGTGGAGACACGTGGATTACTGGAGTTCGAGGGCTTCTAGCCTACCCAGAAAACACAAACTCCAAGTTCAGGAAGTGACCCTGCCTCAGAGGAATAGGGAGGGAGCGATAGAGGACATGTGGTACCTACTCCATACATACATATGTGTGTGTACCATACTAACATACAAATATACAAAATAAAATCAAATTAAAAAAATCTTTAAATTTTTTCTAAGCTTAAATTTCATAGTGATCCTTAATGAAAATATTTTACCACTTTCCTTCATGTTATATAAATGTTTTTTGCTTTTGAATAATTTCTGTATGTGTAAGTATACCTTTTATATTATTATAGATAAAGTCATAGAATTGGACAGAAAGGACCATACTCTACTCTCCAGAATAATTTTATATTTATTAATAAAAAATTATTTAGCACCTAGACAAGGCACTAGACAGAGGAAATTTTGCTATATAAACATTAATTTCATAATCTCTTCTACATTTTAATATTAGCAGATCATTTAGTTTTTTTCTTAAGCCAATGTTTTATTGAAGCTCTGTGCATTTCATACAAATTACATTACAAATCAAATCTAGACCCGTGCCCCTCTCCCCTGCCCCCCCACCCCACCAGAGCTCATGCATTCTGTCAAACATGTTTTTCATCTTTTTCTCAGTCTCTCTCAAAATTCTCAATGCAGAAGTTTACTGTTTCAAGCAGAAGTTCACCGTTTTAGTCAGTTCTTTGACCCAGTCTTTCTGTTGTTGTTGTTGTTGTTGTTATTCCTTCCAATATCCATTACTCCAATATATGCACATATGCATGCCACATATATAACATAGGTTTTAGCATCTTCAGCTTATGATTTTTTTATTAGGCTGAAAGATGACATGTTTGAAGTCTCCTCCTTGGCAAGCCCAAACCACCATCAGTTCTGCCCTTGTGTTGCACACTGGGGTTTTCCCTTCCCATGGTCACCAAATGAGTTCCAGTAAGGACCACATCCTGTCTTAATCTTCCTGTACTGGTCTCCATGATACAGCCTGGGTAGGCCAACAATGGCAGTCTATACTCTGAAGAGTGGAAATCCCAGCAGTAGCTCAGTCCACAAGTTAGATGCCTCGGCAGTCCCCATCTGGCACTGAAGGTTTGGAGGATTCTGGGAGAGACATGAGTCTTCAGTCCATATTATAAGGTTGAAAAGCTGTGTCTTCTCGTGATCATTTAATTTTAAAAATTAATATGAAAATATAAACATCTTAAACCCTTTTTGGAAATGGTGCATTATTTAACTATGTAATATAAGAACATTCACCTTAAAAGCTAAACAAGGGGCTGGAGAGATGGCCTAGTGGTTAAGAGTGCCGACCGCTCTTACAGAGGACCCGGGTTCGATCCCCAGCACTCACATGGCGGCCGAGAACCGTCTGAAACTCCAATTCCAGGAGAACTCCAGTTCCAGGGGAATCCGACACCCTTTTCTGACCTCCGTGGCATTGCACGACATGGGCGCATAAACCTGCATGCAGACAGTACATTCATACACATACAGAAATAAATTAAAAAAAACTAAGCAGAAAAAAAAATAATAAAAGCTAAACAAATAGTATGCATAAAAATGGCTGGGGACAGCAGTTAAGAACACTGACTGCTTTACATATGTTGACCATCCCTGCATCTCAGGTATGAATCCAACTTGATCATGATGGATGATCTTTTTTATGTGGGTCTTTATGCGATTTGCAAATATTTTGTTGAGAATTTTTGCATCTATGTTCCTTAGTGATATGGGTCTATAGCTTTATTTTTTGCTTGTATCTTTGCCTGGTTTGGCATTAAAGTGATGTTGGCTTCATAGGAGTTTGGGAGAATTCTCTCTGTTTGTATCCTTCTGAACAGTTTGAGTAGCAATGGTTGTAGGACCTCTTTAAATGTTTTATAGAATTCTGTTGTGAAACCATCTGGACCCTGGCTTTTTTTAGTTGGGAGGTTTTTAATTACATCTTAAATTATGGATCTGTTTAAACTGTCAATCTCTTCTTGGTTAAGCTTTGTTGTTTCCCAGGATTTCAGATATTCATCTATTTCTCTTAGGTTTTCAAATTTAGTGGAGTATAGGTTTTTGAAGTATTCCCGTATGATTGTCTGGATCTTTTCTTTGTCTGTTGTGATGTTTCCCCTTTCATCATGAATACTATTGATTCGGAGTTGCTCTCTCTTTTTCTTGGTTAACTGGGCTAGAGGTCTGTCCATTTTGTTTATCTTTTCAAAGAACCAGATTTTAGATTGTTGATTTTATGTATTGTTTCTTTGTTTCTATTTCATTGATTTCTGCTCTGATTTTTGTTATTTCTTCCTGTCTGTTGGGTTTAGGGTTCATTTGTTGTTTTCTCAAGTGTTTTTAGCTGCAGTGTTAGATCATCTATTTGTTCCCTTTCTGTTTTTTTTTGATGTGGGTACTTAGGGCTATAAATTTCCCTCTCAAGACTACTTTTAAAGTATCCCACAGGTTTTGTTATGTTGTATTGTCTTTTTTGTTCAGTTCTATGAATACTTTTATTTCACTCTTTATTTCTTCCCTGACCCATTCATTATTCAGGATTGTGTTGTTTAGTCTCCATGTGTTCTCATAGCTAGTTTGGCTTATTCTGGTGTTCATATTGAGCTTTATTGCACTGTGGTATGATAGAATGCATGGAATAATTTCTATCCTTTTGTATTTGTTGAAGTTCCTTTTGTGTCCCAGTATGTGGTCAATTTTGGAGAATGTTCTGTGAGGTGCTGAGTAGAAAGTATATTCTCTGGTGTTTGAGTGGAATATTCTGTAGATGTCTGTGAAGTCCATTGGGTGTATTGTATTATTCAATTCTGATGTCTCTCTGCTTATTTTTGTCCTGTTTATCTATCCAAGGGGCTCAGTGGGGTGTTGAAATCCCCCACTAGTAGTGTCTTGAGGTCCTGCAGAGTAGCGTTTATAAAGTTAGGTGCACCAGAGTTTGGTATATAGACATTTAGGATTGTGAAGTCTTCATGGTTCATTGTTCCTTTGACAAGGATGTAATGACCCTCTTTGTCTCTTCTGATTAAATTTACTCTGAGATCTATCTTGCCTGATATTAGAATAGCTACTCCAGCTTCTTTCTTGGTACCATTCACTTAGGATATTTTTTTCCATCCTTTCACTCTAAGGTGGTGTCCATCCTTGAGGGTGAGATGCGTTTCTTGTAGACAGCATATAGAAGGATTCTGTTTCATAATCCATTTTCCCAGTCTATGTCTTTTGACTGGGGAGTTTAGACCATTAGTATTTAAGGTTATTATTGAGAGATGTGTGTTGCTTCCTTTTACCTTATTTTTTGTTTGCATTCTTGGTCTAGGTTTGTTTTTACTCTGTATGATTTTGTTGCTTTCTTTAATTGCTTAGGGATAGTTGTTCCTTTCCTCTGCTCTTTGGATTGCTTTGAGGATTTTCTAAAGTTTTGATTTCTTAGACATGTATTCTTTGATCTTGTTCATGTCATGAAAGATTCTTCTTCTCCTTTGATTATAATTGGCATTTTTGCTGGATATAGTAGTCTGGGTTGGCATTTAAAGTCATTTAGTACTGGGAATAGTTTGGTCTACATTCTTCTAGCTTTCATAGTTTGCACTGAGAAGTCAGCTGTGATTCAGATGGATTTCCCCTTATATGTAGTTTGTTGTTTTTCTCTGTGGCTTTCAGTATTTTGTCTTTGTTTTGAGCATCTAGTGTTTTAACAATTACATGGCATGGGGAATTTCTTTTCTTTTCCTGTCTGTTTGGTGTTCTATGTGCTTCTTGTATTTGTGTGGGTTTGTCTTTTTCCAGTTTGGGGAAATTTTTAGACTGAAAGACAAAAACCTCATGATCATCTCAATTGATACAGAAAAAGTCTTTTGACAAGATCCAGCATCCCTTCATGTTTAAAGTCATAGAGGGAATAGGACCGAAAGGAACATTCCTCAACATGTTCAAAGCCATATATAGCAAACCCACTGCCAACACCATCCTAAATGGAGAAAAATTGGAACCATCTCCCTTAAAGGAGGGAACCTGGTAAAGTTGCCCCTTATTGCCATTACTCTTCAACATAGTGCTTGAACCATTTGCTAGGGCAATAAGACAAGAGAAGGAAATTAAAGGAGTACTGATCAGAAAAGAAGTTAAGCTAACCCTTTTTGCAAGTGATGTAATAGTTTACCTAAGGGATGCTAAAAATGTCACCAGAAAACTTCTAGAAATGATTAAGAGTTTTAGTAAAGTGGTGGGCTACAAAATTAACCTAGAAAAATTAGTAGCCTTTCTTTACATCAACAATAAACAAGTGGAGAAGGAATATAAGAAGACCTTCTCACTCATAATAGCCTCAAATATCATAAGATACCTGGGAACAAACCTAACCAAAGATACCAAAGACTTGTACAACAAAAATTTTAAACCCCCGAAGAAGGAGATTGAAAATGACATCAAAAGATGGAAAGACCTCCCATGCTCATGGATTGGGAAAATTAATATAGCAAAAATGTCCATTTTACCCAAATTGATATACAGATTCAATGCAATCCCAATCAAAATCCCTATGAGCTTCTTCACAGACTTGGGAAAAAAAATCCTTAAATTCATATGGAAAAACAAAAGACCCCAAATAGCTAAAGCAACCCTGACTGAAAAATGCTATACAGGGGAGATTGCTTGACCAGACTTCAAACTATATTACAGGGCCATAGTCATAAAGACAGCCTGGTACTGGCACAAAAACAGACCCACTGACCAATGGAGCAAAATTGAAGATCCAAACTTGAGCTCATACAATTTCAGCCACCTCATATTTGACAAAGGGGAAAAAAACTCAACAGAGGAAGGATAGCATCTTCAGCAAATGGTGCTGGCAAAATTGGATCACCATTTGTAGAAGAACAAAATTAAATCCCTACCTCTCATCCCATACAAAAATCAACTCCAAGTGGATCAAAGATCTCAACCTGAAACTTGAACCCTGAAGGTAATAGAAGAAAAAGTTGGCAACAACCTACAAGACATAGGCATAGGAAAAGACTTTCTAAATCAGACAGTAGCTGCACAGGAAATAAGGTCAACAGTCAACAAATGGGACCTCATCAAACTCAAAAGCTTCTGTACAGCAAAAGAAACAATCAAAGAAGTGAAACCCAGAGAGTGGGAGTAAATCTTCACCAGTGATACATCTGACAGAGCATTAATGTCAATAATATATAAAGTACTCAAAAAACAAAGAAGAAAACAAATGACCTACTCAAAAGATGGAGTAAAGAGCTGAACAGAGACTTCACCAGTGAGGAATTAAAGATGGCTGAGAAACATCTTAAGTGTTCGACATCATTAATAATTAAGGAAATGCAAATTAAAACCACTCTCAGATATCATCTCACTCCGATACAACTAGCTAAGTTCAAGAAAACAAAAGACACCAAATGCTGGAGAGGTTGTGGGGACAAGGGAGCACTCATCCACTGCTGGCGGGAATGTAAACTTGTACAACCACTATGGAAAGCAGTGTGGAGAACCCTTAAAAGACTCAAAATGAGCCTACCACCTGACCCAGTCGAACCACTCCAGGGTATATGCCCAAAAGACTCATCCTACCTCAAAGATACATGCACATCTATGTTTATTGCAGCTCTCTTCACAATAGCAAAGAGCTGGAACCAACCCAGTTGCCCCTCAACAGATGAGTGGATGACAAAAATGTGGTACATCTATACAACGGTAAAGAAAGATGACATTATGAACTTTGCAGGTAAATGAATGGAGCTTGAAGCCATTATGCTAAGTGAAGTAACACAGTCCCAGAAAAACAAATGGCGAGTGGTTTCCTGCATTTGTGGATGCTAACACCAAATCCTCCAGATGAAAGGCAAGCTGAACAACAGTATTGTTATATTTCTGTTTATCTGAAAGCAGTATGTTGTTATAATGTAAATCTCTCAAAGGGCTCTAGAATCCACCCACTTGGGGCTGGAGAGATGGCCTAGCAGTTAAGAGTGCCAACCGCTCTTACAGAGGACCCGGGTTCGATCCCCAGCACCCACATAGCAGCCGAGAACCATCTGAAACTCCAATTCCAGGAGAACTCCAGTTCCAGGGGAATCTGAGACCCTCTTCTGACTTCCACGGCATTGCACGACACGGGTGCACAAACCTACATGCAGACAGTACATTCATACACATACAGAAATAAAAAAAATTAATAATAAAAAAATTAAAAAAAAAAGAATCCACCCACTTATTTTCAGACTCTGTAATTACTGTATATGGGTGGAGAGTATGTATCCATATTTTAGAGTAATATAAAATCAATGGAGGAAAATGTGAATTCCTAAGCATAAAAAAAGACTGAGAGAAAGATGCAGGACAGTTATGACAGAATACATGATCTGGGGTGGTGGGATGGGGGAAGGGAAAAGGGAGTATGTCTAAACTGAATTGAAAAATGATCTCTGAAATACACAAAACATCAATAAAAGCATTAAAAAAAGAACACTACACTTGGAGAGGACCCATGTTCAATTTCCAGCACCCACATGGTGACTAACAATCGTCTTTAACTCCACTTGACCCCTGAAGCATTGCATGACATGGGTACACTCACATACATGCAGGCAATACACTCATACACATAAAATAAAAAATAAATAATAAATTGCTATAAGAATTAAGAGGCACCAGGCATGGTGGTGTATGCCTTTAATCCCAGCCCTTGGGAGGAAGAAACAGGTGGAGTTTTAGGAGATTGCTGTTAGCCTGGTCCACATAGTGAGTTCCAGGCCAGCTGGAGCTGACTAAACTCCAGTAGATGAACCTGCATCAAAGGGCATCTGGGTACCAATGCTTGACTGGATAGAATTTAACACATATGACAGAATGCATGAAATATAGGAAGATGGGGGTAAAGCTATGAAGGTGTGAGTGGGGGGAGGAGGTCTAAATTTAATTAAGAACTATTATAATATGAAATATAAAAAACTCAGCAGAGGCAGGTGGATCTTTGTGAGTTCAAGGCCAGCCTGGTCTACAGAGCGAATTCCAGGACAGCTGGGGCTACAGGGAGACCCTGTCTCGAAAAGACCAAAAAAAAAAAAAAAAAAATAATAATAATAATAATAAAATATTTTTAAAGGACAGAAAATTAAGAGGAGAGATCATAGTTTATTAAAATATTAGAGAAACCTCACTGATAATTTCCTTCAAAGGAAATGAAATCATAGGAATTACCTTGAATGTATTATAAAGACAGAAGTTTCCATTGTGAAAGAATGCAGGGATGAATATTATCAAAGTACATAATATACATATATGAAAATATTATAATGAAGCCCATTATTTTGTACAACTAATATACTCTTGCAAAAATGTGGGGGGTTTTTTGTTTTTTTGGAGGGGGTCTTTTTGAGACAGGGTCTCCCTGTAGCTCCAGCTGTCCTGGAATTCACTATGTAGACCAGGCTGGCTTTAAAAGCAAAGAGGTCCACCTGTCTCTGCCTCCCTATTGCTGGGATTAAAGGAGAGTACCACCATGCCCAGCACAAAAATGTGTTTTTAAAAAACTCCCACTAGGCATGATAGTGCATACCTTTAATCTCAGCACTCAGGAGGCAGTATTGGCAGATCTCTGTAACATCAAGGTCAACCTGGTCTATGTAGCAAGTTCCAGGCCAACTAGCGCTTCAGGGAGAGCCTGTCTAGAAAAACAACAAAAAGTTCCCAAAGCCAACCTCAACTCAGAAAAGAAACCTCTATAAGTATCTTCCCCAGCTCCCTTAAACTGATCGGAAAGGATATAAACAAGTATAAAGGCAGGAATATATCTAATATTTTTCTGGGCCAATGAATAAGACATGTTTGAACAGAGCAGAAACTCATTTCTGTGCCTGTGTACAAATATTGGAAAGTATGGGTGATTTTTGTAGTGGATTAGAGGTAAAGTTGTAAAGGTAGGTTGAGGTTAAGGCCTTGTCCTAACTAAGAAGTTAGGACATTTTCTTGTTGGCATATTAATTGGTTACTTATTAAGATCTTTCAAACCAGAGAATGACATGTTTACACTTCTGAAGCATTAGTCTGGCAAAGAAACCGACTTAAAATGAAGGAATGTAGAAATCAGGAAAATGTGTAAACCAGGATTTTTTTTATACTGATAGTGAAAGAAGAAAAATGAGATGCCAAGTACTGTGGGAAGGAAGAACCAACAGGAGATAGTGACGGGAAATGGCAGAGGCCAAGGTCAAACATAATTTTGTTATGTACTTTTAAAGATGTTTTAAAAAGTATTTGAGGGGCTGGAGAGATGGCCTAGCGGTTAGGAGCGCCGACTCTATTGCAGAGGACCCGGGTTCGATCCCCAGCACCCACATGGCGGTTGAGAGCCGTCTGAAACTCCAATTCCAGGAGAACTCCAGTTCCAGGGGAACCCGACACCCTCTTCTGACCTCCGCGGCATTGCACGACACGGGTGTTCAAACTTGCGTGCAGACAGTACATTCATACACATACAGAAATAAATAAAATTAATAAAAAAATTAAAAAAAAAAGTATTTGAGTCTCCTTTTAATGTCTTTCTTAAAATTATGAATGAAAAATAAGGAAGTAATTTAGTTTTAATAGAAATCATACTTTTACACTTAATATATCTCTTTTTCTGTCATTGTTCCACTTTTTTTCTCTCTCAGTGGAAGAGTTACATCTCTCTCTTGTGTGTGTATGTCGCACATATAAGAACTTAATAAATACTTGTTAAGTGAATTAAGTTAATATTTTAATTCTTCAGTGTCATTTGAGAGATTTCTAAGGAAAAGATTAAGTGATAAAATTGAAAAACTTAGTAAGTTGAATTTGCTATATTGCTATTTTATCTGTTTTGATATTTGATATTCTTAATCTCAGAGTTGAAGGAAGTAGTAAAATTCAGTACAGAATAGAACAGCAGCAGCAGCAGCAGCAGCAGCAAATGCAGAATTCAACTAGGACCTCCAATCTTGTAGACCATTCTCCATCAGAAGACAAGATATCTCCAACATCTCTAATGGATGATATTGAAAGAGGTAAAAATCTAATTGTATATGATGTCATTTTATAAGAGGTAAATAATGTTAAGTCGTGGTGGTGCATGCCTTTAATCCCAGCACTCAGGTGGATATCAGAGATCAAGCCCAGTCTGGTCTATACAGCCAGTTCCAGATGGGGAGACCCTGTCTCCAAAAAAAAAAAAAAAAAAAGGTGGCTGGGTGTTTCGGGTATTGGTGGTGTATTCCTTTAATCTCAGCATTCAACTTGGGAGGCAGAGGCAGGCGGATCTCTGTGAGTTCAAGGCCACCCTGGTCTACATAGCAAGTTCCAGGCCAGCTGGAGCTACAGGAAGACCCTGTATCAAACATAAAATAAAAATGGTAAGTAATGTTAAGTAAAAGTTTTCATTTTCATTAACATTAGGACTAACCATAGGTTCTAACAAGAGCATAATATATTTCAAGATTATATACTTTCTATGTCCAAATTTTGAACAAACCCAGGTTCCCAAAGTCCAGTGGGGGAAGCTTGTATGCACAGGCATGTTGTCAATCAGGAGTCCAGACTAATTCCGGAGCTCATGATTCACCCCTATCTCTCCGAGCCCTTACAGTTCTCACCATGCCTCCTCTTCCGCAGTTTGTTTCCCGGGGCTTGGGAAAGGGGCACAAGTGGGTGAGAAGAAAACAGTCTAATTCTTTGGAGTGTCATTTTGGACTCCATCTGTTCAGTTTGTTTCCCTTCATGGTTGACAGTTTCCCAGTGATACTTTTAGTCATACTAAACAAGCACAAGCATTGGATGTACAGCATTTAAGCAGTACCAATTATTTATGTCAAGCTAACGTGGCAAAAGGCACCAATCACCTAATGTATGACATACTGAGTAACATCAATGTTATCTGAAAACAACTGTGTCATTATATTGTAGAATCCCTTAAAAAAAAAAAAATAAATAAAATAAATGTATAAATAATATTTTAAAGTCATGAAGCCACAAAGAAATTTTATTCAGCCATAAAAAATTAAATTATACCCAGGTATGGTGGCCTTTAATCTCAGCACTTTGGGAGACAGAGGCAGATGGATCTCTGTTAGTTCAAGGCCAGGCTGATCAACATGTAGGTTTCAGACCATTCTAGGCTACAAGAGACCCGGTCTCAAAAAGCCTGATTTGGTTTCATTGAAGGATGTGTACTCATGGATCATCATCTTATAGCTAAAAATGAAAAAAAAAAAAAAAACAGAAAGATCAGACATTATGGAAAATGCATGATCTGGGATGGGGGGGGGGTAGGGGAAGGGAAAGGGAAATATGCCTGAACGTGAATTGGAAAATGGTGTATGAAAATGCACAGAGCAATCATAAAAAAAAAAAAAAAAGAAAATAAATAATAAATACAAAAAAAAAAAAAAAAAAAAAAGATTATATACTTTCCTGGAGTAATGATGTAACTCCTAACAGAGTTGCTATATAAATAAGACTATATCCATTTAAGAGAATTTCTATCTTTTTATTATTATTCAGGGTAAAAAGTGGTTGTTTAGCTATGTGTAACTAGAGTTCACATCTTTTTGGCAGCTGTGATGATTTGTATTCAGTTCTTCATAGCATCTTCCAGGTTGCTTATTATTTTTTTAATTACTTTTATTTTTATTTTATGTATTGCCTCCATGTATGTCAGTGCACCCATGTCAGTCAGTGCCAGTGGAGGTCAGAAGAAGGCATCCAGTCCCCTGGAACTGGAGTTAAAGATGATTGTTAGCCACCGTGTGGGTGCTATGAATCGAATCTGGGTCCTTAGTGCTCTTAACCCCTGAGCCATCTTCCCAGCCCTGCTTATTATTTTAAAAATATTTTTATTTTATTTATTTTATTTTTTGGTCTTTTTGAGACAGGGTCCCTTTTTAGTCCCATTTGGCCTGTAGCTTGGTATGTAGACGAGGCTGGCCTTGAACTTACAGAGATCTGCCTGCCTCTGCCTCCTGAGTGCTGAGATTAAATGTGTGCACCACCATGTCCCAGCCTACTTATTATTTTTTAAGATTTTTTTAAATTTAAGTGTGTATATGTGTCTGTGCCTGTGGTGTATGTATGACATATATGTGTCACTGTCCTCAGAGGCCAGGAGAACGTGTCAGATCTCCTGAAACTAGTTAATGTTAAAGGCTTTTGTGAGCTGCCTGATGTAGTTGCTGGGAACCAATCTTGGATCCTCTTCAAGAGCAGTGTATCCTCTTAACTGCTAAGCCATCTATCTAGCTCTAAACTTTATTCTTTTTTTTTTTTTTGGTCTTTTTGAGGCAAGGTCTCCCTGCAGCCCCAGCTGTCCTGAAACTTCCAGACTGGCCTGGAACTCACAGAGATCTGCCTGCCTCTGCCTCATGAGTGCTGGGATTAAAGACCTGCACCACCATGTCCAGCTAAACTTTATTCTTTTATAAAAAATACTTTATTTGTTACTTTGGCGTTTGAGTGTATTTCTGGCATATATGTAAGTGCACCCATGTCTTTACAGTGCCCATGGAGATCAGAGGGGGCATCAGATTCCCCTGGAACTGGAGTTAGTTGATAGCTGGCATGTGGGTACTGGGAATTGGACCTGGGTTCTCTGCAAGAGCAACCAAATGCTCTTAACTGCTGAGCCATCTCTCCAGCTCCCTAAAGTGTATTCTTTACAGTGAGACTGTAGGTACTTAAGGCATCACCAAACAAATAAGGAATCAAAAAGATGTAATACACAGAAGCAGGAGGAAGATTGTGTGAATTTTTGTATACTTCTTACCAGGAAGGCATTTATGATAAAGTTCAGTCATTTTTATAGGAAGAAACTTAGATTTTTATTTTGTTGCTAGCTAGTGATGATGTTAATATTATAGTAATTGTGGCAGTAGCCAGATCCCAGTTACCAAAGTATGCTATTAAGGCTGGGTGTAGTGATGTATGCCTTTAGTACTGGCACTTGGAAGGCAGAGGCCAGTGGAACTCTGTGAGTTTGAGGCCAGCCTGGTCTAGATATTCGTTCCAGGCCACCCAGGGCTACATAGTGAGACCCTGCATATAAAAAAGAAGCATGTTCTTTTTTTTATAGTACCTTGCCTTCATAATTTACATGTAGCTTTGTAATTCTACTTCCTCTCTTTTATCCTCAGTAAAGCCCTTAATCCCCAATGAATTAATCATCTTCATATAGTAAGGAAAACATAAACCCCAAACCTTTGTTCTTATTAGAGATCTTGAATTTTAGTTTATTTTGCATCGTGACTACTTCCAAAATAGATATGAATCAGGATATCACACTATACATGTATGCCATTTGAAAATTAAAGAGATGGACAAGAAAATTTAAGTAAAATTGCTAATTATTAAAATGTTTAATTTAGCTCTGTGACAAAAATTAGGATGCAAACAGCATATTTTATATTAACTTAAGATAGGTTTCAAAGAACCAGACTATTCCTGGCTACTGAATCCTAAAATCAATCCACAGTCCTAGAGAGATGGCTCAATGCTTAAGAGCACTGATTGCTCTTGCAGAAGACCTGGGTTGAGTACCCAGCATCCACATGGAGGCTAACAATCGTTGGCAACTGAAGTTCCAGGGGATCCGACACTCTTCTGACCTTCATGGACATTGCATGACATGGGTGCACTTACATACATGCAGGCAGTACATTCATACACATAAAATAAAAATAAAAAATAAAATGTTCAAGTGGTGCACACCTTTAATTCAAGCACTCGGGAGGCAGAGGCAAGCAGATCACTAGGCCACCCTGGTCTACATAGTGAGTTCCAGGACAGCTGTTGGCTGCAACAAAATCCTGTCTCAAAAAGGCCAAAAAAGTCAATCAACTGTATGAAAGTAGTTTTGTGACCAGTCTTAATTAAAACATTGCATTGAAGTCATAACTCTTAGAAAATCAGCTAATATGAACCAAGAATAGTTTTCTTGTTCTAGTTTCGAACATTATTTATCTTGAAATGTTTGTATATCATGTTCCTTAGACTGTGTTCTATGAAATATTTTCTTAACTCCTACAGAACTAGGGACTAGTGTGATGGTTGAGTCATCTTTTCCAATTTTGTCTAGAAGTTGGACTAGAATTTTTATGTGTTAATTTTTGCACTTGCATCTTTGAGTTATCTGTAACTTGAGTTTAAGAAATAAGATAGTCTGAGATTCCCTTCTCCAACCCAGAGACATTACACAGCTTGGTTTTACCAGCAAAGGAATACTGCCACACAGTAAGTGCTTGCAGCTTTAAAGTGCTCTTCTGTGCTTGGTTTGAAAGTATTCTTCCAGCTGAGATCTCCCGAGACCAGCTCAGTCAAACACAGGTAGGTAGGCAGCAGCTGAGTGCTTCAGCAAGGCTGATTGTTGATTGATTTCATCTAGTTAATCCGTTAATCCAGTGACTGATTTCATCCAGTTAATCTGTTAATCCAGTTGTCTTTGGCTTAATTGGCTTTTTGTGGCTGTGGGGGTGGAGTTATCCTCCCACCTGGTATAAAAGGTGGGGTGGTGTCAGTCTTGATCTAAGATCTCCTGAGACCAGCTCAGGCAAGTGCAGGTGCTGGGGTGCCTGCCCACAGTTGTGTCGTCTCCCCCCCAACCAACTGGGATTACAAAGGGATCTGAAGGAGGCAAGCAAAGCAAGCCTTCAACACAGTGAGGAGGCATTTAGGATTTACATTAGAATACAGACAAGGAGAAGCTCATATGCCAGGAATACGAAGAAGAGACAACACTGGAAAGGGGTAGGATAATCCTGCACCAAGCTCTACCAACCCTATGGAAGATTCCTACAGTGGGTTCCCCATGGGGATGGCCCAGGACACAGATATCAGAAACACGATTGGGAACATATTTAAAGATCTACAAGATTATAAAGAGCAAATCAAAGAACTAAGAAAAGAGAATGAAGAACTCAAGAAGGACCTAGAGAGAGAGAGAATGACAAACTCCGGAAGGAACTGGAAACACTGAAAAGTTCCCATGCTGAAAAAGATAAGGAAACCAACTATTGAAGCAAAGAGCTACAGGAAGAGATTGAGAAGCTCCAAAAAGAAGTAGAAATACTAAAGAATCAGAAGAGGAAATGAAAATGGAAATCAAACACTCATCCAATCAAGAGGAAAGGAATGGAAAAAGCCTCAGAAGTAGAATGGAGGAAGCAGAACAAAGAATATCAGACCTGGAAGATAACATAGAACAACTAAAAACCTCAAGGAAAGATTATGAAAAATTTAAAAATACACAAAAGTGGAACAACCAGGAACGTGGGACACTATGAAAAGATTGAACCTCCACATTATAGGAGTAGAGGAAGGAGAAGAATCCCAAGAGAATGGTATTGATCAGATCTTCAACAGAATAATAGATGAAAACTTCCCCAAACTAAAAAAAGACAAACCAATACAAATACAAGAAGCACATAGAACTCCAAACAGACAAGATCAGAAAAGAAATTCTCTACGCCACATCATAGTTAAAATGCTAGACACCCAAAACAGACAAAATCCTTAAAGCCACAAGAGAAAAACAACAAGTGACCTATAAGGGGAAACCTATCAGAATTACAAGTGACTTTTCAATGCAAACTATGAAAGCAAGAAGAACCTGGAGCAAAGCATTCCCAGTGTTAAAGGACAATAGATGCCAACCCAGATTACTATACCCAGCAAAAGTGTCGATTATAATTGAAGGAGAGAGAAAAACCTTCCATGACATAAGTTGAAAGAATACATGTCCGGAAGACCAACCCTTCAGAGAATACTTGAAGCAATTCAAAGAACAGAAGAAAGGAGCAACCATCCCCAGACACCTAGAAAGAGAAAGCAATAAAAACTTAACTGCAGAAGTAGAAACCTAACCCCAAACTGCAAATGGATAACAAGGCAAAAGGAAGCAACACAAACCTATCAGTCATAACCTTAAATATTAATGGACTAAATTCCCCAATCAAAAGACATAGACTGGGAGATTGGATTAGGAAACAGAATCCATCCATATGCTGTNAGGGGAACACTCATCCACTGCTGGTGGGAATGTAAACTCGTGCAGCCACTATGGAAAGCAGTGTGGAGAACCCTTGGAAGACTTGGAATGATCTTGCCACCTGACCCAGCCATACCACTCCTGGGCATGTACCCTCAAGACTCATCCCACTGCAGAGATACATGCACAGCCATGTTTATTTCAGCTCTCTTCACAATAGCAAGGGAGCTGGAACCAACTCAGATGCCCCTCAACTGATGAGTGGTTAGAGAAAATGTGGTATATCTACACAATGGAGTTCTATGCAGCAGTAAAGAAAGGCGACATTATGAGCTTTGCAGGAAAATGGCTGGAGCTAGAGGACATCATGCTGAGTGAAGTAACACAGTGCCAGAAAAACAAAAGACGAATGGTATCCCTCATCTGTGGATGCTAGTGCCAATTACCTACTTGTATTTCTTGTGCACGGCCCCTTGAGCTTTTGTCCAAAGCAGTTGGGAGTGATGCATATTGGAAACAACAACAACAAACAACAAAAATAGAAAGGACTGCATCGAAGAACTGACTGAAATAGTGAACTTCTGATCAAAACAGTTAACTTCCTCATGGAGAATATTGGGAAAGACTGAGAAAGAGATGAAAAGCACGTTTGGCAGAGTGCATGAGCTCTGGTGGGGTGGGGGAATGGGGGGGACACGGGTCTAGATTTGATAAAAAAATAAAAATAAATTTATGTGAAAAAAAAGAAAAGAAAAAGTATTTTTCCAGGTACTACATGAACAGAAGGTATTTGTATGTGGAGTCCCATTATGACAAATTCTCATTACACCCTGTACCTCTCAGATACTTTCCCTGCCTTCAGTTTTCTCTCTCCCATTGAAAAACATTTCAAAACTGGGTGGTACTGATAAGGGATATCCTACCATAGCAAGCACTTCTTCACTGGGGAATCACTTTTTACTCCCCCACTTCTCTCCCCCCAATCATTCTTCATTGTATCAGGCCAGAGACTTCCATTTCCCAGGCACTAGGCTTCCATGCCTAGTAAAGCTCCTTTTCATGTTCACTAGTGGGAACTCTAGTTGCTGATTTACCAAGAATACTGAAACAGAACTTCAGAAAGCTCTGAAAAATTGCCATTTGGTACACAGCCTACAAAAGCAGGCAAGAATCTTCATGCTAACCCAGAATCATGACTGCTTGCTAAATTAAAAGATTTAATTAGAGCTTTCCTAGAATAAACATCTAGAGTATTTAGTATGTTACCTACTATATTATAAATCAGGAAAATCATAACTTCAATGACAAAAGACAGTTCACATCAATCCCAAATGAATTAGATGTTAGAATTATTTGATAATGACCTTAAAATAGCTTTCACAAATAAAAGATTCAATGGACTGGAGAGATGGTTCACCAGTTAAGAGCACTTCCGCTTTTGCAGAGGACCATGCTCCATTCCCAGCACCCACATCAGGTGACACACAATTCCCCTTTGTGACCTCCACAGACACCTGCACTCATGTGCACATATCTACCCACAGATACACAGAATTTAAAAAACAAATCATTTAAAAAAAAATTCAGCTGGGCATGGTGGTGCATGCCTTTAATTCCAGCATTCATGAGGCAGAGGCTGGCGGAGGATCTCTGTAAGTTTAAGGCCAGCCTGGTCTACATAGTTCCAGGACAGCTGGGGCTAAAAGGAGACCCTGGGAGACCCTGTCTCAAAAAGACTAAAAAAATATTAAATTATGCATTCTCTTGAAGCAAGTAAAAAATTAGAAAAATCATACATTAAAGAAATAGTTTTGGGCAAGAATCAAATGGAAATTATAGAACCAACAAATAAAATAACAGCACAAACTCATCAGGCAGATTAAATTACTAGAGAATCAGTTGATAGGATGCATTCAAGCTAAACAGAAAATACACTAAAATAAAATGTGTAGAGCCCAAGGATCTGTGAAAGAGTAAGGAAAGATACAAAATTGTGGTATGGAAGTCTCAGAGGTGAGAGAGGAAGACTGAAGTATGATAGGAAGAAATAATGCCTGAAAACCTCCCAAGTTTGATGAAGACATAAACCCCTAGATTCAAGAAGTTGAACAAATCTCAGGCAGGATAAACCCAAAGAAATCCATGCCAAATTACGTAAAACTTAAACTTCTGAAAACTAAAGGTAAAGGTAAAAGTTCTGAAAGTGAAAGAGAAATGACACGTTACCATAGAAGAATAACATATTGATACATTTTTTTCCATTGGAAAATCAAGAGATCAGAAGAAAGTGGCACAATTTTTTAAATTTTAAAAAATGTATTTATTATTATGTGTATGAGTGTACTAGACAGTACATGTCGGTTGTTGCACCTGTGTTGTGCAATGCTGTGGAGGTCAGAAGAGGGTGTCAGATTCCCCTGGAACTGTAGTTAAAGAAGGTTCTTAGCTGCCATGTGGGTGCTGGGAATTGAACCCAGGTCCTCTGCAAGAGTAGTCGGCACTCTTGACCCCTGAGCCATCTCTCCAGCCCAAGCACAATTTTTTTTAAGTGCTAAAGGAAATATCAGTCATGGGTTCTATAATTAGAGGGGGAGAGAAAGATACAGATCACTAATATCGGGAGTATAATGTACATGCCTATTACCAGGATAATAATGAATTCAGCATGGATCCAGCAGTCATTAAAAGGATTATAGAAAAATATTACAACTTTACATCAAAGAACATTGGAAGAGGGGCAGAAAAAATATATAAAAGCTGAACAACAGGGAGGAGGGTTGTAAAATGCTGTCTTAGGGACATGACATGGCTGTGGTCCTCAAGAACTTACAACAGCTGCAGTTTCATAGTGCCTACACAAGACTCAGCCAGTAAACAGTCATCAATGGGGAGGGGTTCATGAGGCCTCACCAAACCCAGGCCAGCTAATGAGCTGCTAGAGGAGAGGGAATTATTGTTTTCAGTGATGTAACCACTAGCAAGTTACTCATCCTCCAGGGGATGGCTTCACAACTGTATACATGCAAATGGCTTGGTTAAGCCTAGTGAGTCACAAAGCAAACGTGAGAAAAATCATAAAGACAAGAAAGAAGATGGGGACTTGGTGAGAGGAGAATAACGGAGGGTGGAAGGTTAAGTGTGAACAGAAATTGTTAAAGAATAAATTTATTTATTTATTTATTTATTTATTTATTTATTTATTTATTTATTTATTTATTCTTTTTGAGACAGGGTCTAGCTATAGCCCCAACTGGCCTGGAACTCACTCTGTAGACCAGGCTGGCCTGAACTCACAGAGATCCACCTGCCTTTGCCCCCCAAGTGCTAGGATTAAAGGTGTGCACCACCGCGCCCAGTAAGAATAAATTTATTTTATTTTATTTTTTAATTTTTTATTTAATTTTATTTATTTCTGTATGTGTATGAATGTACTGTCTGCATGCAGGTTTTGTGCACCCGTGTCGTGCAATGCTGCGGAGGTCAGAAGAGGGTCTCGGATTTCCCTGGAACTGGGGTTCTCCTGGAATTGGAGTTTCAGACGGTTCTCAGCCTCCATGTGGGTGCTGGGGATCGAACCCGGGTCCTCTGCAAGAGCGGTCGGCGCTCTTAACTGCTAGGCTATCTCTCCAGCCCCGAATAAATTTATTTTTTAAAAAAGGAGTTATGGCCTAGTAAGAGGGCCTCCAGTCATTGGGGACATACCCCAGAAATGGGCCTCTTTCTCCTCCTGTCTTGAGTTCCTAGCCATGAGGTAACCAGTTTGCTTCACCATGTATTCTGTGTCCTTTCCATTTGGTAGCCCT
>VZQC01002316.1:104078-178467 GCA_009823505.1 Rhizomys pruinosus
TCTTATTTAGAAAGTCTTTTCCTAGCCTATGTCTTGTAGGTTGCTGCCAACTTTTTCTTCTATCACCTTCAGAGTTTTGGGTTTCACATTGATGTCTTTGATCCATTTGGAGTTGATTTTTGTACAGGGTGAGAGGTAGGGGTTTAATTTTATTCTACAAGTGGTGATCCGGTTTTGCCAATACCATTTGCTGTCTTTTCTCCATTGAGCCTTTTTTGGCCCCCTTTTCAAGTATGAGGTGGCTGAAATTGTATGTGCTCAAGTTTGGATCTTCAGTTTTGTCCCATTGGTCTACACATCTGTTTTCTTGCCAGTACCAGGCTGTTTTTATCACTATAGCTCTGTAGTATAGTTTAAAGTCTGGTATAGAGACACCCTCTGTATTGCTCTTTTCGCTCAGGGTTGCTTTGGCTATTCAGGGTCTCTTGTTTGTCCATATGAATTTAAGGATTTTTTTCCAAGCATGCAAAGAAAGTCTTGGGGATTTTAATTGGGATTGCATTGAATCTGTATATTAATTTAAGTAGAATGGATATTTTTTACTATATTAATTTTTCCAAACCATGAGCATGGGAGGTCTTTCCATCTTCTGATGTCATTTTCAGTCTCCTTCAGGGGTTTATAATTTTTGTTGTAAGAGATCTTTGGTGTCGTTTGTTAGGTTTATTCCTAGGTATTTTATTGTTTTTGAAGCTATTGTGATTGAGAAGGTCTCCTTGTATTCCTTCTTTAGTTGCTTGTTGTTGATGTAAAGAAAGGCTACCAATTTTTGTAGCTCAATTTTGTATCCCAACACTTTACTGAGACCCCTAATCGTTTCTAGGAGTTTTCTGGTTGAGTTTTTAGCATCCCTTAGATAAACTATTATATTGTCTGCAAAGAGGGATAGTTTGACTTCCTCTTTTCCAATTAGTACTCCTTTAATTTCCGTTTCTTTCCTTATTGCCCTAGCAAGTGTTTCAAGCAAGCACTATATTGAAGAAGAGTGGTGATGCGGGCAGCCTTGCCGAGTTCCTACCTTTAAGGGGAATCCTAACTTTTCTCCATTTAGGATGATGTTGGCTGTGGGTTTCTTGTATATGGCTTTGATTATGTTGAAGAATGATCCAATTCCCTCTAAGACTTTAAGCATGAAGGAGTGTTGGATTTTGTTGAAGGCCTTCTCTGCATCAATTGAGATGATCATGTGTCTATTTATGTGTTTTATGATATTGATTTACGTATGTTGAACCATCCCTGCATCTCTGGTATGAATCCAACTTGATCATGATGGATGATCTTTTTGATGTGGGTCTGTATGCGATTTGCAAGTATTTTGTTGAGAATGTTTGCATCCATGTTCATTAACGAGATGGGTCTATAGCTTTCTTTTTTGCTTGTATCTTTGCCTGGTTTTGGTATTAGAATGATGCTAGCTTCATAGAAGGAGTTTGGGAGAATTCCCTCTGTTTTTATCCTTCTGAACAGTTTGAGTAGCAGTGGTTGGAGGACCTCTTTAAATGTTGTATATAATTCTGCCGTGAAACCATCTGGACCAAGGCTTTTTTTTGTTGTTGTTCGGAGGTTTTTAATTACATCTTCAATTTCCTCAAATATTATGGGCTTATTTAAGCTGTCAATCTCTTCTTGGTTTAGCTTTGGTGATTCCCAGGATTTCAAATAGGCTTTCAAATTTAGTAGAGTATAAGTTTTTGAAGTATTCCCATATGATTTCCTGGATCTTTGCGTTGTCTGTTGTGATGATTCCCTTTTCATCACGAATTCTATTGATTAGGAGTTGCTCTTTCTTTCTTTAGGTTAACTGAGCTAGAGGTCTGTCTATCTTGTTTATTCTCTCAAAGAACAAACTTTTGGATTCATTGATTTTTTTGTATTGTTTTCTTTGTTTCTATTTCATTGATTTCTGGTCTGATTTTTGTTATTTCTTCCTGTCTGTTGCATTTAGGGTTCATCTGTTGTTGTCTCTCAAGTGTTTTTAGCTGAAGTGTTAGATCGTTCACTTGTGCTCTTTCTGTTTTTCTGATGTAGGCACTCAGGGCTATAAACTTTCCTCGTAGAACTGCTTTTAAAGTATCCCATAGGTTTCGTTGTGTTCTATTATCATTGTCATTCAATTCCAGGAATGCTTTTATTTCTTTCTTAATTCTTCCTTGACCCATTCATTATTCAGGAGAGTGTTGTTTAGTCTCTGTGCTGGATAGCTTTACTGTCAACTTGACACACCTGGGTTGAGGGAGCCTCAATTGAGGAATAGGCTCCATTGGATTGGCCTGTGGCCACATCTGTGGAGTATTGTCTTGATGGTCGAGCAATGTGGGAGGGCCCAGGAGATGTAAGCTGAATAAACCCTTTCCTCCCCAAGTTGGTGTCAGTCAGAGTGTTTTGTCAAAGCAATGGAAGACAAACTAGGACAGAAATTGGTACCAGAAGAGTGGGGTATTGCTGTGACAGACCTGACCTTGGTGTTTTGGGGAAGGATTGTGGAGGCATTTGGAACTTTGGGCTGGGAAGATCATTGAATGCCTAAAGATCATTGCTGTGGAGCTTGGAGNAAAGCCAGTGTGTCTAGGGAGGATGAGGGAGTGGCTAGATATTATCAGTTAACATGGCATTGTACTGTAAGTACTTATCATGCACTTAACATATTATGTATGGTACAAGCATTATATAGAGTGTTTCAGGATAAATTTTTTCAACCTTTCGACATTTTTTTATTTTTTATTTTTTATAATGCTTTTATTGATGTTTTGTATATTTTGGACATCATTTCTCAGTTCTGTTTAGACATATTCCTCTTTCCCTTCCCCCCACCCCACCCCAGATCATGCATTCTGCCATAAATGTCCTGCATCTTTCACTCCATCTTTTTTTTTCTATGTTTAGGAATTCACATTTTTCCTCCTTTAATTTTATATTACTCTAAAATATTGATACATACTTTCCACTCATATACAGTAATTACAGAGTCTGAAAGTAAGTGGTGGATCGATTCTAGAGCCCATTAAGAGATTCACATTGTAATGTAAGAAAAACATTGACCTGAAAGTCAACAGACTTAGTTCTACTGGTAAATAGCTTACAATTTTAGGTCTTTCTCCACTTCAGATCACTCATTTGAAAAATGAGGTTGATCATTATTCCCTGAGAATCCTTCTGTGTGTCTTAAAAGAAATTTAAAAACACCAGCATTATTATCCTCTTTGTTCATAAAAATATTCTCAAACAAAGATACAATGGAAATTGGCTTTTATAAAATAGTAGAATTTAAAAAAAATTTTTAATTAATTTTTATTTATTTCTGTATGTGTATGAATGTACTGCATGCATGCAAGTTTGTGCACCCCTGTCGTGCAATGCCGCGGAGGTCAGAAGATTCCCCTGAAACTGAAGTTCTTCTGGAATTAGAGTTTCAGGCGGTTCTCGGCCGCCATGTGGGTGCTGGGGATTGAACCCGGGTCCTCTGTAAGAGCGGTCGGTGCTCTTAACCGCTAGGCTATCTCTCCAGCCCCAAAATAGTATAATTTTTTAAAATCCCCATTAAGGAAACGGGGCAGAAAAATTGAGTAAGGAAGTTTCAGCAAAATTTTCTCTAGGACAGCAAGGGAAAGAATGAAATTCTTAAGTATATATCCCATTGCAGTGTGCATAACAAGAGAATAAGGAAAAATTAAAAGACCATGGCTTAGCAGTTAAAAACACTGGCTGCTTTTTCAGAGGACCCAGGTTTGGTTCCCAGGACCCACAGGGTGGCTAACAATTGTCGGTAACGTCAGTTCCGGGAAATCCAGTGCCCTCTCCTGACCTCGACGGGCATTGTATGACACAGGTGCACTTTCTTTACTTTTTTTTTTTTTTTTAGGTGCACTTTCATACATCCAGACAATACACTCATATATGCAAAAAAAATAAATAAAATCTTTTAAAAATAACATGAAAGACCATTTTCATGAAAATTTATTTTTAATTTTACTTTTTTATTTTTTATTTTTACTTTTTGTATTTTCACTTTTTTCATTCGTTATATATGTGAATTGTATATTTATTTACAATGGTATAGATAAATGTAAAGCTATATTTAGATATTACTTGTGTCTCTTTTTCCACTGCTCTTTTTGAGACAGGATCTCACTATATAACCCAAGATGGCTTTGATATTCTTTTGCCTTTCCCTCTTGAATATTGGAATTGTAGGTGTTTTTAAAGTAAAGTACCTTTAGATGCTGTAAATGTGTGTTTAGTTTTACTTATTATCAATGTATGCTTAGAAGCAACTGCATTTAGATTTTATTGTACTTATTCAATTTTATTTATTTAACTCCCATGTTTATTTCTATTTTCAGAACTAAAGGCAGAAGCCAGTCTAATGGACCAGATGAGTAGCTGTGATAGTTCATCAGATTCCAAAAGTTCATCATCTTCAAATAGTGATGACAGTAGTTCTAGTGACTCAGAAGATGAGGATAATAGATCTTCTCCTTCAGGTCTGGGGAATTATATCTCAGAACATCCTACCATGTCTGCCATATCACAGTATAGGACTCCTGACACTGATGCTAGTTGTAATAGATTTCCTGACCACAGTGGCCTTCTGATGAGTACTTTACGTAAGTATGTGTAACCATAAATACCTAGAAATGTGAGAATTCACAATGTAGCCATATTGATTGTGACCTAAAATATATACAAAGAAAATGATGCTTATGTATTTTATACTAACAATCATCTTTTTTCCTTTACAAGTTTAAAATCTGCTCAGTCATTACAATTGGACTTCCTCAAGGCTTACTCATCGGCCTTTTTTCTTAGTCTATGCTCTTTCCATAGATGAATGTTTATGTCTCTAGACTTCTGAGCCTAGGCAGATATGGCTAGCTTCATCTCCTAGTAGAAGGCACCTCAAATATATGTTGTCTAAAAGCAGCTCCTATTCTTTGGCTCTCTGAATTTTTGCTTAATGAATGGCGTCATTTCTCTTATTCTGCAAATAAGAAGCCTGATTGCATTCTAGGATCAAGTTCCTCTCCTTATTGTGTGGCTATTCCTTGACCAAGTCCTGTTAATTTTTGTTTTCTAAATATTTTTCAAATTCATCTATTTTTGTAATATTTTATTTATTATTTCATGTGTGTGAGGATATTACCTGCATATATGTCAGTGCACCTGTGTTGTGCAATACCCATGGAGGTCAGAAGACAGTGTTGAATTCCTCTGGACCTGGAGTTATGGATGGTTGTTAACCACCATGTGGGTGCTGGGAATCAAACCTGGGTCCTCTGCAAGGGCAGCCAGTGCTCTTAACCACTGAGCCATCTTTCCAGCCCAAATTCATCTATTTATTTTCACATTTACTACCACTTTATGGTTCAACTTACCATTTTTCTTATTTCAAGTACTGAAACAATTTTATAACTAGCTCACCCTTTATCTATTCAAGGCTATTTTTTTATTTCACCCATCCATGCCCACCCTTCATGTCCTCCCTCCCCCCATCAGAGCTCATGGATTCTGTCATACACAAGTCCTGTCTTGGATCTTTTTCTCCATCTTTGATGACCTTTTCGGTGCACAGGTTTACTGTTTTGGTCAGTTATTTGAATAGGTTTTTCTCTCTCTTTTTTTGTTCCCATTTGATTTCATATCATTCCAAAATATGCATACATACACTCCACACATAAATCAAAGTTACAAAATCTGAAAATAAACTATAGGTTAATTCCAAAGCACATTTAGAGATTCACATTTTAACAGTAAAGTTGCATGCAGGTAAAAAGAAGTATAACCTTACATTCTCTCTTTTTTCTAGAATATGAATATTAGTATTCCTATATGATAGAACACACCACACACCATAGGATTACATAAGAATAAATTATGAATGGCTTAGCATTTATCAGTAAAAAGAGAAAATATTATTTTACAAAATATTTTTAAATGTTAAATATAATCTTTTTTTTTTTTTAACCAAAAGATGTCATGTTTTCCCCAAGGAAGTACTTGAAGGTTCCCCCTTGGCAAACCCAAACAACCCTCAATCATGCCCCTGTGCTCCACACTGGGGTTCCTCCCTCCCCCCTCCAATGGTTCCAGCAAGCGTGTGTCCTGTCTTGATCTTCCTGCACTGGCCTCCACGACACAGCATGGGTAGTCAAACAATGGTAGTCTACACTCCAAAGAGGCTGAAATCCCAGTATCCACTCAGTCCACAAGCTGGACATTTCGGTAGTCCCAATCTGGTATTGAAGGTTTAAAGGATTCTCAAGTTTTATATGTGAAATACAATTTCTCAGACCTTATTATTTATTTCTGGTTATACTTTCCTTTTGGATTCTCAAGGCCACACAGCCCATATTAACCAAGGTTTCTGTTTTCTCAAGGTTAGTTAAGGATCTAGTCCTCAAGGGTCACTCAGGTTTTTTTTGGGGGGGGTAGCCCCTGGCTCCTTTTGGTTTTTCAACCACCAGTTCCATCCACTCAAGGACATAGTTAGGTCTTGCTAGACCAGGCTTCTATCTTTGAAGCATGAGCAGACTTTCTTCTTTATAGGGTGGACACTGGCTGGAGTCCCATCAGTGGATCTCCAATACCTCCCGACACAGGGAAGACTGGTGACTCACATTTGCAGGACATTTCAGGAGATGACCCCATGCATATTCCCCTGAGATTTAGTTGACCTCTTGTAGACAATCCCCCAGGCCTGCTGGGGAATTTTGAGTTCATGAAGGAACAGGGGTGAGAGGCACAGAGTAAAGACAGAGACCCTGGGAGTCGGGTGAACACAGACAGAGGGAGAGCTGTCATGGACTCATTTATTGGGGGCAGGGTAAGGGGTTATGTACTGTTCGCATTCCCGCTCTCTTCTTCTCATCTTGTGATTGGCCCAGGTCTGCAACTTGGCTCCTTGTATGGTCTCGCCTGCCAAGGGCAGGTTAGGTTAACGAGGGACAAGCTCTGTGCATGTGTAATTCTCAGCATACTGGTTACTACATTTCTACCCTTTGTATTTAATTTTGCGTGAGGAGCGGTCCAGTGGGAGCTCAGGTGCTATGCCCGAACCTTGTTGACCCCACCTCTGGCATTCCAACATTTGACTGTGTCTGTCTTAGCTTGCCCTGGTTTTGCAGAGGTTTACCCATCTTTTACTGGCCAGCCACCAAGGGAAGAAGCCAGGAGCGGTATCACAGAGGGGAGAGGCAAGCTCATTCCCGTGAATTGTGGATGGATGAGAGCCAGATGTGAATCACCTCATCAGGAAGGATGCATGCAGAGTCACTATTGACCATTCCTGAGAGGACCTTGCCTATTGTTTTGTTGACCTGGCATTGGCTGCAGGCAAAACAAAACAGACACCTGAAGAGAAAAAGGCAGAGAAGGGCCAGGAGGCAGAGGACGCCCCAGGTGACCAATGTAGCAGGATCAAAAATGGACTTTAGCTTAGACCACACCTGTGAAACAAAGCTAGTATAGTATCAAAGGCTGTGACCTCAGGTCGGGTAGAGTTAAGGGAGATAATTTGAGAACCAAGGGTCAAGGTGTAGTTAATAAACTGTTGCAACCAGGGGCTTTTAATAATGTCACCAAGTTCTCCATGTAGACGTGTAATATGGAGGACTTGGTAGGGGGTCAGGCAGAATGAGGAAAACCTGGGGTCACAACTCATCTCTCCCTCTCATTATGTGACCTTCAGATCCTTGAAGGAAGTTCACAAGAGTGACCCACAGTTGGTGTCTCCAAGATGGAATGATCTCTGCTAGTTGTATTGGGTCCTTAGCACCTTGATTTTAATGGAATTTACCTACTGGTCAATAAATCTGACAAGTGAGTTAAGGATGTATGAGCCACAAGTCAGAGCAACCAGAAGTCCACTGGCAGATCCAGGAAGTCCTCAGCTCTCAGCTGAGAAAGAAACTGGCTCTTTTGGAGGGGGGTTCTTGACCCTAAACTGCCTAGCCAATTTTTAGCTTCTACTTTTATCACCCTTTGAGGAGGTTACCCCAATTTCCAAGAGGGAATTGGGGCACCAACCACTCTGACTTCTTCCAGGCTGAAAAGGGGTATAGGAGGTGGTGACTGGAGTACCCCTGCTCAGTGGATCTATCTAAAAGACCCCAAAAGTATAGTTACAGAGAGAACGAAATCCTTGACTAGTGCCTTTGAAGGCAAGAGTAGCTAGATACATTTTCTAGGCAGGGAACCAAGAGAGGAACAGGATGAATTAAATGTCCAACTTAAAAGTCCATGGGAATCTCTCAGTGAGGGGTTCCAAAGCATCCATTATTGGGCTTCTTCTTCTGTTCATTTGTCCATAGTGTATGGACTCAGCATCTGCTTTCCAGGAATTTTTGATAGTCATGGTGTGAGTTTTCCCTTAGGTAGCTGCTTAAATAGAGAGAAGAAACTTTGTTATTTGGTAACAAGAAATCTCATATGACTTTAAATGACTTAAAATCTAGTGTTTGGAGGTATAATCTCTCAGACTTTAAAGGAAATATAATGATTACTTATCTTTTGGTTATACTTGTCTCTTGGTCCATACAGTTAGCCCAGATTAAACAACTTTTGTTTTCGGCCAATTGGTATGGGCATTATGTATGGTGGTTATCCTTCCAGAAAGGCTAGATTACACCAGCCTAACACCTTTAATTACTGTATAATATTCTAGATAAGGCTTGGACAAAAGTTCAAGCAGCCTTGTATGATACTGACTGGAGGAGGGACTTAACCCATACGTTAAGCAGGCATAACCTGCAAGATCGACTTAAACAATTTCAGGCATATTTTAAATGTAAAATTGTTCACTACAATTATACTACAAACGGGAACAATCTTTTTCAGTCCCTTTATCCTGATTTATATTTTTCCCAGAAAGACAGGAGTTAAATTTAAAATATAAGGAACAAGGACCACACATACCAGAAGACAGGAAATAAACTGATAAGGATTACCAAGTCCATCTAAACTGTCTTTTGGACTGCATTCAGCGTGTTCAGGAAGATAGAATCTAGCTTTTTGAGCCAAATTATCTGGTTAGGTCAAGGGAAATATCAAAATCAACTCTTGCAAGAAACAAAATATTTTTCAGTAGCCATAGGTAACCCACCATTTGCCTGTGCTGGTTCAAGCCAGGAGAAGATTGAAAATTAAGAACTCTATATTCACAATCCTATTCAGGCCACTAGTAAACTAGTTTGAGTGTTTATACCTATTTAACTTAATACATGTATTAAGTTAAATACTAAACCTTGAAGTGCCATGTGATATACATATAAAGCTTGGACAAAAACCGAACACTCTTTTTTTTTTTTAATTTTTGGTCATTTCGAGACAGGGTCTCCCTGTAGCCCCAGCTGTCCTGGAATTCGCTCTGTAGACCAGGCTGGCCTTGAACTCACAAAGATCTGCCTGGTTAATCATCTGTTTTTTTCACATTTACTACCCTTTGGTTCAACTTACCATTTCTTATTTCACGTACTGACAACAATTTTATAACTAGCTCACCCTTTATCTATTCAAGGCTATTTTTTTCACACCATCCATGCCCACCTTCATGCCTCCCTCCCCCCATCAGAGCTCATGGATTCTGTCATACACAAGTCCTGTCTTGGATCTTTTCTCTATCTTTATGACCTTTCGGTGCACAGGTTTACTTTTTGGTCAGTTTTGAATAGGTTTTCTCTCTCTTTTTTGTTCCCATTTATATTCATATCATTCCAAATATGCACATACATCACTCACACATAAATCAAAGTTACAAAATCTGAAAATAAATAAGGTTAATTCCAAAGCACATTTAGAAATTCACATTTAACAGTAAAGTTGCATGCATGAGGTAAAAAGAAGTATAACCTTACATTCTCTCTTTTTTCTAGAATATGAATATTAGTATTCCTTATATAGAACACACCACACACCATAGGATTACTAAGAATAAATTATGAATGGCTTAGCTGTAGCAGTTAAAAAGAGAAATATTATTTTACAAATATTTTTAAATGTTAAATATATCTTTTTTTTTTTTTAACCAAAAGATGTCATGTTTTCCCCAAGGAAGTGCTTGAAGGTTCCCCCTTGGCAAACCCAAACAACCTCAATCTGCCCCTGTGCTCACACTGGGGTTCCTCCTCCCCCTCCAATGGTTCCAGCAAGCGTGTGTCCTGTCTTGATCTTCTGCACTGGCTCCATGACATAGCATGGGTAGTCAACAATGGAGTCTACACTCCAATAGAGGTGAAATCCCCAGCTCGTAGTCCACAAGCTGGACATTTCGGTAGTCCCAATCTGGTATTGAAGGTTTAAAGGATTCTCAAGTTTTTATCTGAAATACAATTTCTCAGACCTTATTATTTATTTCTGGTTATACTTTCCTTTTGGATCTCAAGGCCACACGAGCCATTTACCAAAGGTTCTGTTTTCTCAAGGTTAGTTAGGATCTGTCCTCAAGGGTCCCCAGGTTTTTTTTTGGGGGGTAGCCCCTGGCTCCTTTTGGTTTTTCAACCACCAGTTCCATCCACTCAAGGACATAGTTAGGTCTTGCTAGACCAGGTCTTCCTTTTTGAAGCATGACAGACTTTCTCTTTATAGGGTGGACACTGGTATGAGATCCCATCTAGTGGATCTCCATACCTCCCGACCAGGAAGACTGGTGACTCACATTTGCAGGACATTTCAGGAGATGCCCCATGCATATCCCCTGAGATTTAGTTGACCCTTTGTAGACAATCCCCCAGCCTGCTGGGGAATTTGAGTTCATGAAGGAACAGGGGTGAGAGGACAGAGTAACAGGAGACCCTGGGTCGCGGTGAACACAGCACAGAGGGAGCTATCATGGACTCTTAGTTTATTGGGGGCAGGGTAAGGGTTATGTACTGTTCGCATTCCCGCTCTTTCTTCTCATCTTGTGATTGGCCCAGGTCTGCAACTTGGCTGCTCCTTTGTATGGTCTTGGTGCTAGGAATCAAACCCAGGTCCTCTGCATGAGCAGTTGGTGGTCCTAACCACTGAGCCATCTCTCCAGCCCCACTTAACTTTATTTTTTGAGACAGGTTGTCTTACTGTATCTAAAACTCATTTGTCTAGACTGGCTGGGACTACAGGGAGACCCTGTCTCAAAAACACCCCCCATGTATAACATACTGAGTAACATCAATGTTATCTGCAAACAACAGTGTCATTATATTGTAAAATCCCTTAAAAATAAAAAAATAATAAAAAATAAAAAAAGAAAAAGAAAAAAAAGAAAATGTAAAAAAAAAAAGAAAAAACAACACCCTCCCCCCAAAAGATCCACTATGTCTAATTATCAATAAAATAAATAAGCAGCTAAGACTGACTGACAGAACTAAGGAAGGGAGGAGCCAAGATTGAGTGGCAGAGTAAAACTGAGTTAATTAGGGATTAGAAAACATATTTTTAACTTCTGATGATTTAGTGTTACTACTAACTTGTGGGATAAAATTTGAACATGATTTTTTTCTATGATCAAAGTAGCATGGAGATGGATGCCACCAGTGGACAGGGAAAAAAATTAGCATGGAGGAAAAGATTGGTTTGACTGAGAAGCTGAGTAAATGTTAGGAAATCTTTCTAAGAAATTACTGTGTTTTATAGTAGATTGAGCATAGGAGTAAGAACATCTGTACCGTCTCTGTATTGATTTATCATATAAATAACAATTCCCTTTCCTGGAGCTTCAGTGTCTTCATTACAATTGGAAGCATATTGCATTGTAAAACTTTGTAAGAGTTCAGGAGATAGTCTAAATGTTTCAGACTTTTTATAAAGTCTAGTTTTCTATTACAACATGGTATTGTTAAGTTTTTAAAAAGTCTCTCTTTGACAAACAACAAATGAACCCTAAACCCAACAGACAAGAAGAAATCACAAAAGTCAGAGGAGAAATCAATGAAATAGAAACAAAGAAAACAATACAAAGAGTCAATGAATCCAAAAGCTGGTTCTCTGAAAGGGTAAGCAAGATAGACCTCTAGCCCAGTTGACCAAAATAAAGAAAGAGCAACTCCAAATAAATAGTATTTGTGATGAAAAGACAGATAGACAAAGAAAAGATCCAGACAATCATACAATAATACTTCAAAAACCTATACTCTAATAATTTGAAAACCTAACAGAAATGGATGAATGTTTGAAATCCTGGAATTGACCAAAGCTTAACCAAGAAGAGGTTGTCATCTTAAACAGACCCATAATATTTGAGGAAATTGAAAAATGTAATAGTAAACCTCCCAATTAAAAAAAGTCCAGGCCCAGATGGTTTAATGGAAGAATTCTATAAAACATTTAAAGAGGACTTACAAGCATTATTACTAAAACTGTTCGGAAGGATACAAGCAGAGGGAAACATCCCAAATTCCTTCTATGAAGCCAGCATTACTGTAATACCAAAACCAGGCAAAGATACAACCAAAAAAGAAAACTATAGACCCATCTCATTAATGAACACAGATGCAAAAATTCTCAACAAAATACTCTCAAACCGCATACAGATCCACATCAAAAAGATCATCCATCATGACCAAGTTGGATTCATACCAGAGGTACAGGGATGGTTCAACATATGTAAATCAAAAAATATTATAAAACACATAAATGGACTGAAAGACAAAAACCACATGATCATCTCAATTGACACAGAAAAAGCCTTTGACAAAATCCAGTATCCCTTGATTCTTAAAGTCCTAGAGGGATTTGGACTGGAGAGAACATTCCTCAACATAATCAAAGCAGTATACAACAAACCCACAGCCAACATCACCCTAAATGGAGAAAAGTTGGAAGCATTCCCCTTAAAGTCAGGAACTTGGCAAGGTTGTCCCCTATTGCCACTCCTCTTCAATATACTGCTTGAAATGCTTACTACAGCAATAAGGCAAGAAAGGGAAATTAAAGGAATACTAATTGGAAAAGAGGAAATTAAGCTATCCCTCTTTGCAGATGATATGATACTTACCTAAGTGATGCTAAAAACTCCACCAGAAAACTCCTAGAAATGATTAAGAGTTTCAGTAAAGTGGCAGGATACAAAATTAACCTGGAAAAATCAGTAGCCTTTCTTTACACCAACAACAAGCAACTGGAAAAGGAATATAAGGAGACCTTCCCACTCACACTAGCCACAAAAAATAAAATACCTAGGAACAAACTTAACCAAAGACACCAAAGACTTCTACAACAAAAAATTTAAACCCCTGGAGAAGGAGACTGAAGAAGACATCAGAAGATGGAAAGACCTCCATGCTCATGGATTGGAAAAATTAATACAGTAAAAATGTCCATTCTGCCCAAATTAATACACAGATTCAATCGAATCCCAATAAAAATCCCCAAGAGTTTCTTCACAGACTTGGAAAACAACTCCTTAAATTCTTAAGGAAAAACAAAAGACCCTGAATAGCCAAAGTGACCCTGAGCGAAAAGTGGAATGTAAAAGGGAGTCACTATACCAGACTTCAAACTATATTACAGGGCTATAGTCATAAAAACAGCTTGGTACTGGCACAAAAACAGACCCATAGACCAACGGAACAAGCTGAAGATCCAAACTTGAGCACATACAATTTCAGCCACCTCATATGTGACAAAGGGGCAAAAAAGACTCAATGGAGGAAAGACAGTATCTTCAGCAAATGGTGCTGGAAAAACTGGATTACCATTTGTAGAAGAATAAAATTAAACCCCTACCTCTTACCCTGTACAAAAATCAACTCCAAATGTATCAAAGACCTCAACATGAAACCCAAAACTCTGAAGGTGATAGAAGAAAAAGTTGGCAGCAACCTACAAGATGTAGGCATAGGAAAAGACTTACTAAAGCAAACAACAGCTGCGTAGGAAATAAGGTCAACAGTTGACAAGTGGGATCTCATTAAACTCAAAAGCTTCTGAACAGTGAAAGAAACAAAGAAGTGAAGAGAAAACACAGAAAAAAAGTAAGAAAACAAATGACTCAAGAGATGGAGTAAAGAGCTGAACAGAGACATCACAAGTGAGGAAATAAAGATGACTGAAAAACCTCTTAAAAAGTGTTCAGCATCATTAATAACTTAGGATATGCAAATGAAAACCACTTTAAAATATCATCTCACTCCGATAAGACTGGCTAGGATCAAGAAAACAAATGATACCAAATGCTTGGAGAGGTTGTGGGGAAAGGGGAGCTCTCATCCACTGCTAGTGGGAATGTAAACTCATACAACCAGTATGGAAAGTAGTGTGGAGAACCTTTAAAAGACTTTAAAAGACCTTTAAAATGAGTCTACCACCTGATCCACTCCTGGGTATATACCCACAAATCTCATCCAACCTCAAAGATACATGCATATCTATGTTTATCGCAGCTCTCTTCACTATAGTGAAGAACTGGAACCAACCCAAGTGCCCCTCAACTGAGGAGTGGATAGAGAAAATGTGGTACATCTACACAATGGAGTTCTATGCAGCAGTAAAGAAAGATAACATCGGGGCTGGAGAGATGGCCTAGCGGTTAAGAGCGCCGACTGCTCTTGCAGAGGACCTGGGTTCTATCCCCAGCACCCACATGGCAGCTGAGAACCGTCTGTAACTCCAAACTCCAGTTCCAGGGGAGTCCGAGACCCTCTTCTGACCTCTGCGGCATTGCACGACACAGGTGCACAGACCTACATATAGACAGTACATTCATACACATACAAAAATAAATAAAATTAAAAAAAAAAGAAAGATAACATCGTGAACTTTGCAGATAAATGGATGGAACTAGAAGATACTATGCTAAGTGAAGTAACACAGTCCCAGAAAACAAACGAAGAATGGTATCCCTCATTTGTGGATGCTAGCACCAAGTACCTAGTTGTAAGGCAAACTGAGCAACGTTAATGTTATAGTCCTCTTTATCTGAAATCAACTGTGCTCTTATATTATGTGAATCACTTAATGGGCTCTAGAATTAACCTCTCACTTATTTTCAGACTTTGTAATTGTGGTATATGGGGGGAGGGTATGTATGCATACTTTAGAGTAATATAAAATTAAAGGGGAAAATGTGAATTCCTAAACATGTTTTGGAATTAATATACAGTTTACTTTCAGATGTCATAATTTTGGAATACCTGTGAAGAACATATATGCATTATTTGGAACAATACAAATTGGAGGGAACAACAACAAAAGGACTGGGTCAAAGAACTGACTGAGACAGTAAACTTTTGCCCTCTGCAAAAAAAAATAAATAAATAATAAAAATCCATGCAAACAATATGTAAATATGCATGTCTATGTGTACTTTTAGTATGTGTACATAGATATGTATATTAGTGCAGTAAAACATTGAATAAAAAAGTCTCTCTTTGTGGGAAACAGTTATAATGGATAAAGGTAAAAGCCAGACATCTCCAGATCAAATATAAGAAACATAACCAGCTGGGTGTGGTGGCGCATACCTTTAATCCCAGCACTTAGGAGGCAGAGGCAGGCAGATCTCTGTGAGTTCAAGGCCAGCCTGGTCTACACAGTGAGTTCCAGGCCAGCTAGAGATAAAGGAAGACCCTGTCTCAAAGACCAAAAAGAAAAAAGAAAAAAGGGAAAGAAACAATAACTGACCATAGAAAAGAACCAGAACACCAATATATAAAGATGGGCTTGGTAGAGCTACTGGCTTTGAGTTTAAAAGAAGGAGCTAGTAGTAAGTAGCTTGGATACCTTAAAGGAAAATTATCATTAAAACTGCTTGAAATAGGAGAAGATGGGAAGATAGTAAAGTGCTCTCCATGAAAGTAAAAAAGTTCGGTGTGGTGGCACATGCTTGTAATCCCACTGCTAGGGAGGCAGAAACAGGTGGATTCTAGCCGTCTGGCTTAATTGGTAAATTCCAGGCTAGTGAGAAACTGTGTCTCAAAATTCAAGGTAGTTGGTGCCTAAGGAATGGCACCTGAAGCCGTCATCTGGCCTCCATATATATATGCATACACACATACATACACATACATGAATACACACACAAGTGCTTGATATGCTAAATTGCCTGGACTACGGTACTTGAGTTTGATCCCTAGAACCTACATTTAAAAAAAAGCTGAGTGCAGTGGTGTACATTTGTAATCCCAGCTCTGAGGAGGCAGAGATAAGCAGATTCCTGGGCTTTCAGACCAGCAAACTTAACTCATTAGACAAGTTCCAAGTCAGTGAGAGACTGTGCCTCAAAAACTGGTGGATGATACCTGAGGTTGTCCTCTGGTCTCTATACTCATATACATTATACATACACAGGTGCACGTACACATGAACACACAGAATTGCTTGATAGTTATGCAGGGAAATTCAGTTATTTCTATTTGAAGCTAGAGAATATGTGATGGGGACAGGGGAGGATGGGAAGGATTAGATGTGAGGATGTTCTTCACTTACAAAAAGGAGGCTGGAAAAAAAAAGCAAAAAAAAATAACGAAAAGGAGGCTGTAATAAAGCACCCATTTACATGCTGACAGGGGCTTCTGTGTTTTATAAGCTGTAGTTTTTACAGTCCTTTTATTCATTGGTTCCTTGAAGAGACCTATCATATCTTATATTGAAGAAGAGATGGAAACTCAGGAGATAGCAATCCTCATTTGATTTTGAAACTTGTTTCTGGTAATGGGGTTGAGGACTAGGTGGAGAGAACCATAAAACCCCATAGGGGTTATGAGGGTGGAGAACAAAGAAACTCTGGGGCATTGCACGACAGGTTGCACAGACTTCATGCAGACAGTACATGCATACACATACAGAAATAATAAGAATTAAAAAAAAATAAAAAAGACAATGATAAAGCAAAGGCAAACAGAAGAAGCAATCCAATAGATTATAAAAACAGTCAAGTAGCTCAATGGTGGAGCATTTGCAAAGCAAACACAAGGCCCTAGGTTTGATCTCCAGCATTTCTTTTCTTTTCTTTTTTTTTTTTTTTAATAAGATAAGTATGTTTGAGAAAGAAACCTAGCCTAGAAACTAATTTATCAGCAAATAAAGGGGAAGGGGGGAGGAAGAGGAAGAAAAAAAAAAGGAGAGAGAAANCAGCCTGGTCTACACAGTGAGTTCCAGGCCAACTAGAGATAAAGGAAGACCCTGTCTCAAGACCAAAAAGAAAAAAGAAAAAAGGGAAAGAAACAATAACTGACCATAGAAAAGAACCAGAACACCAATATATAAAGATGGGCTTGGTAGAGCTACTGGCTTTGAGTTTAAAAGAAGGAGCTAGTAGTAAGTAGCTTGGATACCTTAAAGGAAAATTATCATTAAAACTGCTTGAAATAGAAGAAGATGGGAAGATAGTAAAGTGCTCTCCATGAAAGTAAAAAAGTTCGTGTGGGTGGCACATGCTTGTAATCCCACTGCTGGGGAGGCAGAAACAGGTGGATTCTAGCCATCTGTCTAATTGGAATTCCAGGCTAGTGAGAAACTGTGTTTCAAAATTCAAGGTAGTTGGTGCCTAAGGAATGGCACCTGAAGCCGTCATCTGGCCTCCATATATATATGCATACACACATACATACACATACATGAATACACACACAAGTGCTTGATATGCTAAATTGCCTGGAGTACTTGAGTTTGATCCCTAGAACCTACATTAAAAAAAAGCTGAGTGCAGTGGTGTACATTTGTAATACCAGCCTGAGGAGGCAGAGATAAGCAGACCCTGGGCTTCAGACCAGCAAACTTAACTCATTAGACAAGTTCCAAGCAGTGAGAAGACGGTGCCTCAAAAAACTGGTGGATGAACCTGAGGTTGTCCTCTGGTCTCTATACTCATATACATTATACATACACATGTGCACGTACACATGAACACACAGAATTGCTTGATAGTTATGCAGGGAAATTCAGTTATTTCTATTTGAAGCTAGAGAATATGTGATGGGGACAGGGGAGGATGGGAAGGATTAGATGTGAGGATGTTCTTCACTTACAAAAAGGAGGCTGGAAAAAAAAGCAAAAAAAAATCACGAAAAGGAGGCTGTAATAAAGCACCCATTTACATGCTGACAGGGGCTTCTGTGTTTTATAAGCTGTAGTTTTTACAGTCCTTTTATTCATTGGTTCCTTGAAGAGACCTATCATATCTTATATTGAAGAAGAGATGGAAACTCAGGAGATAGCAATCCTCATTTGATTTTGAAACTTGTTTCTGGTAATGGGGTTGAGGACTAGGTGGAGAGAACCATAAAACCCCATAGGGGTTATGAGGGTGGAGACAAACAGAAACTTCTGAGGCATTGCACGACACGGGTGCACAGACTTGCATGCAGACAGTACATTCATACACATACAGAAATAAATAAGATTAAAAAAAAATAAAAAGACAATGATAAAGCAAAGGCAAACAGAATGAAGCAAAATCCAATAGATTATAAAAACAGTCAAGTAGCTCAATGGTGGAGCATTTGCAAAGCAAACACAAGGCCCTAGGTTTGATCTCCAGCATTTCTTTTCTTTTCTTTTTTTTTTTTTTTAATAAGATGAAGTATGTTTGAGAAAGAAACCTAGCCTAGAAACTAATTTATCAGCAAATAAAAATTACTGTGCTCTTGGTTTGGAGAGACGCCTAGTGGTTTAAAGCACGACTGCTCTTGCAGAGGACCTGGATTCAATTCCAGCAGCCCCCACTGGCGGCTAAGAACCGTCTGTAACTTACAAATTTCCAGGAGAAACTCCCAGTTTCCAGGGGAATCCGAGACCCTCTTCTGATCTCCGCGGCTTGGCAAACGACACTGTTGCACAAACAATGAGGTTAATTGGCACAGCATCCAAGATGAGGGCATACACATTCGTCTTTGTTGTTCTGGGCTGTGTTCTTCATCCAGCCTGATGTCCTCTCGCTCCAGCCATTTCCCTGCCAAAACAGCCGTATGTCGTCTTTCTTTACTGCTGCATAGATTCCATTGTGTAGAGTACCCATTTTCTCTATGCCACTCGTCAAGTTGAGGGGCATTAGGTTGGTTCACAGCTCCTTGCTATTGTGAAGAGAGCTGCAATAAACATGGCTGTGCATGTATCTGCTGTGGGTGGCGTAAGTCTTGCAGGGTACATGCCCAGGAGTGGTATGGCGTGGGTCGGGTGGCAAGTTCATTCCAAGTCTTCCAAGTGTTCTTCCCACACTGCTTTCCATAGTGGCTGTAGAGGTTTACATTCCGCCCAGCAGTGGATGATGTTCCCCTTTCCCCCACAACCTCTCCAGCACTTGGTAATCATTTGTTTCTTGATCCACCTAGCCATTCTTAGTGGAGTAAGATAATATCTTTAAAGTGGTTTTGATTTGCTTTCTTACTGAATTAGTGATTTGACACACTCTTTTTTTTTATTAATTTTATTTATTTTTATGTGTATGAATGTACTGTCGCAT
Source organism: Rhizomys pruinosus (assembly GCA_009823505.1). Classification (NCBI taxonomy): domain Eukaryota; kingdom Metazoa; phylum Chordata; class Mammalia; order Rodentia; family Spalacidae; genus Rhizomys; species Rhizomys pruinosus. Next base: position 123,448 of record VZQC01002316.1, read on the forward strand.
GTATGCAAGTCGTACCGGCTTGTCAGTGTCATTAGCCTGTCGGAGGTCAGAAGAGGGTCTCGGATTCCCCTGTGAACTGGAGTTCTCCCGGATTGGAAGTTTCAGACGGTTCTCGGGCCGCCAGTGTGGTGCTGGATCGGAACCCGGGTCCTCTGCAAGCGCAGGCCGGTGCTCTTAAACCGCTAGGCCATTTCTCTCCAGCCCTGTTGAACACTTCTTAAAGAGTTTCTCAGCCATCTCTAATTCCTCAACTTGAAGTCTCATGTTCAGTTCTTTTGCCTCCATCTATTGATGTGGGTCATTTGTTTTCTTTTTTCTTTGTTTTTTGAGTTAAGTTAGTTTATATATTCTGGAAATCAAGCTGTTGTCAGATGTATGCAGTGCAGGTTTTCACTTCTTGGATTTCTTTTTTTTTTTTTATTGATTGTTTTGTTTGATGTAAAGAAAGCTTTTGAGTTGATGAGGTGCCCATTTGTAAATTGTCCGACCTTAATTCTGGTGCAGCTGCTGTCGATTTAGAAGTCCTTTTCCTACGCCTATGTACTTGTAGTCTGCTGCCAACTTTTTCTTCTTATCACCATTCAGAGTTGGGGTTTCACTTTGAGGTCTTTAATCCATTTGGAGTTGACTTTGTACAGGGCGAGAGGTGAGGGGTTTAATTTCATTCTTCTACAAGTGGTGATCCAGTTTTGCCAACACCCTTGCTGAAGATGCTGTTTTTTCTCCATTGTGGTTTCTTGGCTCCCTTGTCAAAATATGAGATGGCTGGAATGAATTGTATGTGCTCAGATTTTGGATCTTCGGTTTTGTTTTTTGGTCAACAGGTCTGTTGTTTTTATGACTATAGCCTTGTAGTATAGTTTAAAATCTGGTATCGAGAGATCCCTCCTGTGAAGCTCTTTTATTCAGGGTTCGATTTGGCTATCGAGGGTCTCTTTGTTTTTCAATGAAGTTAAGACTTTTGTTTCCAAGCTGGTGAAGAAACTCTTGGGGATTTTGATGGGGATTGCGTAAATCTATACAGAGTTTTTGGCTAAAATGGACATTTTTTTACAATGTTAATTTTCCCAATCCCATGAGCATGGAGGTTTTTTTCCATCTTCTGAGTCTTCTCAATTTCTTTCTTTAAGGGTTTTTAAAATTTTTGTGTAGAGGTCCTTTGGTGTCTTTGGTTAGGTTTGGGGTCCTAGGTATCTTATTGTTTTTGGAGGGCTATTGTGAGTGGGAAGGTCTCTTTGTAATTCTTTCTCCAGTGCTTGTTTTGGTTGTAAAGAAAGGCCTTGCTTTTTAGGTTTGATTTTGTATCCGTCCACTTTGCTGAAGCTGTTATTTCATTTCTAGCGTTTTCTGGTGGCGGTTTAGCATCCCTTTAAGTAAACAACAATATCATTAAGGAAATAGGGAAGTTTTGACTTTCCCTTTTTTTTTCCATAATAGTACTCCTTTAATATCCTTTTCTTGCCGTATTGCTCTAGCAAGTGTTTCAAGCACTATATTGAAGAGGGTGGTAACAGGGGGCAGCCTTGCCGAGTGTCCTACCTTTAAAGGGAATGTTTCTGTCATTTCCCCATTAGCAATGATATTGGCTGTGGTTTCTCCCTGTTATATGGCTTTGATTACATGGAATGATCCCTGCCAATCCACATTCCTTCTAGGGACTTTAGTCATGACAGGGATCCTGAATTTTGTCAAGGCTTTTTCAGCATCAATTGAGATGATGGTGTGGTTTTTCTGTTTGATTCCGTTTAGTGTTTGATGATGTTTATGATTTCGTGATGTTGAACAGCCCTGCCATCTCTGGATCATGAATCAACGTGGTTGCATGATGATGATCTCTTGAATGTGGGTCTGTATGCGATTTGCCAGTATTTCTGTTTAGAAATTTTGGCATCTGTGTTCAGGAGGGAGATGGTCTATAATTACCCCTTTTTAGTTGCGATCTTTGACCTGGTTTGGTATAGAGTGATGCGTGGCTCATAGAGAATGGAAAAAAAATAAAATTTTTGAATTTCCCTCTTGTATATCTTCTAAACAGTTTTCAGTAATGAATGGTTGTAGGTCTTTTTGAATATGTTTATATGAATTCCTGCTGTGGAAACCGTCTGGGCCTGGTTTTTTTTTTAGTTGGAGGGCCTTCGTATACATCCTTATTTTCTCATTATGGTTATGGGTCTAGTTTAAAGCTGCTGTGGTCTCTTCTTAGACCAAGCTTTAGTGTTCCATATTTAGATATTCATCCATTCTCTTCTAGGTTTTCCAACTTGGCTAGAATATATAGGTTCTGTAATATTCCCATATAATTTCTTGATCTTTCCCTTGTCCGTTGCTTATATTCCCTTTTCATCACAGACTGAATTGAATTTGGAGTTGTTCCTTTTTTCTTTTGTTAACTGGGGCTAGAGGTCGGTCTGATCTGTTTCATTCTTTCAAGAACCAACTTTTGGCTTTCATTGATTTTTGTATTTTTTCTTTGTTTCTATTCATTGATTTGCTCTGATGTTTTTGTTAATTCTTCCTGTCTGTTGCGTTTAGGTTCATCTGTTGTTGCCTCTCCCAAGTGCTTTTAGTCGTAGTGTTAGATCATTCACTTGTGTCGCTTTCTGTTTTTCTAATGTAGCACCCAGGGCTATAAACTTCCCCTTAAGGACTGCTTTCATAAGGATCCCAAAGGTTTTGTTGTGTGGTGTGTATTAGCATTGGGTCATTTAGTTCCGGGAATGTTTTTATTTCTTTCTTTATCTCTTCCTGACCCATTCTTATGTCAATAGTGTGTTGTTAGCTCTCCATGGTTTCTTGTAGCAAGGAGGGCTTGTCCTTGGGTTGATGTTGAGGCTTTATTGCCAGTGGTTCTGCCAGGATGCATGAAAATTAAATTTCAATCTTTTGGTATTTGTAGAGGTTTCTTCTTGTTCTCAGAAGGATGTGGTCGATTTTGGAGAATGTTCATGGAAGTGCTGAGTAGAAAGTGTATTCTCTGGTCATTTAGGATGGAATGTTCGGTAGAGGTCATGAGGTCCATTGTGTATCATATCGTTCCAGTTCAGTGTCTCTCTGCTTATTTGTTGTCCTGTTGGACCTATCCACAAGGACCCGTATGGGGTATGAAATCTCGACTATGAGTGTAAACCTGGGTTAGTCGTGATTGTTTTGGTTGGTTCTGGAGAATTGTCCTTTATAAAGTTTTGGTGCACCAGAATTTGGGGATATATATTCATAATTGCGAAATCTTCTGTGGTGGATTGTTCCTTTGATGAAATTAAGGCCTTTCTAGTTGTCTCTTCTGATTTCTTTTACTTTTAGTCTATTGTTAATTGATATTAAAATAGCAACACCTGCTTTTTTTTTTTCTTTTTGAATTTGCTTGATATTTTTTTTTCCATCCCTACATTTAAGGTGGGGCCTGTCTTTGAAGGTAAGATGGTTTCTGTAGACAGCCATATCGATGGATTCTGTTTCCTAACCCAGTCTCCCAGTCTATGTCTTTTGATTGGGGATTTTAGTCCTTAATATTTAAAGGTTTGCGATAGGTTGTGTTTTTCTTCCTTTTGTCTTATTATCCACTCTGCGGTTTTTTGATTTTAGGGTTCTCACTTCTGCAGTTATGCTTTTGATTTGATCTTTCTAGTGCCTGGGATGGTTGGCTCTTTTCTTCTGTTTTTGAATTTGCTTCAAGTATTCTCTGAGGGTTGGTTTTCTGGACATGTATTTTCTTTCAAGTTTGTTTAGTCATGAAGATTTTCCTTTCTCCTCAATTATGATTGACATTTTTGCTGGGTTGTAGTAACTGGGTTGGCATTATTGTTCCCTTAATACTGGGAATGCTTGCTCCATGTTCTTCTTGCTTTTCATTGTTTGCTTTAGAAGCCGTTGTAATTCTGATGGGTGTTCCCCTTATATGTCCACTTGTTGTTTTTTCTCTTGTCGCTTTTAAGGATTTTTGTCTTTGTTTTTGTGTCTACATTTTTTTCTGTTTTTAACTTGATTTGCTGGGATTTTCTTTTTGTTTTGTTGTTTTGGAGTTCTTTTTTTTTAATTTATTATTTTTATTTATTTCTGTATGTGTATGCAATGTACAGTACTGTCCTGCATGCTAAGTTTGTCTGCACCGTGTCGTGCAATGCCCGGAGGGTCGAGAGGGGGCGTGGAATTCCCCTGGCTGAGTTCTCCTGGCAATTGGAGTTTCAGACGGCTCTCGGCCGCCTGTGGGTGCTGGGGATCGAAACCGGGGTCCTCTGCAAAGAGAAGTTCGGCTCGGCTCCTAACCGTTAGGCCATCTCTCCAGCCTGTTGGAGTTCTATGTGCTTCTTGTATATGGTATTGGTTGGTCCTTTTTTAGTTTGGGGCCAAGTTTTTCATCTATTATTCTGTTTTGAAGAGCTGATCAATACATTCTCTTGGATTCTTCTTCCTTCCTCTATTCCTATGATGCCGGAGGTTTTATCTTTTCATAGTGTCCCACAGCTCCTGGTTGTTCCATTTTGTGTATTTTAAATTTTTCATAATCTGTCTTTGGGTTTTTTATTGTTCTGTGTTATTTCCAGGGCTGATATTCTTTGTTCTGCTTCGCCATTCTAGCTTCTTCAGCCCCGCGCCTGGTCACCTCTGCCCTGGCTCAGGAGATTCAGATCTCAAGAGTCAACAAGCTGCCTTTAATACCGGCTGGAGAGATAACTCCACCCCACCAGCACAAAGAGCCAATCAAACCGAAAGACAGCAGGACCAAAGAGATCAACAATCAGCTCGCCGGATGGCACCCAGTTCTCTACCTGTCTCCCCCTTCTTCCTTCCGTGGGCGCAGGAGATCTCAGATCTCAAAGAGTCCAAAGCCTGCCTCTTTAATACCAGCTGGGAGGAAGTAACTCCGCCCGCACAAGCCCACAGAGCCACATCAAACCAAAGGGGACAGCAGGTACCAGTATCAACAATCAGCTCTGCCTAAGCACCCAGTTCCTACCGTCATCCCCTCTTCCTTCCGCTGGGCTCAGGAGAATCGTCAGATCCTGATCTCCAGCATTTAAAAAAAAAAAATAGCTTCAGCAAAGATGGTCTCAGTAGGTAAAGTTGCTTGCCACCAAGCCTGATTCCTGATTAGCATCCACAGAATCTGCATGGTAAGGAAAGATGATTCCCAAATAATGCTTCACCTCCAGACACATCTCGCCGTTAAATCACATGTAATCACACAATCACAAACACATACCAAGTTTAAAAAAAAATTTTTAAAGACTAGTCATGGAAAGTTTTTGAAAAAAATCAGTAAATGGGCAAAATTAATGTGGATTAAAAATGATTTAATTAAATGGAAAATAATTATAAGGAACTATCCTGATCATGACAAGAGAGGGGGGAAAAAAAAGAGAGAAAGAACAGGAGATATGAAAACAGATGAAAACAATAAACATTTTATAGGAAATTTCATGAAAGATAAGGGATTGATTGATAACTCAGTCCTTAGAATTTTCTAGAATTGAAGAAAGCCTTGAATCTACTCCAGATACTAAGATGGATGAATAAAAATGAACTTAACACTTAAACTATGGAGCATCAAGGATGAAATTTCAACTTACTGGCAGCATTTTCTACTCAGAAGCTGAAAAGACCCAACTCCTCTCCCTGTACCATTAGAGAATAGTCACTGATGTGTAGTTAAACTCAAGTTAGTTGCCTGCCATGAATAAAGTTTTTTCCTACGAATTCTCATTATGTTTCAAACAAACGTCAAAGTCTTTACTATGTCCTTCTGTATACCTTTCTGACAGAATTCACTCTTTGTCTTCCTCATTCCACACAAGCCACAGTGTCCTTCTTGCAAGTCAAAAATCACATAAATACAACTGGGTGTGGTTGCATATGCCTTAATCCCAGCACCTAGGAGGCAGGGGCAGAGGCAGAGGCAGGTTGAATTCTGTGAGTATCAAGGCCATTTCGCCAACCCCAATTTGTGTATCTAAATCTCTTTTTTTTTTAATTAAATTAGTTTTTATTGATGCTTTGTGCATTTCATACATTTTTTCCAATTCAGTTCAGGCTTATTTCCCTTTCCCTTCACCCCCACTCCCACCCCATCCCAGGTCATGCATTCTGCCATAACTGTCCTGCATCTTTCTCTCAGTTTTTTTTTTTTCATTTTTAGCTATAAGTGATAATCCATGAGTACAAGCATCCTTCATGCAAAACCTATCTGCAGGCTGTTGTGCCCAAACACCTACAGCCCCACCATCCAGTGGGGGGTGACAGGTGTTATCTTTTAACAAAAGAACATGTCAGGTTGGGAGGAGGAGGGAGGGTAAGGGTTACCCAGGAGGAGTTGGAAGGAGATATTTGGGTGGATATGATGTAAGTATTTTGTATTCATGTGTGAAATTACCAAAGAATATATAATATAAAAATCACTAGTATCCTACTCTGGCCTAGGGGGCTTTTTCTTGAACTCTGTCTTCCTCCATTTTTTATGACATTCAGTTTGGATTTCTGTTCAGATGCTGCTGCTCATGAAGCTCCAGCTACCCTCTCTAAGAGCACCCCACTACTCTGTCCACAGGCTAGTTTTTCATAGCCCTTATCCCCACTTGGCATTATGTTAGACAGTGTTTACTGTCTTCTCCATTGACATGAAACTACATGACTAAGCACAGAGATAAGTTACAAAAGCAATCAATGATTATGTTCTTATTCTTTTTTTTTTTCTTGTTTTGTTTATAGTAGCATGGATTGAAAACAGGGCCTTGTGTTTGGTAGGCAGGCATTCTACCACTGAAAGACATCCCAGCCTAATGATTCTTGACATGTGTTCCATACTGGTTTTGATTGCATTTTAAGTAAAATAAAAGTTCGAACTCTTTTTTCACTATTGAAAACAATAGTCTGATTTTTCAAACTATTTTTTTCACTTCTTGATGTAATAAGTCAGTAATGTAAAGAGATGAATGATATATGTGAAAGAAAACCAAAATGTCAGGTGATACTAAAACTACATTGAAGTTTGGTCTGTGCTTTTTTTCTTTCTAGGCAGCATTAACTGACTTACCAATTACATGGCTAAATTATATGATAAACAATCTTATATCAATTATAAGATGCTGGCTAAACAGAATAATTTGGTGTGACTTTGCATAATATTTAGTTTAGGATGAATATATTAAATATCAGTGCTTTAACATTCAGTTACTACAATTTTGTTATTTCTTTTTTATTTTAGGAAGTGATTTGCAGCTGAGTGAATCAGACAGTGACAGTGATGACTGAAGCAATATTGAGTTATAAATGTGACATTGTAAGGCATATGATAATTTCTTTTGTATTAACAATAAAAACCTCTTATATCTAAGAAAAATATATAAAATTTAATGAAAAATTAAATTTGATTTGGTATTCTTGTGTGTTTTTGTTTAATCATAACAAAACTAAACTGAAGTTGTTAGATGAGAAGACAGATTCAGAAATTAGGTAACTTGTTCCAAGTATGGTTAGTTATAAGTGGCAAACTAAATCTAAGGCAAGGGCTCTACATTACCACACTCTATCCCTGAAATGCTAAAACTATTGATTTATAATAAGTTTGCATCATATCTGTTTTTCCTATTTGATAGTCTCTAAATTATTATAGCTGAAAATACATTAATCCTTGGCACAATTACACTTTAATTTAAGATAAAACTGAAGTTAGTTGTTGTAATAGCTGTTTTATTACCTCATATATATATATATATGTTATATATATATTGCTTTCAAGAGAAGAGCAGTTTCAGGTTTAATATTTATATTTATAATACATTTGAATATGGAATAAATTTATTTGATTATACCTGAAATCCACTGAATAGGTTCCTCATTAATTTTTCAAAGCAATTTTAGGATCATATTGAAACTGATTAGATAGTTGGGGAAACTCTTTTTCTCCTGACCCAGCTGTCAGTATACCGTGTCAGGGCAGTGGTTTGAAATAATTGATGGCCCTCAGTATCATCACCCAAAGTCCACAGTTTACATTGGGATTCATGCTTGGTATTGTAAGTCTATGGATTTTTTTTACACATATATACAGTGATAGCATAACTCCATCACTAGAGTAACATATAGATTAGTGACATTACTCTAATAAATTTCTGCGCTGTGCCCATTCTCTCACCTCTAACTCTCTACAACTAGTAATCTTTGGTTTTTGGTTTTTGGTTTTTGAGACAGTCTCACTCCAGAGTTTGGGCTGGCCTTGATGACCCTTAATTTTTCTGCCTCTCCCCCCCAAGTGCTGGGGTTACAGACCTGAGTTACCACCACAGCTGGCTTGATGTGTTGCACTTTGGTATCTCCACAGCTTCACCTTTTCTTGAATGTCCTGCAGTTGGAATCAGTGTATAGCTCTCTCAAACTGACTTTCTTTATGCCTCAGTAGTCATCTATTCCTTTTGAAAGCTGAATAGTATTCCATGTCTTTGTGCACCACAGTTTATCCACTGTCCCACTGAATAATGTTTTGGTTGCTTTAAGTTTTGGCAATTATGAAAAAAAAATTATTCAACTTCATTTCTTATTATTGGAGTTTCTTAATTATGGTTTAGTAACATTCGTAAGTTGTTATGCTACTTTCTCTTCTCAAGCCTCTCTGGTTAATTTGTCCTTATTTTTCTCTTTTACTGGTCAATAATTATCTGAAAGCTGTGTCATAATGTAAGAAAATTCATACATCCAATGTAGCTGGGAAAACCTGCTTATCATTTTAGTCAGTAATACAGGGTATAAAGTTTTTACTGAAAGTTATGCTGAGATTTTTTTTCAATTTTTTGGCTTATTTTATGTGTATTTTGCCTGCACATATATACATAAGTGCATCACATGTGTTCAATAGCTGTGGAGGCCAGAAGAGGGTGTTGGATCCCCTGGAACTAGAGTTACAGGTGTTTGTTAGCTGCCATGGGGGTGCTGGGAACTGAACCCAGGTCCTCTGAAAGAGCAGCCAGTGCTCTTAACTGCTGAGCCACCTCTCTAGCTCATGAGATTCTTTTTATTATTTACTGTAAGCTGGTAAGGGTAGCTGTATAACACATGCTCTCAGACTTTGTTTCTTCCCTCCTTTTATTTTCCTTGAAAATGAACATTCTTTTTTTTTTAAATTTTGGGTATTTTTGAGACAGGGTCTCCCTTTAGTCCCAGCTGGCCTGGAGCTCACTCTGTAGACCAGGCTGGCCTTGAGCTCACAGAGATCCAACTGCCTCTGCCTCCCAAGTGCTAGGATTAAAGGCATGCATCACCATGCCTGGCAAAAATGAACATTCTTAAAGCTTTTTTTTTTTCTGGTGTTTTGAGACAGTCTTATTATATAGCCCAGGCTTTCCTGGAACTCATGATCCTCCTGCCTCAGCCTCCTATGTGCTAGGATAGGCATGTCTTCTAATTTGCTTCTCTATTGCTGTGATACAACAACGACCAAAACCAACTTGGGGAGGAAAGGATTTATTTCAGCTTACAACTCCCAGGTTACAATCCATCACCAACAGAATCCAGGGCAGTAGCTGCAAGCAGGAACTTGAAGGCAAGGACTTACTGGCCTGCACCTCTGGCCTGGTCTCAGCCTGGTTTCTTAGACAACTCAGGATCACCTGTCCAGGGGTAGCATTGCCCACAGTAGGCTTGGCCTTCCCACATCACTCAACAATCAAGAAAATGCCTCACAGACTAGCTCACAGGCCACTCCTGTAGAGGCTCCCTCTTCCCAGGTGTGTCAAGTTGACAACTAAAGCTATCCAGCACAGCATGTACTACCACACCCAGCTTTAACATTTTAGTGAATCCATGTTTATTCTTTTTTTTCAAACACTTTCTCTTATAGACAATATTATTTAATATATTACTATAAATATTCTATTCTCCATTTAAAGAACTAGTTAAAATAACTATTATTACAGTGGACTCTATATAGACTCAGATTTCTTTTTGCCATATTTATTCTCTATACTCCCTCAAGGGGAGGGGAGCAAAAAAGGTTTTTTGTTTTTTTTTTCCCCTTTTTTGTAATTGATGATTTGTGTATTTCATACATCATTTTCCAATTCAGTTCAGGCATATATCCCTTTCTCCCTTCCCCCCCACCCTACCCCTACCCATCCCAGATCATGCATTCTCCCATAACTTTTCTGCATCTTTCTCTGTTTTTTTGTTTTGTTTTGTTTTCATTTTTTTTAACAATAGGTGATAATTTGTGAGTACAAGCATCCTTCATGTAAAACCAATTTGCAAGCAGTTGTGCCCAAACCCACACAGCTCATGGGTCCCACCGTCCAGCAGAGGGGGGCTTGTATGTTCAATCAAGTTGACCAAATGAGTGTCCAGTCTATATTGTTGTAGTTTCACCATTCACCCCAATTGCAGCCCTTACATTCTACCGCACCCCCTCTTCTGCAGATTGTTCCCTAGGCTTAGAAAAGGGGCACAGGTGGATGAGAAGCAAAACAGTCTACTTTCTCTGGAGCTGTTGTCTTGGTCTCTAGTAAAATCTGGCTGTTTTCTTTCATGGGCTGACAGCTTGTCCAGGCATAACCTTCGATCCTACTAATGAAGCACACGCAATTATAGATATATAGGTATTTAAACAGTATAATATATAGCCTTTCGATCCTACTAATGAAGCACATGCAATTAGATATATAGGTATTTAAACAGTACTAATTGTTATGGCAGGTTACTTTGGTATAGACACAGATGTTTGGATGGTATGTTACTCCATGAATTACATTTTCTTCTGTTAAGTATGACAGGGTCTTCTGTGGTTTATAACATCTCCTAAACATTAGAGGATGTAGCTTGTGGCATATCAGCCGTGGAACAACTATTTTTTTTTTCTCATTAAATTAGTTTTTATTGATTGCTTTGTGCATTTCATACATTTTTTCCAATTCAGTTAAGGCTTATTTCCCTTTCCCTCCCCCACCCCCCCACCCCCACCCCATCCCAGATTCATGCATTCTGCCATAACTGTCCTGCATCTTTCTCTCAGTTTTTGTTTTTTTTTCATTTTTAGCTATTAAGTGATAATCCATGTGTACAAGCTTCCTTCATGCATAACCTATCTGCAGGGCTGTTTTTGCCCAAACACCTACAGCCCCCACCATCCAGTGGGGGGTGACGGTTGTTTGTTCAATCAAGTTGACAAATGAGTGTCCAGGATACATTGCTGTAGTTTCACCATTACCCCAATCAAAGCCCTTACATTCTACCAGCCCCCTTCTTCCGTAGATTGTTCCCTATAGGGCCTTAAGAAAAGGGCACAGGTGGATGAGAGGAAACCAGGTCCACTCTCTCTGGAGCTGTTGACTTGGACCTGGTCACATTCTGGCTGTTTCCTTTCTGGGCTGACAGTTGTCCAGGAATAACCTTTCGATCCGGCCTGGCACGTATGAGCGTCTCCGGAACAAACTATTTTTAATGAATCCTAAGGAAGCTTACCTTCTGTGCCACGCAAAGGTTTTAACATAAAGGACTTTCTTAACCCCCTCCATAGAATAAGGAGACAATATGATGATGACGAGGTGTTTCCAGCTGTAGATTGGATCCAGCTGTTATAGAGGATATATCTTGTAAAATAGGTGTTAAAACTGCCTTCTTTCATATGCCTAATAGGACATAGAAATGTGAAAAAAGGATTATTCTCTGTCAGAACTTGAATATAATGCTAAAGTCCTTAATTTGCTATGCACTTACGCAAATATATGGAATACAGGAGCTTGACATCAAACAATGGTTATTTCCCAGGAGATGTTGGCAGGGGATCCAAGCTCTCACAAAAAGTTAAAGGCTCCTTTGCCTCCAAAACTGGGGTTCTGGAACGGATAGAGATGCAAAAGGCCCTGTGGTTGAAGACCTGGATATACCATGGGGATAAGCGATGTATGGAGACCACACTTCAAGTATAGAGTTGGTCTCTGGAATGCCAGAGAGTGTTACCAAAGGGCACTAAACCAATAAAGCAAATATAGGTCTCCTTGAGTCAAGCAAGACTCCTCCGTCAGCACCAGCTACACCTCACCTGCCTGGAAATACTGTGCAGCAGTGGCAGCCATATGCCTGTATATCCCAAATCTAATTGGCTATTAGCAAAAAAGGTTTTGTATTGTTCCTCTAGTCTCACATCTTAAAAATCAACTTAAAAAAAAGAACAAAACAAAACAAAACAAACAAAACACTTCTGTAATCCTGGGGCTGGAGAGATGGCTCAATGGTTAAGAGCACTAGCAGCTTTTGGAGAAGTTTGGGATTTGATTCCCAGCACCCAGATGGCAGCTAACTGTAACTCCAGTTCCTGGAGAATCTGATGCCCTCCTCTAACCTCTGTGGGCATTTACATACATACAGCCAGTACACTCATACACATAAAGCAAAAATAATAAATATTTTAAAAAACCTTCTGTGATCCAAAATGGGAGGTGACTTTTGGTTCGCCAACACACAAGCAAGCAAGCAATTCTGCAGCAGAAGCTAGCTGTGTGTCTTTGAATCCAATTAAATTATGAGTCTATTGACATAGAGATAACATCAGATCCTACAGACTCAAGACTGCTCCTCCCACTTCAGATGCTAATCACAAAGTACTCAGTTTGTTTTACTTGTGTTTAAGACCAACTGACCATAAATCTAGGTTCCTATAACCTATCCTCTTGCTAAATTAGTTTGCTTGAATGGTTCACAGAGTCATAAACATGTTAATTGGGTTTTTTAAAATGAAGGGTATCGGTAAAGAGATGATAGAGCAAGGTATGTGATGCTCCCAAGGCCTTACTGGGTACACAAGTTCAGCAATATGGATGCTCTCCAAATCTTGTTCTCTTGGGTTCTTGTGAAGGCTTCCTTGCATAGGCTTAACTGCTAATAGACTGAATGATAGCCTATCTGTTCAAATTCTTCAGTGTTTCTTATTATTTTGGGGCAAGATCCTCTGGAATTAAGAGGGTCTAATGACCTATAGTTAAAAAATATTAGAAAAAACAAAAAGAGCACTGGGCGTGGTAGTCCACACCTTTAATCCCAGCAGAGGCAGGTGGATCTCTGTGAGTTCAAGGCCAGCCTGGTCTACATCATAGTGAGTTCCAGAACACTGGTGCTACAGGGAGACCCTGTCTCAAAAAGCTAAAAAAATAAAAAAATAAAAATAAATAAAAAATAAAAAATTACAAAAAAAGATTAGACCATTTCTTTATGACCTATACTAAGAAAAGTAGGATGAGATAAGAATATAGTTTTACTCTCTGTGGTATGCCTTATGGGAGAGAAATTCTACTTTCTATGGTCTGCTTTGGGGAGAAAAAGAAGCAGGTAGAAAGCCAAAAGAATGAGAGATGAAGGGAGGGATGGAGGGAGGAAGGGAAGGAGAGAGTCAGAGACAGAGGAGAGAGAGAGAGAGAGAGAGAGAGAGAGAGAGAGAGAGAGAGAGAGAGAGAGAGAGAGAGAGCTGTGTTCTGAGGTTTGTTTAAGAGACTGAAAATACCCAACAATATTCTGTGACTTAAAAGACAGAAAATTGGGCATGGTGGCACATGCCTTTAGTCCTAGCACTTAGGAGCAGAGGCAGGCAGATCTCTGTTGAGACCCAGGCTACCCCGGTCTTCAGACTAGTTGGGACTATAGGGGAACACTGAAAAAAAGTATGATGATGATGATGATGATGAGGAGGAGGAGGAGGAGGAGGAGGAGGAGGAAGAGGAGGAGGAGGAGACTTAGAAGTAGTAATTATGGAAATAATCAGCCAAGAGTCATAGTCATAGATGAAAACCTCAAACCAAAGTATATATAATCACAGACACTCAAAAGAGCCAAAAGAAAAACCTGGAAAGATTCAAAAGCAGCTTGAACTTTGAATGCATTTCTTTATACTTACTGATTAATCTGCAGAGGCTCAGGGTATAAAATCAGGTCTGCCCAGTATCTGACACTCGAGTAAAACCTGGTGCTTCATTTCTTTTTCTTTTTCTTTTCTTTTTTTTTTTTTTTTTTTTTTTTTTTGTCTTTTTGAGACAGGGTCTCCCTGTAGTCCCAGCTGTCCTGGAACTCACTATGTAGACCAGGCTGGCCTTGAACTCACAGAGATCCTCCTGCCTCTGCCTCCCAAGTGCTGGGATCAAAGGCTTGGGCCACCATGCCTGGCTTCTTTTTTATTTCTTGAATCTCTTGCAAGTTCTAGCCTCCAGCTTGCTGAGAAGATGATTCTTGGAAGCAGAGTTTCTAGATTAAACTATGTAAACAATAGCCAACACTAAAACTAGAAACCACCCAAGTGTCCATCAATGGAAGAATGACTAAATAAATTCTAACATATTTGTACAGTGGATTCTACCAAACAATAGTGAAAAAAATCTTGCTTCAGGCAACAACACTGTGACCAAGGTAGCATAGTATTGAGTAATAGGAATGACACAAAGAATATAAAGTGTTATTCTATTTACATGAAACTCAGAATGGATGAATAAAAACCATAATGACAGAATAGTGAGTGCTTTGGTGGAAGAGACTTTGACTAGAGGGCAGAAGGGAAAAATGGGTGTTATTCTTTGAAGGACTTTCCAGCAGTGAAGTGGTAGAGAAATCTTTTTACTTTATCTGAATGATAGCTGTGTGAGTTACTCATGTGTAAAAATAGAGTTCTCCATTTAAGGTTTATGTACTTTGTTGTAGGCTGTATTTAATTTTTAAAGTCCATAAACAAAACCAATAGGAAAAATATTTGCAACACAGAGGATGACAGTATCAATAATACTTAAACATATCTTACAAATGTGCAAAAAAGTAACAACTCAATAGAAAAGTGAACAAAGAAAATAGTTCATTTCAGGCCTTCAATCCCAGCACTCAGGAGGCAGAGGCAGACAGATCTCTGAGTTCAAGGCCAGCTTGGTCTAGGCCAGCTGGGAGACCCTGTCTCAAAAAGACCAAAAAAAATCATTTCAAAAATTTCAAAATCATTTCTTTTTGGTTCAACAGTCTCCCTCCCAGGTATTTATTTTGCAGCTGTATTTAGCTCACATGCAGTGATGTTGTGCAAAAGACCAAACCCAAATATGCATCAACTAAAGAGTTACATAAGCTACATGCAACTGAAAACCTGTTACAGATTTATTGACTATTTGGGAAATAGATGTTTGTATCCTTTGGACATTTTTTTCATTTAATTATCAATCTCTAATTTTTTTGGAGTTATTTACTGTGGCACAAATCTTTTCATAGAAGCATAGTAGAAATATTTTCTCCCACTGTAATGTACTTTTTCATTCTTAATGGTATCTTTTGGTAAACAATGGTTATTTTAACATGAAATATGTCATTTTTTCTTTAAGGATTATCATATTTTATGATATCAGCCAATTTTTGGTTATTCTATGGTTACAAAATATCTGTTTTATTCTAAAAAAAACCCTCAGTTTTGACTTAATATTTAAATCTGCCATCTACATAGAATTGATTTTATATTTTGGAATAAGGATAAAAAATTCTCTCCATGTACATATCCAAATGATGTTTTAGAGGAAGCACCATGACTTCCCTTACCACACATTACCTTTGCTAAAGACAGTGTATGCATAGATATTTCTCTGAATTCTGTTGTGTTCCATTGATTTCCTTGTTCTAATTACTATAGCTTCATAATAGGTATTTTATTGGGTCATTCAAATCTTCCAAATTTGTTCTTCAAAACTGACCTTGCTGTTCTTCGCTTTTGCATATCCGTTTGAATTTTTTAATCTTTTTGAGACAGGGTTTCCCTGTAGCCCCAGCTGGCCTGGAACTCATCTGGCTGGCCTTGAACTCACAGAGATCCATCTGCTTCTGCCTCCCAAGTGCTGGGATTAAAGGCCTGAGCCACCACACCTGACTATTTCCATTTGAATTATAAGACTCTGGGCCTTGTGGCGCACGCCTTTAATCCTAGCACTTGGGAGGCAGAGGCAGGCAGATCTCTGTGAGTTCAAGGCCAGCTTGGTCTACATAGTAAGTTCCAGGATAGCCGGAGCTATAGGGAGACCCAGTCTCAAAAAAACCAAAAAAAAAAAAAAAAGAATCTAATTGAGGAGCCGTTGCCCTTTCAGAGGCCCCAGGTTTGGTTCCCAGCATCCACTAACATTATTAGTAGCTAACAACCATCTATAATTCCTGTTCCAGAGGATCCAATACTCTCTTCTGGTCTCTTTGACCATTGCATGAAACGTGTTTTTTTTACATACATGTAGGCAAAGTACATAAGAAAAAGAATCAAATTATCATTTTTTTTTTTTTGGTATTTTTGAGACAGGGTCTCCCTTTAGTCCCAGCTGGCCTGGAACTCACTACATAGACCAGGCTGGCCTTGAACTCACAGAGATCCACCTGCCTTTGCCTCCTGAGCGCTGGGATTAAAGGTGTGCACCACCATGCCCAGCTTTTTTTGTTTTTTGTTTCTTGTTTCTTCAAATTATCATTTTCTACACTCACAAAACTTGCTGAATCTTTGTGCTCTAGACACAAAGGGACTATTGACATTTTATAATATGAACTTTCCAAAGCATGAGTGTGGCATGCCTCTATTTATTCAGATTTTTTTTTTGTCTTTTTGAGACAGGGTCTTCCTAGAGCCCCAGTTGGCCTGGAACTCACTCTGTAGACCAGGCTGGCCTTGAACTCACAGAAATCCATTTGCCTCTGCCTCCTGAGTGCTGGGATTAAAGACAGCTCTTAGCCACCATGTGGGTGCTAGGAATCAAACCCCGGTCCTCTGCAAGAACATTTAGTGCTCTTAACTACTGAGCCATCTCTCCAGCCCCTCCAATCTTTAATTTCCTTTCTCTTTCTCTAGCATTTGATAATCTCAGAGCTGAATATCTTGTGTTATCTGAATATCTTGTGTTACAGTTATTGTTTTATGTTATTAGAACTGGTATTTTAAGTTCTCTTTTCTACTTATTTATTGTTGATGTTTAAATGCACTTTTTGTGCATATTGGAAACAACAACAACAACAACACAAAGGACTGCATTGAAGAACTGATTGAAACAGTGAACTTCTGCTCAAAATAGTCAACTTCCACATGGAGAATATTGAGAAAGACTGAGAAAGAGATGAAAAGCATGTTTGGCAGAATGCATGAGCTCTGGTGGGGTGGAGGAATGGGCGGGTGACACGGTTCTAGGTTTGATAAAAAAAAATAAATTAATTAAAAAAGAACTGAAAAACAAAACAAAAAATAAATGCACTTTTGTATGTGCTGTTATATTTAGGACATTATTAAACATGTTTACATTAAATTATGTATTTGCCTCATTTCTCATCAGACTATATTGGTATTGTTTCAGAGCTCATTTTTACTCCATGATGTCATATCACTGAGGCCACAGATTTTTTTCTCCACTGATTTTTTTTTATCAGTGGTATTTGATTATGATATTTAGATTCTTCTACTTTTATTGTCTTTTATATCTCTGTAAAGTTTAGATTCATTACCATCCTTGGGGTGGTTTCTCTTTGTTTCTTTCCCTTTATCCTTCTGTCTGAGGTCAACCTAGCAGAAATAATAGGGTAGAGCACCTTAATATGATATTGCCCTAAATGATTTTTATCATCAAGAAGGTTTAATTTATGTAAGAAAGACTCAAACTTAACATTATTTCCATCTCTGATATTATTTGATTCTCTGAAGGCTGTCATTCTGCCATAGTCAAAAGACAAATTTCAGTCCTTGGAATGTAGCTTAATTGGTAGAGTGCTTGTTAACATTTACAAAGCCCTGGGTTCAGTCCCCAGGACCACATAAATTGGGAGTGGCAGCACATTCCTGAAATCCCAGAACTCAACACTCTGGCGTTGAAAGTAGGAGAATCAGAAGTTCAAGGTCATCCTTGGCTAACTAGACCAGCCTGAGCTATGAGAGACCTTGTCTCCAAATTTAAAAAAAAAAAAAAAAGACTAATTTCTGTGAAATATATAGAAAACCAAAGTTCATACTCTGGAATTTAGTTACTGGTTTTGGGGGAACCTATGAGCACAAATAATTGGTACATTGCAAACAGATGCTGCTTCGCTTGTTTGTGCCTAAGGGAATGCCATCCAGAGGTTCAAGGAAAGGGAATCCAAAGACATAATTATATATTCAAGGCATCTGTGCCTCCACTTGTTAACTTGACCTGAAACTTCTATTTTAAATTTAGTATTTAACTAAGGTATGTCAGAAAAGGCAGTATTTTTCCAAAAGGATTAACTATAGATTAATCATTAATGCCATGGACAGAAATAAAGCTGGACTGTTCTTTGGTAAAAGTTGGTAGGAAAGTGAGAGAGCAGATGAAGAATATAGTAAAAGCCAACAAAACTTGGTCAAAGTCTGAGTTAAAGTTTAGAGAGAAAAACCTTATTTGTTGAAAAATCATTCAAATAGGTAATGTAAGAAGTTTATGGGAACTGGAGAGATGGCTCAGTTAAGAGCACTGACTGCTCTTGCAGAGGACTTTGGTTGGATTCTCAGAACTCACATGAAGGCTAACAACCATCAGTAACTCCAGTTCCAGGAGATCTGATGCCTTCTTTTGATCCGGATGGTCATTGCACAACATGAGTGCACTTATATATGTGCAGGCAAGACACTCATACACAAATAACAAATAAAATATTTTTTAAAAAGTTTATAAGAAATAGAGTCACAGATTTCTCTCCCCTTTTATTAATTTTTTAGTAAGCATAGAAAATATGAGTTTGGGTGTGGTAGGACATGCCTTAAATCCCAGCACTTGGGAGGCAGAGGCAGGTGGATCTCTGAGTTCAAGGCCAGCCTGGTCTACATAGTGAGTTCCAGGACAGCTTGGGGCTACAGGGAGACCCTGTCTCAAAAAGACCAAAAAAAAAAAGAACATATGGGTTTCTTCATAAATATTTTCTGAAAATGTATTTGACTTTGTTCACATTTGCACCCTTCCCCCTCCATCTTCCCCCCATGTCCTGTCCCCTCCTCAGCCTTCTCTCTTATATTCTCAAATAAAATAATTTACATAGGTAATGCCTGACGTAGTTAGTGGTTTGGTCCTCATGGACTTATGGTTTAGCAACTTTCTTTTACAGTTTCTTTAACAATACCATCTTCTTTTGGCTTATAGTAAAAGGGTCTTGAGTTCTTTTGATCTTTTCTTACCTTTCTGAATGAGCAAAAATAATACAACTGTGATAAGAGAATGCAGTGGGTGGAGACTATGGTCAGAGTATAGTATACGCATGTATAAAAATGCCATAATCAAAGCCATTTTTATATAATTAATATATGCTGCTAAAATTGAAAAATGTATAATATAAAATATTTATCATGTTTCTTCTAGTTCCTCTTCTGATAAGGACTAAGTATAATATTCTAGAGTCATAAAGAAATCCATCTACTAAAAGTTAAGAAAAATAATATTTACAAAAACCCTAGAAAGTAACTGGTTCATGACTTTTTTTTTTACAAATTAACTTTTATTTTTAATGAAAGACAGGATTATTCTGGGAGTAAGAAAATGAAAATACAAGGAATGGATTTTTCAAAGGACATAACTAATATTTTTCATCATTTTCTTTAGCACTTATTTTAAAATTCTTCATAAGATTCTTCTAGCTGAACATTATGATACTGAAATTCATTTTTTTCCATTTTTTTGTGGGGGGTATTTTTGAGACAGGTCTCCTTTTAGCTCCAGCTGGCCTGGAACTCACTATGTAGACCAGGCTGGCCTTGAACTCACAGAGATCTGTCAGCCTCTGCCTCCCGAGTGCTGAGATTAAAGGCGTGTCCCACCGGGCCTTGCAGAAGTTGGTTTTTTTCTTAATTTTTTATTGAGATTTTGTGGGCTGGGTGTGGTGGCACATGCCTTGGGAGGCAGAGGCAGGCAGATCTCTGTAAGTTCAAGGCCAGCCTGGTCTACACAGCAATTCCAGGACAGCTGGAGCTACAGGGAGACCCTTTCTCATAAAGACCAAAAAAAAAAAAAAAAAAAGATAAAAATTTATTGAGCTTTTGTGCATTTCATATAACATTTCTTAAATTTAGACCTGTTCCCCTATCCATGCCCCCTCCACCAGAACTCATGCATGAAATTCAGTTTCGTATTTCCTTACATTCCTATAGTTCCATACATAGCTTCTATACCTTTGTAATTGGATGTGCATCTCTACTTTTCTACTGATATGTACTTTTCTACTGATATGTATCTCTACTTTTCCTATCTATTATTGCATAGTGAAAATTCTGGATCCGCCACATTCTGGGAATGGCATGTGATTTTAGGTGTTGTATAATTTTTTGGAACAATAATTTCTGTAAAAATAAGGACAGTAAAAATCAGACGAAATAAATGTATAGGTTAAATACATGCAATAATATAATGTACATGTGATTCATATATATTAAAAATTGTACAAAATAGGTGTTCAACAAATGGTAGATATTATTAGCCTAAAATCAGTTTTCTAATCTGTGTTCAAAATGTTGGGATTTTTTGTTTGTTTCTTTTTTTTGGTTTTTGCATTGCTAGAGATCATATTCAGGGCCTCATACATGTTAGGCATAGTGCTCTACCACAGAGCTTCATCCCTGGCCAAGTGTTGCATTCTTAACTATCTTCTACTCATTCACAAAGATAATTTTTCTCTTTTTTTTGTATTTTTGAGACAGGGTCTCCCTTTAGTCCCAGCTTTCCTGGGGCTTGCTATGTAGAGGAGGGTGGCCTTGAACTCACAGAGATGCACTTGCCTCTGCATCCCAAGTGCTGGGATTAAAGGTGTGTGCCACCATGCCTGGCAAAGAATTTTTCTTAAACAGATAACCATATCAATTCATTAGCATTGTTTCAGTTCATCTTGTGACTTGTGAACTTTTTTTTTTTTTTTTTTTTTTACTTCTCCATGCCTTACCTTTTACAAATATTCTCTAGGACTAGTACTTGATGTACTTTCTATTCCCATAGCTTCCAGCCCTGATCCAGGAAGCTACTGAAACTGACACCCACAGGGTTAAACCTAAGTAGCTATCCCTCCTCCCCTCAGTGCCCCTTTTCACTGTGGGCTGGCAGCTGTCCTAACTGCCTATTGAAGCCAAATGCTTGAGGAGAGAGAGAAAGAGAGAGTAAGGAGCCAGCTATGAATCCTTTCCAGAAAAATGAGTCCAAGGAAACTCTTTTTTCACCTGTCTCCACTGAAGAGGTTCTGCCTAGACCTCCAAGCCCTCCAAAGAAGCCATCTCCGGTGAGTCCCCAAATTCAGTTTGTCTCTGACTGTAATAACTTTACTCTTTTGGCTTTCTCCTTGGTTTCTGAAACTTCATGGTGGACTGTATTAGGGCATAAAAACTATTCTCTCTCGGAATTAGAATTAACCTGAAAATTAATTCTAAGTTTCTTTTACTTGGGAAGCAACAAGATGAGGTAGTCAAAGATTTTTCAGGTGGAGCCCAGAGCTTTGCTGTATTTCATTGCATACTCCCTGGGGGAGAAAAAGCAATTTGAATGTCCAGGGAAACTTGGCAAGCATTACTGTCTGGAGAACTGTATGCGATTGTTCTTTACCAACATAAACTCAGCCTTTACTTCCTCCTGTATGCAGAGCCTTCTTTTTTTAGACACTAACAGAAGTTTTAGAATAGACCCACTCTCTGTTATAGTGTTCCTTCCCACTTTAAATGGGAGATAGGACAGAGAAACAAGAATAATACATTTCATTGTGTACTTGCTAAATTACTTCCAAATTATCTTATTCAGTCCTCATATCATAGCAAAATCATCTAAGTAGAGAGACTATTAATAATTGCCAACATTGCTGAATTCTTATTGTCCATGAGGAGGTAGTTTTGTTCTTTATGTCTTTGGAATAACAGAACTGAAACACAGGCAGTAGTAGTGATATACCTAAGGTTGGTATGCTAATCCAGTTAGTAACCCTGTACATAGTTAATGGCAGTATGTTAAATAAAGTCCATATATTACATAGTTCTCAAGGTGTGAGTTGCAAAGATAATAAGCTCAGATCATTGGATGTTTCAAGTGATTATTATATATTAACATTTATTTAGAGTGTTTATGCATACCTACATGGGTAAAAGAAAGAATATAATAACTTATATAGTTGATTGGTTATATCTTTTTTAAAAATATGAATATTTCATTGTTTATGTCATTCTCAAGTAATCTAAACTTCAGTGGTTTAAGTGACTATTACAGTATTAAAACATGGGCTAACTCATCCCATCTTAGTCAATCAAAAATTACTAACACAGCATTTCACTCTACATTGGTTATATCTTTTAAAATATATTTAATTTTCATGTGTATGAATGTATTGCCTGCATATGTGTAAGTGCACCCACATTGTACAATGCCCGTGGAGGTCAGAAGAAAGCATCAGGTCCCCTGGATAGTTATGAACAGTTGTTAGCTGCCATGTGGGTGCTGGGAATTAAACCTGGGTGCTCTGCAAGAGCAGTCAGTGCTCTTAACCACTGAGACATCTCTCCAGCCCCTGATTGATTATGTCTCTTAAGGTGCATATTAACAGGTTCATACCTATGAAATAAGAATCTATGTTACTAGTTGATTATCTCAGGAGACAGATGATTTCTAACTCTAGCTATTGTAATGGGAAGAGATTTGAAATAAAACATGACATTGCTTATATTCTCACTTATATAGTGTACAGAATAACATAGTCATTCTAATAGCCAGGATTAAAATGAAAATGCTGGGGCTGGAGAGATTGCTCAGCGGTTAAGACATGAGGGGTCAGTCTCTGTAGTGGTACTAAGTGGGATAAGTGACATGTCTCTGCTGCCTGGATATCAGCTGCTACAAAGGTGGTCTCTTTATTCTGTTCCTAAAGCATGGTTGGTTCCTGTCTAGAGCTGTAAGGTTGTGTTTAGATATTGTGGGATGATATTTAGGTCTTGGTCAAGGAAGTCTGAATGGTCTTATTTTAAATAAAGAAGAAAGTAACTCAAAAAGACCAAAAAAAAAAAAAAGAGTAAGATTTGGATTAGCTTATTTTACTGCCACATCAGCAATATAAACACTTAGTTTGACAATAGCTGTTTTATGAAGAGACCATTGCTCCATATTAACCCAAGTACAGTGACTAAAAAGAAATTAATTTAGCCAGGTATGATGTTGTTCACCTATAACCTGAGTTCCTCACCAGTTTGAGATAAGAAGATCATAACATGGAGGTCAACCTGGGCAACATAATAATCTCAAATATATATATATATATATATATATATATATATATATATATATATATATGACATATACAGATAATATATATTTCATATATTGCCTTTTGTTGCATAGAAAATCTGTGGCTCCAGCTATCCACTAAGCATTGCCTTCATTGTGGTGAATGAATTCTGTGAGCGGTTTTCCTATTATGGCATGAAAGGTAATTTTGTGTCCCAGAGTCCTCTTCACCTCACCTTTGTGGCTGTCGAGTCTCCTTATGCAATTGTTTCCATTGCCCATTCTCTCTGCCTTGGTACAAATTGGTCCTTTTCTCTGGCCGTGATGGTGTAAATGGCTCATCACATTTCATTTAATAACTTATGCCAGTCAAGATCAGAAGGGCCTACAGAACCAATGCATAATCAATAAAAAATGCCATTCTCTAAGCCTGCGCTTCAGTCTTTGAACTATGTTGTTGCTGGGAAGGAGAGAAGGGGATATTGGATACATGATATTATTCCTTGATGGCCTAAATGGCACTGTAGGTAAACAGAGATGAAAGGGATGAGTATTGTGTTTGTGTATTCAGGGTACCTCCATTTACTCTCATAATTCCCATGGACTCTGCTTTTACCAGTGACAATTCAGTTACTTCACTCATAGGAGTGCTTAAGGCCAGGATCACCTTTAAAATATTTTATTTATTAGTTTTATTTTATGTTTATGAGTATCTTGCCCACATGCATGTAACTGCACCTGTGCCTTACTTTGGCCATGGAGGTCAGAATAGGGTGTTGGACCCCATGGAACCAGAGTAACAGATCGTTGTTAGTTGCTCTGTGGGTGCTGGGAACTGAATTCAGGTCCTCTGCAAGAGCAGCATGTTCTTAATCACTGAGTCACCTCTCTAGACCCTAGGATCACCTTTAAAGGCCAGAGATAAAATATATTTTTCCATAAGTCTTTTTATTGCATCTATCAATTTGTCTTCTGGTTTTTGTTTTCTTTCATTTCATCTCAGCTGTGCTGACCCTGTATTTCCTGTATTTCCTGCATTGGAATGAAGACACCTCCACATCTGTGTACCATGCTTTCAGCAGTCTCTGTTATTTTACTCCCATCCTGGGAGCAGCCATTGCCGACTCGTGGTTGGGAAAATTCAAGTAAGAATGCTGATGGGTCTCAGCACCAAAAGTTTCATAGATTCACTATCTAGGAGGTTATTACTTCTACCTTTGTCTCCTAACAAAAACATACTCATGGGTGTGACAGATAAGTATCTTTCCAAGATAGACAACAGAATATCTATTTCTTTTCATATCAGCTTTTCTCCCCCTGTTGTTTTTACATCTTTTCAGCCAAGAGTTCCCCTTTAAAAATCTAATTTTAGTCATCTATTCTATAGTTTAAGATCAACAATCTTATTTTACCCCCATGAAGGTAAAGATTGTTATTCACAACTAAATTTATATTTGTAAAACTTTCATGTGATTATTCAGCACTTTGTCTTCTCCAGATTTAGCCATCCCACCTCTTTCAGTGTCTAATGATTTTTCTTTTCAGCTCTTCTATCGCCTCTGTTTATTTTCTTAATTTTTTGTAGGTTCCTTCTTAGGAATCTAATGAAGATTTTTTTTTGGTCTTTTCGAGACAGAGTCTCCCTGTAGCCCCAGCTGTCCTGGAACTCACTCTGTAGACCAGGCTGGCCTTGAACTCACAACGACCCGCCTGCCTCTGCCTCCCGAGTGCTAGGATTAAAGGTGTGCAATGAAGATTTTTATGAGTTAAAATAATAGCTCAATTTAGTTCAGTTCTTTTAAGTTCCTGAAAATAGAGCCAATAGGCATGGTATAAGGTTATTGTCATTCTTCATAACACTATCCTCATAGGATGGGCTTTTGATGTCCATTATCTAGTAATAGTCTATGGATTCATCATTCATAGATTTGTCTGAGCTAGCATTTCTCAAAATATACTCTGTTTAAAACATATAATGAATTATGGGGGAGAATAAAATTTTTATAATCAAATACATTTAGAAAAATTCTATGTTTTATTGGACTGAGAAACGATGTATGAAACACACAAAGCACCAATAAAAATATTTTATTAAAAAAAGGAAATGTCTATTACTGCCAAGTAAATGCTATGGGGTGAAAAATCTGTTTACCCGACTTACCATTGCTTCTATTCCTGTTTGCCAGTTAATTTTTTCTTCCTCCACTCCCTTCTCTTCTGCCATTGTGTATTGAGAACATTGTGTTACTCAAGTATCTGAATAGTACACAGATTGACTGATTTTATTCTTTCCATAGGACAATCATCTATCTCTCCCTTGTGTATGTGCTTGGCCATGTATTCAAGTCTTTGGGTGCCATACCAATACTTGGGGGGAAAATGCTACATACGTGAGTAAAATCATGGAACCAACTGAACCATTTGTCTTGCATTAGATTGGTATATGTCTCAGGAATTTGTCACAGATGACTTTTTATTTTATTACCAGAGATGGTCCCTGATCTTCCTGTTTACAGTTCTATTACCAAGTTAGTTAAGATAAAAAAATCCAACACCCTCTTCTGACCTCCATGGCATTGCATGACACAGGTGCACAAACCCTACATGCAGACAGTATATTCATACACATAAAAATAAATAAAAATTAAAAAATTAAACAAAAAACTTTATAAGCATGCTGGGTATGGTGGTGCATGCCTGTTATCCCAGCACTCGGGAGGCAGAGGCAGGTGGATCTCTGTGAGTTCAAGGCCAGCCTGGTCTACATAGTGAGTTCCAGGACAGCTGGGCCACAAGGAGACCCTGTCTCAAAAAGACCAAAAACCAAACAAAAACCAAACAAAAAACAAAAAACAAAAAAACCATTTATGAGGAATTAAACTCTTTCTTACATTATTTGGAATCTTTTTTTAAAGTAAGCATTCGAAGACTTGTGAAATGCTTGGTATCCTTTTCATAAAAACTCTTCATCTGCTTGAAAATGAATAAAACTTATATACCTTCTGTCCTCTCTCACCTCTTAATCCATCTGTGCGTGTGTACTCCATTAAGGAATTTTAAAATGTATTCACTTATGTTACAAAACTCCTATCAAAACTTGGGATATTTCTATTTTTTATTTCATATATTCCCATTTCACTGTCCTTTATTTCAGGTACTAGTGTTTATAGAACCAGAGACATTTGATGGATTTGGTTCAATTATTAGACAGGATATAGTTGTTCAAGAAGCAGTTCATCTGTGTTTATGTTATAAGGTGCACATATATTAGATGCCTCCTTATTACTGCTCCATAAAAATCATTGATACAACTCTCATTTATTTTGATGAATTTTAACATTTTTATTTTGTAGTTATAAGTGTATTTAGATTAGGGTATATGAAATCTTCTAATTAAAGTGCTAAAATAAGATTAAGAATTGGCAAATGTGCTAGCTTTGGAGTCCTTCAATGTCTGCAGCTATGTGTTACATGCAAAGGGTAAATGGAACCGTTAGGAACAGAGTCTTCCTATGCAATGCATTTTCTAGCAAAGACTAAAACATTACAAAGAGGCTAAGTTCTCATGAGTATGTCTTGGATTGAAGGCAAGTAAAAAGTGCCTACAAAGTAGAAATGTAAAGGATATATTGACTTTGAATGCATTTTTGTCTCATCTGTATCTTTATAGTCAGTCTTTACAGTTGGCTTAGCATCAACACAGTTGGCATCCTTACCTCTCCATTTCAGAATCTTATCATTGGTTGGCCTGAGTCTAATAGCTCTGGGGACAGGGGGTATCAAACCCTGTGTGGCAGCTTTTGGTGGAGACCAATTTGAAGAAAACCACGTAAGAGTCTTGTTATTTCTGTATTTTTTTTAAGAGTATAAAGTCAGCATCAAAATGTGGTACTTGTCAGGCAGCCATCTGCTAATATGGATGTAATTCCGCTGGTCAAATTCTACCTGAGGAATTGGGTTCAATACTGGATAATGGTCAATATCAGAGAGAAAAACTAAGTACCTTTAAAGAAAAGTAACCAGGGTGGTAGGTGAACATGGAATATGAGGAAAGACAGAAGAAAATGAGGACATATAGATGGAATAAGATAAGAAGCAAAGGAGCTGGGATGTGGCTGTTGGAGGGTAATTTTGTAGCATGCGCAAAGCCCTCGGTTTGATTGTAAACTGGGTGTTGCGTCTCCTGTCTGTAATACCGGTACTCAGGAGGTGAGGCAGAAGGATCAGAAGCTGAAACTCATCCTCAGTTACATATTTATTTCAAGGCTAGCCCCGGATGAATGAAACCCTGTCTCAAAAAAAAAAAAAAAAAAAAGAAAGAAAGAAAGAAAGAAGAAAGGAGAATAATATATATAGCTGTTTATAAATGGGGGGGTGACAAAGTTTAAATATGAGAGCAATAAGTGAAAGCAACAGGAAGTCAGCTGCCTGCTTAGTAGAAGGAAAAACTTCAAATAGAGTTGGTAATAATGAGCTTACTTTCATTGAGGTTGAGCTTACTTTCGTTGAGGTATTTAGCAGAGGCAGGCAGATCTCTAGGAGTTCAAGGCCAGCCTGGTCTACATACCAAGTTCCAGGCCAGCTGGGGCTACAGGAGACATTTTCTTATAAAGACAAAAAAAAAAAATGACCAAAGCAAAAATGAACGAATTTGAGGAAGCAATAACAAATGGGCAAAAGGACAGTCTATTCTTAGATCAGTCAACATTTCTAGTTTCTTCCCTTTTATTCTACATTGTTCTTGTATGGCTCTTTATCCTGGTTCTGTTTTCTCTTTCTTCCCTCCCTAATGTTTGTGCACATCCCACTCCTTCTCTGTGTTGTGTGACCCCATTCCTGGGTAGATGTGAACAAGTATCTATTCACTCCAGATAAAGAACCAACAACACACCAAAGTTATCCTTTTTGTCTCCACAAGTCCAACTTGATGAACCAAAGAATTTTATTGTCTCAAAGACAGCTACATCACCAAAAGTACATGCAAACATAGGTGACAGCTCACGAAAGCTGGAAACCTGGGGCTCACTGTACAACCTGAAAGCAGCTCAGCAGGATGGAGAGTGTCTCAGGCAGATCAGCTGCTCTGAGCCTCTTCCAGGTGCCTCTGCTGGTCTGAGCTTCCTTTAGGCAGCTCAGCTTATGGGAGAGTGTCTCTGAGCAGTCCTTATGGCTTATATAAGCTTGGGGATGGAGGAGTTTGGAGCATCTGGTTAATTTCAGGGACTTCTTGAAGCCTTTGAATTGTTTACTTCCTGAACTTAAAGATTCTCCCTACAGGATGGAATGTTTCACCTTCCTTTAGAGATCTGTGTCTTAATGACATTTTATTTTGGAGGACATTCTACACAGCATTTCCCCCATCCTCTGTCTAACATAATGTCTGCTCTCTTTCTGCCTCTGGTTTCTCTTTCTGTCTTGTTTTCCTATGCTTCTCCCACTATTAAGACAATTTAGCTCATTTGCTACTCTGTTTAAGGGTCCATGGATGATTACTACTTGTTGATACTGGAGAAATAAACAACCTTTGACAAATCAGATTCTATGTACAATGAACTGACAAATTTAAAGTGTAAACTAGGTTTAAGTGGGAACGAGAAGAGGAACCCAAACACATCATAAATTGAAGATGGGGAAGGACTAAGATTGTGCTACTTTGTGTGTTTGGAAAACAGCTAAAGTGCCAGAAGGAAACACAGCAGTATACAATGAATCACCTATAGAAACTTTACTTGAAAGTTATTTTCTTTAGTAGCTGACCACAGATGTATTTCATTTAATGGGGCAAACCAGCACCCAAGATTCTGCAAGCCATTTCTAGGCCCACTGACATCCATTTATACTCTCTGAAAGATCTCCCTTAGGTATTAGTTGAACTATCCCAGTGGGTCACCAGCTTACTACACTCTCCTAGATTCTGGTCCTGTGCCAACCACACACTCCACAGAGTGTATTACTCAAGCCACTTGCTTGAGAAATTTTGCTTAATACAGTCAATAAATATTTTGGGGTATGTAATATATGCTAGCTGCTGTTCTAGGCATTATAGAGTAAAATTTCTGTCCTAAAGGAACTCACAAAACACTGAATAAAACAGATGTTTAATGCAAACAAATTAATATTATAGTAGATATGTATAGGATGCAAGAGTGATAGTGAGGGCACGATTGTTGAAGTAAGATTGTACTGGAGTTTAGAAGTAAATGCTTGTTAGGTCAGCCAGATAGTATTAAACAGTTGATGTTTTAGTCAGATGCTATGGAGGACAGTGTCTGAATCTTGTTTATCTCCACCTGAATCTGAGCATGGAGAGGGAGTGAAGCTAAGAGACACATTGCACTGATGGTTTCTCTTATTTGTTTCAGGCAGAGGCACGGACTAGATACTTCTCTGTCTTCTACCTCTCCATCAATGCAGGGAGCTTGATTTCTACATTTATCACCCCTATGCTGAGAGGTTAGGAGCCTTTGTGTGGGACTGAATGTGTAAGGCTTTACTCTGGCCAGCCAAAAATGTGTTCAAAGCTGGCCATGGTCCATCTTCTCCTTTTATATGGGTTTATAAATATGTGAGAATTTCTTTTTGTCTTGATTTTTCTGGCCTAAAATAAGGTTACAGATTATATATTGAGAGCAAAAGAGGATATCCATGTGTACACCCAAAGTAAGAGCTTATAGACCAAAATATCAAAGATGGATGATT
Organism: Rhizomys pruinosus; assembly: GCA_009823505.1. Classification (NCBI taxonomy): domain Eukaryota; kingdom Metazoa; phylum Chordata; class Mammalia; order Rodentia; family Spalacidae; genus Rhizomys; species Rhizomys pruinosus. The sequence continues at coordinate 153,339 of VZQC01002316.1, forward strand.
CAGAGCTCTTCTTCTCTTCCTATTTTCTTCAGGAGATGTCCAATGCTTTGGGGAAGACTGCTATGCGCTGGCGTTTGGCGTTCCAGGACTGCTGATGGTGGTAGCACTTGGTGAGTAGAGTGGAAAAAAGGAAAGTAGCACTCTTTGAGGCCTGCCACATAGAAGGCTTCATGTTTAGTAAGCACTCCATTGAATCTCTACACTAATCCTATGAGGTAAGGATCTTCCTATGACTTTGGAGATAAATTATGAATGCTGTCAGAAACCATTTTTTAAATTTTTAATTATTTTATTTTATTTTGTCTTTTTCAAGACAGTGTCTTCCTGTAGCCCAGCTGTCCTGGAACTTGCTCTGTAAACCAGGCTGGTTCACAAAGATCCACCTGCCACTGCTAGGATTAAAGGCTTGCACCACCATGCCAGTGCTAGGATTAAAGGCATGCACCACCATGACCAGCTAGAAACCATTTTTTTAAGTGCTACAGTTATATAGCCAAGAAGTTTCCTAGGAGCTTTGAAAAAAAAATCCCTGCTGTAGCACATCTAGGGCTGCCAATCAGGAATTGAGGTATCTAAAATTTGTAAACATCTCTGATGATTCTAATGTATACTCAAGTTGGAGGTCCATTGGTCTTTGCTAATATGTTAGAAGAAAAGAAGATAATTCCTCTTCTCAACCTACTTTATATTGTTTGATACTTATTTTTCTGGTGATTAGAGCAATTTCAATTACCTGGGCCTTTTAATATAGCTTCTAAGTTGAATATAGCTTCTATTTAATTTAATATAGCTTCTATTTTTGCTCTGCAAAAAAGAAGAAATAAACTTTCTATTTAATATAGCTTCTATTTTTGCTCTGCTCTGCAAGGTAAAAACAAGACTTTCCCTGAACACAATGAGTAAGACTAGTTGGACAAGTAGTTGAAAAATAATGCAACTGACCTAGAGTGGCACTCTCTTTAGCACTAAGAACCCTTTCCTGGAAAAGAAGGGGTGTGTGTGTGTGAGCCTGTTAGTTTAGGCAAGTTCCCTAAGGGGAAACTTGGGTATGATTGTTTCTAATCATTGACCTGGAAACCTGTTCTCACTCTGAGCCTCAGGGTGACACCTCTCTGGAACATATCTACATAAAGAGCTCAATAGAAGAAAAGGAGCCCAGAGATTCAATGTTTGGTCTATTTTCTACCAAAGAGGCTGAGATAATACAGTTCCAAATTCCAAAGAAATTTATTCTGGGAGAGCTATAATCTCTCTACAATACTCCTTTCAGTGCCAAACATTTTCCCAAGTATTTTCATGCTTTTTCTACTCATTAGTATTATATCTGTTTCTCTGGATCATTACCAGTAATAATATTTAGACATTAAAGTAATTTTGAAACTCAAAAAGATGCTGAAAGTAAAATATTTTACAAATTAAGTAGATGTTGTCTGTCATTATTAGCCAAATACTTAATTTTATAAGTGCTAATAATATTTATTATGTGAGGATTTTTGTGCTAAGTATTGCAGTTCTATTTAAACAGCTGCAAGATACATACTCTCAAAGAGTAAGCTAAATGAACAGGAATTTATTATAGAGTACAAGTCAGTATCATAAGTGGGGAACCATAGAGAAATCCATGGAACTTATAGAATGGATATATGAGGGGCTGGAGAGATGACTCAGTGATTAAGAGTACTGGATGCTCTTGCAGAGGACCCAGGTTTGAATCCCTCCACCCACATGGCAGCTAACAACCATCTGTAACTCTAGTTCCATGGAATCTGATGCCTTCTTCTGGCCTCCTTGGGCATTGCACAATGTGGGTGCACCTACTTACATGCAGGCATTACACTCATACACATGAAAAAATAATAAAAATAAAATCTTAAATTTTTTAAAGGGCTGTAGGATTAAGTGTTGGAGAGTTTTAAGGGTTTGCCTGTAGAGAAGACTTCTAAGAGCAGATCTCAAAGACGACCATCAGTTAATCAATGAGAGGATTACAAGTGATAAAGAAAGAACATGTGTTTGGTGTCTATAAGATGAGAGATAGTATGAGTGTTCAAAGGCCTTGAGAGAACTAAAATTATCTGGAGCACAAATAAGAAGGACAAAGAGCAATTGCCAGAAACCAGATAATAAAGGGTCATTTAAACCACTAAGGAACTAGACTTTTATTTTTCAATGGCATTTTAGTTCACAATGATCCACACTGTGGTGAAGGGATCGAGTTGAGGATGAGGTAAGGTGTATTAGTTACTTTTCACTGGCTGTGACAAAACATCATGATCAAGGCACCCCATATAAGGGTTTCCATAATGGCAGGGAAGGCAAAATAGGAAGATGATAGCTCACATCTTCAAGCACTAGCAGGAAGCAGAGAAGGCAGATTAGAAGTGGGGCAAGGCTATGAATTCTCAAAGCTCACCCTCAGTGAGAGATTTCCTCTTGCAAGACCATGCTTTCTATCCCTCTGCAAATAATGCCACCAATGGGGACCTAGTGTTCAAATATTTGAATCTATGAGGGACATTCTCATTCAAACCACTACATTCCTCTCTCTGAAATAGGCTCCTGGCCATCTCATAATGCAAAATAGATTTAGTCCAACTTTGAAAGTCCTCATAGTCTTTAACAGTCTCAACATTATTCAAAAGTCCACAGTCTCTTCTGAGACTAAATGCAATCTCCTATCATAATTCTCTGTAAAACCAAAAAGTAAGTAAAATATTTTCAACATACAATAGCATAGGATATAGATTACCATTCCAAAAGGGAGGAATAGGGACATAGTAAAGAAATATAAGACCAAAGCAAGACTGGAAACCAGTGGGACAAACACTAAATCCTGTATCTCTTTGTCTGATGTCTAAGACTTTTTTAAAGGACTCAGATGGCTCCAGCCTTCCAGATTTTCTGCCTGCAACATACATATTTCTCTTGGGTTGGTTCCATTCCCTGTATACATCTCTTATTGGCAGCTGTCTCATGGATCTGCCATCCTCAACATCTTGTGATCTCTATTACAATCCAGGCTTCACTTTCATAGCTTCTCAAAATGTCCTATTGGAGCCTCCTTGACTCTCAGGGCCTTTCACAGTGACTCCATCACTGGTGTATGTTGCCTGGCCTTAGCAGCTTTCTGACACCAAGAAAGAAGACTTCAGGATCTCCTCACTCCTGAATCTCTCATGCCTCCAAAACCAGTACCAAGTGAATGACACTGCCAAATTCAGCTGGTAGCTTGGAGTGGATTGTGACACTCTTCATCCACATTAACAACAACTTTTCTTTCTTTTTTGTATTTTTGAGACAGGGTAATCCTGTACCTTCAGCTGGCCTGGAATTCTCTATGTAGATCAGGCTGACCTTGAACTCGAAGATCTGCCTGCCTCTGCCTCCTGAGTGCTAGGATTAAAGGCATGAGCCACTATGCTCGGCTAACAGCAGCTTTTGTATGTTGAAGCAACTGCATTTTAGGTGGAGAATAAACCCCCTTAGTTCATAAGTCAGAAGCTCAGCTAGGTGGAGTCTTGCCCTTAGGGCTCCCAGTGCCTTCCAGGAGACCTCTCCTTACAGGACTTTTTTCAGAACCTGCCTTGGATGCAACATTAAGCTTACTGATGTTCCTTTTTTCTTCAAATTGTACTTTTTTGGAGGGAGGTTTGAGGCTCAGTCTCATGGAAATCCACCTCCGTCTGCCTCCCTAGTGCTGGGATTAAAGGCATGGGCCACTACACCTGGCTTCGAACTATATATTTTAAATTTCTTTCTACTTGCTATTTTTTGCTGTAGATCTGTTAAACATCACCATTAATAACAATACCACAGATTCAATGATAGGCTATTTTGAAATTTCCTTCACCAAAGAAATTAGTCCATTACCTTTAAATTTAGCCTCAAGCAAGGTCTTTAGGACAGGGGCAGAAGACATCCAGATTCTTTGCCAATATATCATAAGAATGGCCTGTAGTCCAGTTGGTGTTTGAATCTTTACTCCCCCTGTCTCCGAAACATCTTCAGACCAGCCTCTACATGTCAGGCTCCTATTAGAATTACTGATTAAGCTCTATTTACAGCATTCAACTGATATTCTATTCAATATTCCAAAAATTTTCAACAGTCCTCAAAAAAAGCAAGCAAGGAAGCATATAATAGCCCCCCCCCAACACATATAATCAGTTCTTCACACCAACAGCCAGCACAACCAGGAGATGATTCCAAATTTTGTCAAATTGACAGCACTAACTAGCACAATGTTTTTTTAACCAGCATAGATTTTTTAATCAGAGAGGCATCATGTTGAAAATGCTATTTTGGGCCATACATGATGCCCAATTTATTTAACCTCAATTTTTTCATGTTTCATATGGAAACAACAGTATAGATTCTGTTAGCTTAACACAGTTGAGGTATATAAAATGCATTATGACTGGTTTATAGTAATAATCCTTTAATAGATACAGGATAATGATGAATTTAAGTAGAGATTTTCTGCTGGGAATTTGGGTTTATTGGTCAGATTCTGAAAAGAAAGTTTTAATCTGACATCAGACTAAAGAAAGAACTGATTAGAAAATGACAAACAAGTTGATGGTGATTTCAATATTCCAGGGTATAAATGTTGTAGGTAGAGCAAGGGAGGTGGCAATGGTAATATAAAAGAGAGGGAAGATGGAGTGAAGAAAGAAATTCAAGCAGAGTTGGTAGCACATCAGATATGGAGATGGACAAAGAAGGAGAAATTAAACAAAGACGACTTCCATCTCTGTAATCCCATGGAAATCTTCACAGATATCTCTCAATTAGTTGACCATGATCTCTGAAGTTAAGCAATGAAAGCCAGTTCTCTCTTTATGATATTTTCTTCCCATTCCTATATGTCATTCTGTCCTTTGCACTGACACACTGAGTATACAAAATGTGAAGGTAAGAACCCTGTTTGTCTGTCAACTACAGTTGTCTTTGCAATGGGAAGCAAGATGTACAGAAAACCACATCCTGAAGGAAACATAATGGCTCAAGTTATCAAATGCATCTGGGTAAGTACATGAATTGCCTGCCCACCTTTTTTCAGTAAAAAGGAAAGCGATCCTATACGCAGCACATGGCTTTCCTCAATGATCTCTGTTCTGTGTGCACGCCTTTTGACAAACTGTGTTTAATGGATCTTCTGCTTAAGTTTTTAGAAGTAGCCACTTTTTTGGTCTTTTTTTGGTCTTTTTGAGACAGGTTCTCCCTTAGTCCTAGCAGGCCTGGAACTTGCTCTGTAGACCAGGCTGGCCTTGAACTCACAGAGATCTACCTGCCTCTCAAGTGTTGGGATTAAAGGCATGCACCACCATGCCCAGCAAAAGTAGCCACTTTTTAAATTGGCAGAAATCTTCTGAATACATTTATGTACGATTCTATCAGTAAATAAGGAAAGATAAAATTACACCTCAAGTATTCTGAAATTCAGAGTTTGGTGACATAAACAGATGGAGCAAGTCATTAAAAGTATGTGTGTTTGAGGGAAGGGATAGCGAATTGGAAAACAAGAGGGCAATTTCCCTTTGTCTCTGATATCTATCTTCTGGCCTAGTTTGCTATTTCTAACCGCTTCAAGAATCGTTCTGGGGGCATTCCAAAGCGACCACACTGGTTGGACTGGGCAGCAGAGAAATACCCAGTAAGTTAAAACTATAGAAACATTTCACAGCCCTATGAAATCTTTCCAGCCTCTTCTTTTACTGTCTTTTTATTATATATATATATATATATATATATATTCTTTTTTAATAATTTTATTTATTTCTTATGCATATGAAATTACTGTCTGCATTGCAATCTGTTTCACCAGTGTCGCCGCGGAGGTCAGAAGAGGGTCTCGGATTCCCCTGGAACTGGAGTTCTCCTGGAATTGGAGCTTCAGACGGTTCTCAGCCGCCATGTGGGTGCTGGGGATCGAACCCGGGTCCTCTGTAAGAGCGGTCGGCGCTCTTAACCGCTAGGCCATCTCTCCAGCCCCATATTTACCATTTCTACTCTAAGCAAGAAAACCACATTTGGGACTTGTGACAATTCTGCCTGCTATTTCTTCCTCCCTACAGAAGCATCTTATTATGGATGTGAAGGCACTGACCAGGGTACTGTTCCTTTATATCCCACTGCCCATGTTCTGGGCTCTTTTGGACCAGCAGGTAATAGTTTTTATTTTTTAAAGATGCATTTTCCTGCAGGCACTTTCTTCCCATAGGAAAGGGATTTCTTATAATAGAATCTATCTGTCCCAGGGCTCACGCTGGACACTGCAAGCTACCAGAATGAATGGGGATTTGGTGAGTTGACTGATTTTCCAGAGAAGTGTATTATGTTCTTCATCCTACATGTTAAAGAAAAATAATTTATTTGTGATTTTTCTTAAAAACTGACAAGATCATTAGAAAAATGCCTCTGAAATCACTGGGTAGGTAAAGATAATCAAAGTTAGTTGGGTTAGAAATGAAAACCAGAATCTTGCTTTGAGAAATCAGGAATATAAGGATGGAAAATGGTTAAATGCTCCCAAATATGTGCTAAAAGGATAGCAAATGCATACAGGCCTGATTGTTGATTTTTTTTTTCCATCGAAGCCTGTCCTGGGATATACTTAAAAAGTTGATTGTTCCATCAGGTGTGGTGGCACACGCCTTTAATCCTAGCATTTGGGAGGCAGAGGCAGGTGGATCTTTGTGAGTTCAAGGCCAGCCTGGTCTACAGAGTGAATTCCAGGACAGCTGGGGCTACAGGGAGAACCCGTCTCGAAAAGACCAAAAAAAGAAGTTGATTATTCCTACTACACAACTTGTTCTATCAATTAGGCAGGATCAAGCAGGGGACCTGTGGGAAATATTAATAGAATATTCTATATGTGGCTATGGGAAGAATGGGAACGTTGTAAACATTCTTTTCTCTTTCTGTTTTTTAATGCTCACCAATTGGTCTCTCTGTTCTAAATTGTTTCACTTCTAGGTTATTATACTTATAGAAGAAGAAAGGGTGGAGTGATACCAGATGCCTCCTAAATATAATTTCACCTCTCCCTTCCTCTAGTTGTCGGGAAGTTACCATGGTGATTCTGTTGTTATTCTATAGAGAGCAACTTTGGAAGTTCTGTGTGTCAGTTGGAGTCTTCAATCTGACCACAACAGCTTTTTCTTCTGTTATTACCACCCATAACTGCAGTTGATGAGATTAATTAGAACACACCAACTTTATCTCCCCAAGTTAAAGAAAGTGTAGTTCAGGTTGAGCACCCCAATCTAAAAATCTGTAATTCTGATTGCTCCAAAATCCAAAAACTCTTGAGCATTAACATGATGTCACAAATAGAAAATTCACTACTAAAAAATTGTTATCTTCAAGCAATTGTACGAGGCATATATGAAACACAAATTAATTTCATATTTAAACTTCAGGCCTTATCACCTCACCCCCATGCAAACATGCTGATGTTTGTAAATCCCAAGCATTTTCGATAATGAATACTTAATCTGTATATAGAAAAGGACCTTATTATCATTGTTCAATGTCTATGAGTCACACATGATCACATTCCACACGCTGTTCTTCCCTTCTTGGCTCAGCTCCAGGACTTGTCTCCTGCCTGCAGGCCGACAGTTTCTAGGCTTCCCCCTCACAAGAAGTGGGGAGGGAAAACCGCAGGAGATCACACAGGAAAATAGCAGACTCACACACGTGGAGAGCTGGAGAGATAGTAACTCCATTTATTTTCTGTCAGGAAGGTCTATATATTGAAGGCTACTGTGCTCTGGGCAAGGAAGTAGGGGGCAGGTAGAAGGGAGGGGTGAACCACCAGCTCCAGTTTGTGCAACAGGTAACTAGAGGTGTGACATTTTGCTCAATGACTCAAGGGAAGGGGCCATCCGGGAACTTTGCAGAGATAGGGTGAAGCAAGAATCATTGCAATATCCTGAATCTTCCTGCTACAGATAACTCTGAATGCCCACAAAGATATCAGATAACTGGATATCTTCTGGGACAGGTCTTACAAGTTGTTGCTTCAAGCTACACACAAAGTTTCATTCCCACACCTTCTCTCTTGACAGAAGCCATCCCAGCCCTAAATATCCTTGTCAACAAAGCACAAACCCTGAACCAGTGATCTGATGAAATTTCTTTTATGTTCTCTGCTATCAAGATGAATGATCTAAGTTTTTCCTTGTTGTCCTCCATCTCCTAACTAATTTATTATAATGTTTCAGGGCTTTTTTGTGCTTCAGCCAGACCAGATGCAGGTAGGAGACTTCTCTGTAGGCCTGGGCATGCCTTTCTTTCCTCATCTGTAATGCCACCTGCAGTAATGAGGTTAACAATCACAATCTGATGCATTCCTCATTGTGCACAGAGAATGACCAAGCATAGAGAAGAAAACTTTAAACCTTACATTTTTCCTTTATATCTCTTGTTATGGAAATAGTTTCTGCTCAACTCCAGAAATTGAGTAGGAGCCCTCAGGTAACTTATCACCACTGAATTTTCTTTCTCTGCCAAGGCAGTGTAATTGGAAATATTGCTGAGTTAAGTATGAACCTGGAGCTAGGGCTGTAGTTCAGTGGTAGAGTGTTGGCCTGGCATGCAAGATGCCCTAGGTTCAATCCCCTATACTACCTAAACAAAATATGAACCTTTGTTGCCTGAGTGAGAAAGTCAGACTCTCTGCTTACTTTCAGGATATTTTAAGCCCCTTGTTAAAAAGATAAAGGACATGGGGCTGGAGAGATGGCTCAGTGATGGCTCAGTGGTTAAAAGCGCCAACTGCTCTTGCAGAGGACCTGGGTTCGATTCCCAGCACCCACATGGTGGCTAAGAACCATCTTTAACTCCAGTTTCAGGGGAATCCGACGCCCTCTTCTGACCTCTATGGCATTGCATGGCACAGGTGCACCAACCTACATGCAGACAGACAGTACACTCATACACATAGAAAATAATAAATAAATAAATAAAAATTAAAAAAAAAGAAGATAAAGGACAGGCTGGGCAAATCCCAGCACTCAGAGGAGTCAGATGCAGGCAGTCTCTGTGAGTTCAAGGCCAGCCAGGCTTGACTACATAGTGAGTTTCTGCCTTGAAAAGACAAAAAAAAAAAAAAAAAAAAAAAAAGGAAGCTATAGGGATAGAACAATTCCTAAAACGACTGACAGAAAAGCAGGCTCCCTGGGGATATTTGGATATTAAGATGCTATACAAAGGAAGTAAGGCCTTGGGTATAAAGGGACTGAGCAATGTGTACTCCTTGATGAAAGTGTGTGGCTGTAAAAAAAAAAAAAGTGTGTGGCTGTGAGAGAGTGTGAATAAACAGATGAGAGCCTGAGCTCACATTCATGACAGAAGACTGTTTGCATTAATCCTTTTGACATATTGTTCCAGGTGCTAAATCCCTTTCTGGTCCTTATCTTCATCCCACTGTTTGACCTTGTCATTTATCGTCTAATCTCCAAGTGTGGAATTAACTTCTCGTAAGTGCTCGCTATGCCACGTGTGACTATGCACAGTGACTCAATGTTTGCTCAATTTGGTAAAGATTCAAAGCCTGTATGTTTCTAGTAGTGATGTTTTGTTTTGATTTATCATTTGTCTGCTTCTATTTTTCCACATTAGACTAAGACTAAGAGCCTATTAATGTGGAAAAGTAGAAATTATTCCTAATTGATTGTCAATACCAGTGCTGTGGTCTTGAGTGCAATGTTGAAGGATAGGTCTAGACTTCATGGGAAATCAAAAGTATGTGAGATCAGTCTCCTAAATGTCCTTGAATATTGCTTCTTCAAGAAAGTCTAGAGAGTCATTCTTTCCCTTCACCACAGCAAGGCAGAGGGGGTGCCAGGAACTGAGTTCAGGTAGTCAGCTTTGGCGACAAGTGACCTTACCCTCTGAATCATCTTGCTGGCCCAAGTCCAGATGTTTTGATGACAACTAATTCCTTTAAATCTGTTGTTTTTAGGACACTAAGAAGGAGCCTGATAGACTGAGTTTAGAACTGTTTTAAAAAGTTTCTCACTGTACCCTATCCTATACTAAATAGAAACTATCATTTGTAAAGTTTGGCAGAGAATATTTAAAGCTTCCTTCCATCTCTGATTAATAGAAATTTAATTGTGAAAGTAGAGTGATGATCACTTTACCATATTCAAATGGCCTTGTCAGTTACTTATTGGGCAGGTATTAGAGAATTTAGGACCAAGTACTTTGCAACCATAAATCAAGCACAACTCCTTCAAAGGAGTTAATAAGAGAGCTAGAACATAGCCAAGGATAACTGTTACACAGGTGACAGGGTAAATGACCCAAATGCCAGGGAACTATAGAGAATAGAGTCTTTCCTGCTGCCAGGACCAACAAAGACTTCTGAAAAAGAAAGCAAGTTAAAAAACTCTAGCTTTTGACATACAGTAAATGCTCAAGAAATCTTATGTTACTATTATTTTTAGTATTATCAAACATAATCACAAGTAGAGGTATGAAAAGTGCTATATTACAAAGAAGAGTTGTTTAATGTGACACTAGTAAAAGAAGAAACTATGTATGAAGAGGAATTCTAGAGAATACTTTGAAAAAGGATTGATATTAAATTAGAAAAGATCTTTAAAGAAAGGCTAAGGAGTATGGTGGGTTTTGCATTTAGAGTGAGGGACACATATGATGGTTTCTCTGTTTCCTCTGCAGATCGCTTAGGAAAATGGCCGTTGGTATGATCCTAGCATGCCTGGCATTTGCTGTTGCAGCACTTGTAGAAATAAAAATAAATGTGAGTTCAATGAATATTCATCTCCCCCTCTGCCCTGTTCACTCTTCTTACTTGTTCAGTCTTGATTCTTTGGCACCTACCACAGTACTTGTTTTGCAGGAGGTGCATAGTAAATATTCAGGGCAAGTAGAACAGTAATGCAAAATGAGGCCCACTTTCCATCTGAGTGATTCATGACTTATTTTCTGGGAACTCCAAATACTAATACCCAAGATATCTAGCCAACCTTTTAGAGAACAAAGGTTTATATGATAGCTTTGTAGATACGTAAAAAAATTTCTTTTGGCAATCTGAGGCAAAATCGATGGTGGTTTTGTTTTTGTTTATTGTTTTTTGGGGGGATCTTTTTTGGTCTCTTTTATATAGGGTCTCCCTATAGCCCCAGAGGGCCTAGAACTTTCTACATAGATCAGGCTGGGCTCGCTTTTACAGAGATCATCCTGCCTCTGCCTCCTGGTTGGCCTGCAATTTACTATGTAGACCAGGCTGGCCTTGAACTCAAAGAGATCTACCTGATTCTGCCTCTTAAGTCCTGGGATTAAAAGCATGTATCACCACACCTGGCATTGATATTTGCTATATAGAGCTTGTGTGTTCCCCCTTCAAAATGTCTTTTGAGATGTCTCAGCCAAATGCTCTTTAGAGGGATAAAATTGCATCTTCTTGGCTAGGAGGACTAGGCTGCGAGGGACAGGTCTAAGATACATGATCTCATTGTATCTAAAGAGTCAGGTGGTGGTGATTCTAATACATATTATCTGTCTGTAAAGGGAATGACCCAGCCCCAACCAGCTTCCCAAGAAATTTTCTTACAAGTCTTGAACCTGGCAGATGGCGAAGTAAAGGTGACAGTACTGGGAAATGGAAATAATTCTCTTTTGGTGGAGTCCATCAAATCCTTTCAGGTGAGGTATGGACCTGAATGAATTAGAAACTGTATGCTATAGGTCTTCCTTTATTGTTTTCTTAACATTAATTGTATCATAATCATTTTCCCATGTTCTTAGATAATCTTTGAGAGCACAGTTTTAATAAATGCATAATATTCCATCCTATGGATGTAGTTCATTTAAGCATTTTCTTACAATTCAGATTGGGCTTTGTTGTTGTTGTTGTGGCAATACTGGGGATTAAATCTAGGGCTTAATGCATGAAATACATGCACTCTAACACTGAGTGGCAGTCTCAGCCCTGCAAGTTTTTTTTTTATTATTAAACCTAATCATACAATTAACACCTTTTTTCAAATCTTTATGTGTGTATGCTTCTATTTCCTATAGTAGTATATTAGAAATAAAACAATTATTTTAAATAAAGAAATGACTGAGGTGCTATGAAACTGTGATGTCCACGCTGTGGTAGAAAGTAAGTATTGTGGGTTCTTCCCTTTACAGAAAACACCACGTTATTCCAAATTACATTTGAAAACAAAAATCCAGGATTTATACTTCCACCTGAAGTATCACAATCTGTCTGTCTACAATGAGCATTCTGTAGAGGAGAAGACTGGGTATACTTTGATCATTCAAGAGGATGGGAAAAATATCTCCAGTATTATGGTACATTAAGGAACTACTAAAATTCCATTTTGAAATAAGATGACTGGTCACCAATATCTTACCAAGTTGCTGACTGAAGATCAAATGTTCTGATTCTAGGTTCCTTTTGTCAACATTTACAAATTTTTGCTTTCCTTTATTATAGGTAAAGGATATAGAAAGCAAAGAAGCCAGTGGGATGTCAGCCATCAGGTTTGGATGTCAGGCGGCCCCCTAGCTACATCTTTCTCTTGAATCTTGGCTCTCTTCTGATCTTTGGGACTTTGGATGAAGAAGCTGTACATTTCACTTGTTATGAGAAAGGATTATCTCTCCTAGATGTCAGACGCAATGGAGTCTGGAGCATTTTCTAGGATAGTGAAAAACAAATAGGCATGCTTTCTCCCACTAATATGGATACCCTGTGTTCTCTACTGCAAAAGTTTTCTCCCTAATATTATCTGTTTATCTTGCTCTCTGGAAAAAGAACTGTAAATTTCTCTCAATACCAGACAAAGCTTTAGAAGCAAGCTAATATTCCTCACTACATTTTTGGTTAGTTGGATATCTTTTTAAAAAATATTTTATGGGGGCTGGAGAGATAGCCAATGGTTAAGAGCACCGACTGCTCTTTCAGAGGACCCGGGTTCGATCCCCAGCATCCACATGGCAGCTAAGAACTGTCTGTAACTCCAATTCCAGGAGAACTCCAGTTACTGGGGAATCTGAGACCCTCTTCTGACCTCCATGGCATTGCACGACACGGGTGCACAAACCTACATGCAGACAGTACATTCATACACATACAAAAATAAATAAATAAATATATTTTATATATTTTATTTTATGTGTATGAGTGTATTGCCTGCATGTATGTAAGTGCACCCATGTCATGTAATGTTTGTGGAGGTCAGAAGAGGGCATTACTTGGAACTGGACAGTTGTTAGCCACCACATGGGTGCTGCAATTTGAACCCAGGTCCTCTCCAAGAGCAGTTAGTGCTGTTAACAGCTGAGCCATCTCTACAGCCTCCAGATATCTATCTTTTAAAATATATTTTCTATTCTAAATTGACTGAAGCTTTTAAAGACTTGGTTTTAAACCCAGATAAGGCTAAAAGTCTTGTCAGATGGCAAGAAATAGAGATAGAATATTAAAGAGGTCGCCTGTCCTCTGTGGCAGAAACTAGACACAAAATAGACAAATACCCATGCCTGTGGCACCAAGATCAAGTTTTAAAATTAGAGAAGCTGGGCATGGTGGTACATGCTTTTAATCCTACCACTTGGGAGGCAGAGGAAGGCTGATGTCTGTGAGATGGAGACCAGCTGCTCTCTGCAGCAAGTTCCAGGCCAGCTTGGGCTATAGGAAAATGATGATGACAACAACAGCAACAGCAGCAGCAGAGGCAATAAAACAGAAGCTGGAAACCAATAGGTCTGAGAAGAAATAATTTCTACATGAATGAAGAATGTCTTGAAACCCAAGAATCAGCATTTAGGATGCTAGCAGGAACTGCTTTTCTTAACCTTTGAGTTAGAAACCAAGATTAAAATTGTCAAAATAGAAATATACAAAAAAAAATCTTGAGAGAGTAATCTAGGAAATTAAGCTTAAAAGATAATAAAGAAGTTTCTAGAAGGGCCCAAGATTTCTGAAGACTGAAATACAGTGATAACCACCTTCTGTGGACTGAGTCTCTAAATTTTGCATGAGTCAAATTACACTTCATTTAAAAGAAGATATCAGTTTTATGTAAATGGTGTTATATCTTATTTATATTTAAATTTACATTATTTTTCTCCATAAACTCTCAGCTGATGAATTCTACTGTTAAGCAGACTACCATTAAAGACTGAGGTAGGTAGAGATAGATCAGTTGATAAAGTGCTTGCAGTGTAAGCATGATGACCCAAGTTCAATCCCCAAAATCCATGTAAAAAGCCAAATGTGGGGCATGCACTTGATCTGAATACTGGGGAGGCAGACACTGGCAGATTCTTAGGGCTGGTGAGTTAGCTAGCCTAGCCTAGTTAGTGAGCTCCGGGTCTCAGTGAGAGACCCTGTCTCAATAAACAAGGTGGATGGCCATCTCGGGAACAACATTCATGGTTGATCTCTGACTTCCACACAGACACACCTTCACAAACATGAACATGTGCACACTTCCACACATCATGCATACACACAAACATACAGAAAAAAAGAGGGAAAGAAATTATATATTCCTAAACTAGATTAAAAAGGAAAGTCAGAAAAAAAGGAAAGTCAGATTATATGAGTGACTGTGGCAGTGACCTTCCACAATGACATCTGTTGAAGATGTGCGGATGAGTTAATACTTCAAGAAAACTCAGAAAAAGTTCAGACTAGTGACTGCTTTGACATGCAACTTTATTTGTTTGTTAGTTGATATCTGTATCTTATACCTTTTATGTACCAGACACTGTTTTAGGCATTTGGGAATATGACTATAAACACACTAACAGAGGTCCTTGTTTTGGAATGTTTTCTGATGTGTAAATCCTTTGTCTGCCCTCAGGTTTATTAACACTTTGCATAAAGATGTCAACATCTCATTGGGTATAGATGTTCCCCTCAGTGTGGGCAGAGACTATGACGTGTCTACCTACCAAATTGTGACAAGAGGAGAGTAAGAGCTTTGCCCCTGTGGACATCTTACTTTTATTGAAAACTCTTTTTCTAATGTTTTCTTTGTATTTTGGTGGAGGATGTGGACAGATATCTAGGCTCATAGAAAGAATTCTGCTTCCTATTAACCCTTGTCTCCTCTCAGTCTTATCTTCCTTTTCATAGATCTGCTAGTTAATGAGAGTCGTGATGCCATACTCTGTCCTTAATATGGCCCATCTCTGTGAGGCTCACAAGGGTTATTCTTGGCTTTGACTTCTGCTCCTGGGTTTCTCTCATTGGTACCTCATTACTTAGAATGTACTTCTCAGATAAACTGTTTTATATTGTTCTGCTAAGTCAGAAGATTTTTATGAGCAAAGTTCATGGGTTTAAAATCTACAAAAGAAGATATGTAGAGTCTTTATTCAGGTGTAGGATTTAAAAAATTTACTTGACTCCTGAGCTCAGACCAGAAGCAGAAACTTGGCATGAAAATAACTTAGCCCTTGAAGTATCTCTTGTCAAAGAGAAATGGTGCCTTTATTACTTTCCTTGTCATCAACAGAGAATTGAGATTACTCTTCCTGGGAGATAGGAGCTTTTCTAAGCCATGCTGCCCATTCTAAGCATAATCTTATCTTGTTCCAGATACCCTGCAGTTCTTTGTAAAACAGAAGATAAAGACTTTTTTCTGAATTTAGGTCTACTAGACTTTGATGCATCATATCTGTTTGTTATCACTAATGTAAGTAGCTTAAAGACACCTCCCCTTCCCTTTATCTCTCTGTTTCTCTGTATCTCCTTTCCCTGTATACACACAGAGATACATACACTTCCTAGGATCTTCTTGGTGAGGATATTGCAAAGGAAAAGACAGGATCACACATCTGGTAAAAAAGTGACAGGTCTTAGGTTAGACTTTCCATGACTGTGACAAATACCATCTAGAAACAGTTTAAAAGGCAAAAAGATGTGTATATAATTTCATGACTTCAATTATTTCTGTCTGTGATTGGATGGCTCCATTGCTTTTAGGTCCATGGAAGAAACATCAGGAAACATTGCAGAAGAGGGGGCTGAAAGATAGTAAGAGCCAGGGCTGGTTCATGAACAGAGGGAAGCAGAGACTTTCAGGCCACTGGAAGCTTGCAGATGTGAACTTGTGGTGATGGTGGCATTGAGCACAGGACCCATGCCAACTCAATCAGACAAGGGTCCAGAGTAGAGCAAGAGAAATGGGTGGCAGGCTGGCTCTAGACTGGGACTGGGAGATTGATTACTACTGGGGGAAGGAGAGTAGGCCTTACTTACAATCTCTAGATAGGTTGACTTAGACCCCAGTGAATTAATTTGCACCAAAGGACATCTGGGTACAAATGCTTGACTGATTAGGACTTAACATGTATGGTGGAATACATGAGGTCCAGTGGGAGAATTGGGGGGCATGGATGGGAAAGAGGATCTAAATTTGATGAAGAACTGTTGCATGAAATATACAAAAGCTCAATAATTTTTTTAAAAAAGTAATTGTCAGCTGGGCATAGTGACACACACCTTTAATACTAGTACTTGGGAGGTAGAGGCAGGGATGAGATCCAGCCCAGTCTACATAGAAAATTCCAGGCTAGCTGTGGGTACAGGGAGACCTTGTCTCAAAAAAAAAAAAAACCCCAGGAACCAGAGCAAGGAATTTCTCCATTTCAATTTGGATGTCAGTCTTGAATTTGGTTTCACCACTTTTGACCATATTAAAGATAAAAGAGCAATGATATGTTGTGACAGAAACCCAATCCATTTATTTTACTTATTAATTAACTCACTCCTTTTGCTCATGTATTTTTATAATGGAATTATTTTTTTATGGTTTGGTACCTTTATTTTTATTTTTATTGATGCTTTGTGTATTTCATACATCATTTTCCAATTCAGTTCAGGCATATATCCCCTTCCCTTCCCCCCACCCCACCCCTACCCATCCCAGATCATGCATTCTGCCGTAACTTTTCTGCATCTTTCTCTGTTTTTTTGTTTTGTTTTGTTTTTTTTTTTTTAACAATAAGTGATAATTTGTGAGTACAAGCATCCTTCATGTAAAACCAATTTGTGAGCAGTTGTGCCCAAACCCACACAGCTCATAGGTCCCACCATTCAGCAGGGGGTGCTTATTAAGTGAAATTCATATACCATACAATTTATCCACTTAAAGTATGTAATATGTTAATAATATATTTGATATACTGGTATTTATTCAATATATAAGAATATTCAATGGCATGTATTTAGTGGTTCCTAATAGACCAAAGTTGTGTACCTTTGGAACATCTTCCATCACCTCAAGGAGAATATTCAGACCTATCAATCATTCCCCTTTTCTTTCCAAACCACTACTCATAGGCAACCACCACTCTGTTTCTGTCTATAAAATTTCCTTTTCTGAACATTTCATTTAAATTGAGTCATGCAATATGTGTCCCTTTGTGAATGGCTTCTTTCATGTGGGATGGTTTTTCAAGGATCATCCATGTTGTCACATATATCAATACATCACTTCTTTTCATTGTCAAACAATATTCCATTGTATATCATGTTTTATTTACTTATTCATCAGTTGATGTGCATTTGGTTTTTTTCCATCTTTTGTGTCTTATAACTCCTGCTGTTAGGAACCTACCTATGCAAGTTTCCATGGAAATCTATGTTTTCATTTCTTTTTGGTATATACCTAAGAGTAGAATTCCTTGGCCACATAATAACTCCATGTTCAACCATTTGTTGAACTTTCAGAATTATGCAAAGAGATTTTGTTATTTTATATTATCACTAACAATATATTTGGGTTATAGTTTTCTATATCCTTCTCAATGCTCACTTGATTTAAAAATTTTTTTTATTTATTTTTGTATGTGTATGAATGTACTGTCTACATGTAGGTTTGTGCACCCATGACGTGCAGTGCCGTGGAGGTCAGAAGAGGGTGTCAGATTCCCCTGGAACTGCAGTTAAAGACGGTTCTCAGCTGCCATGTGGGTGCTGGGGATCAAACCCGGGTCCTCTGCAAGAGCAGTTGGTGCTCTTAACCACTGAGCCATCTCTCCAGCCCCCCCATTTGATTTTTTTACTAAAGTCATTTTAGTGGATATATTTCCCTGACAATTAAGGATCTTTATATGTAATTTGAGGCCATTTGTATATCTTCTTTAAAGAAACATCTGTTCATAACCTTTGTCCAATTTCTGAGTTATATTTTCCTATAGAGTTGTAAGCATTCTTTAAATATTTTAAGTATACATGTTATCAGATAGATAACTTGCAAATTATCTTGTTCAGTAGATTGTCTTTTAATTTTCTTATTGGTGAGGTATATGTTGAAACACAGTTATTTTTATTTATTTTTTAAATATTTTAAAACTTATTTATTTATTTATTTATTTATTTATTTATTTAATTGTATGAATGTACTGTCTACATGTAGGTTTGTGCACCCGTGTCGTGCAATGCTGCAGAGGTCAGAAGAGGGTGTCGGATTCCCCTGGAACTGGAGTTCTCCTGGAATTGGAGTTATAGATGGCTCTTAGCTGCCATGTGGGTGCTGGGGATCGAACCCGGGTCCTCTGCAAGAGCCAGTCGGTGCTCTTAACCACTAGGCCATCTCTCCAGCCCTGAAACACAGTTATTTTTAATTCTGATGAAGTTCAATTTATTTGACTGTGATTTGGGTATCATACCTAAGAAATCATTGCCTAATAGATATCACAATGACTCATGTTCATGATTTCCTCTAAAAATTTAATCTCTTACATTTAAGTCTTTAATTTACTTTCAGTTATTTGTTGTATATAAGGGCCTTTTTAAAACTTTATTTTTTTATTTTATGTGTTTGAGTGTTTTGCTTGCATGTATGTTCAATGCCTGTGAGGGACAGAGGAAGCCAACAGATCCCCTGGAACTGGAATTAAGGACAATTTTTAGCTACCATGTGGTAGATATCTATCACAGAATGCTGTACTTAGGCTAATCCAGATTGCTGAGAAGCCTGTTTCTTCTTTTACTCATAAGGTCACCAATCAAGGTCTTCAGGCCTGGAAGACAAGAGACGTTCCAGCTAGTCAATTGTCCATTGCATGGCAGCTACCACAGTATGCCCTGGTTACAGCAGCAGAGGTCATGTTCTCTGTCACAGGGCTTGAGTTTTCTTATTCCCAGGTAGGATGTTGCAAGAGTAAGGGAGGAGTGGAGGTACTCGTTAAAGGATAGTGGGTTTTGATTCTTCCACTGCTTGAAATAGGCATGCCATCCTGGCCAAGGCCTCCATCTCTTTGGTTCATGGGTTCCACATATGACCCTGAACAGTTATCATGATTTCGAAAATCATGAGAGTGCAGCATATGGAGGCTATGTTGTCTGGGATCTGGGGAAATCAAAAAAACACTTAAAGATGAAGGGCTTTGGATGGAGTCAGACTGCTCATGTTCATGTTAGCTGCATGAGTTATGGTATAACCTGAAGCAAGTGAATTATCATCTCTCCAATGATCTCTCTCTCTCTCTCTCTCAAAATTCTCTCAAGCTGGAGTTATAGGTAGTTTTGAGCCATTAAACATGGTGCTGGAAACTGACCTTGGGTTCTCTGAAAGAGCAGCAATAGCTCTTAAGCACTGAGCCATCTCTCTAGCTCTGTTTTATTTTGTTCTGCTTCCTATATGCTAATAATATGACAATAGAATTTATCTCCTAAGGTTGTGGTAACAGTGTTACAATATGGCAAATTAAATATTCAATTAGGAGATCCACTTTATTCTTACTGTGACATTAGTACCATCCTAGGAATCAATGTGCTAGCTGAACTTGAGGGGGCGGGGATGGGAGTATGGAAATTTTCCTGGGAGAAGTTTCATGGGGCAAGTGCATGGAATAGAGAGCTTCTTTGCTTACAGACTTGTCCTCCCTAGGCGCCATCTAGCATGAAATCTGTGCTCCAGGCAGCCTGGTTGTTGACAGTGGCAGTTGGGAATATCATTGTGCTTGTTGTGGCACAATTCAGTGGCCTGGTACAGGTATGGATCTGATGAAAACAGTTTGCGTCTACCCAGATTTTTCTCCAACTTATTCTTCTCCCTTTTCCCAGCCCTTAGCCTCTAAATCTCCCATTCAGTGCTATGAGGCTTAGATAGCAGACATTGCCAGGAAACAGGTATATGCATGTGGCAATAACAACCACCCTGTACCTGTGGGAGGGGAGGCCAGGGAACCTGGTGTTCATCCCAGGAAAGTCTGCCTCACAGGATGATCCCTTAGTCATTAAGCTTCCCAGTCCCCAGCCTGCACAGATCCTTTTTATGTCAGGTTCCCCATGATCTTCTCATGTTTCTTTCTTCCTACAGTGGGCTGAATTCATTTTGTTTTCTTGCCTCCTGCTGATGGTCTGCCTCATCTTCTCCATCATGGGCTACTACTATGTTCCTGTGAAGTCAGACGATATTCATGGGCTAACAGATAAGCAGATTCCTCATATTCAGGGGAACATGATCAACCTAGAGATCAAGAATACAAAGCTCTGATGATTCCCTGGACTGATAACCCTGGTTTCACCATCACTTATTTTCAAGCATTTTTTTCTTTTCCTAGTGGGTTATGAGAAGGATGTAGCATTCTGAGTTATCTCTACCTTTCTACCATAATAGAGGTAACACTAGGAGTAGGTTTTCTAATATATCTTTAATCAGGAACCCAAGATTCTATGTCCTTCAAGTTATCAATGAGTTCAGTAAATGTTAAATAATGTTACTCCAGTTGGTTGGTATCTCCAAATGGAAAGACAAATGTAGAATTGAGATAAGTCTCCATGGGTATGCAGTTTGGAGATTCCTTTATCGGGCATCTGCTATTTAGAAGGGATGGCTCAACTTTTTGAAGTATTGGTTCAGTAGCAAAAATGCAGAATATGTCAAGTTTCTGTGCCAGCAGTGTAATTGCGATATTCACAAAGAAATCAAGAATGGTATGTATGGTATGATCTGATATAGTGAATGGCTTGTCAACTATTAAGCTTGATACCATCTAAAGTGGCAGGACATAGTAGGCCATTTTATTAATGGAAGAAACATTTATATATGGAAGAAACATCTTTCTTATTACCACAGTATTTTTATCTACTTACCTAAATGCCCATTCTTCAGTACTGACAGATCCTGGAAACCACATTTAAAGAGTAAACATGGTCATGAGGAACGAGAACAAGTGTAAACTGTAGAGCTCCTAGAGAGCTATTCACTCTACTGTACATTCCTCTAAAAGACTATGATATTTTGGCCCTAAACTGTGCTCTTTTGTGGACATCTATTTAAGAAACTGATTATGTTTTTGTTTGTTTGTTCATTTGTTTTTTCTTTTTGGTATTTTCGAGACAGGGTTTCCCTGTAGCCCCAGCTGTCCTGGAACTCACTCTGTAGACCAGGCTAGCCTTGAACTCACAAAGATCCGCCTGCTTCTGCCTCCTGAGTGCTAGGATTAAAGGCGTGCACCACCATGCCCGACAAAAACTGATTATGTTTTGAACTTAGAAAAAAAATTGTTATTGAAGATTTGTTACAATAAGCAAAATAAGATGTAATAATAAAACATAGCTGTCCCAGCAATATTAAAAAGCCTAAGTCCAATTTTCTTTAAAACTTTTTCTCCATTTGGCTTCTTCATTATGAATTTTTCCTGGTTTACTTATCCCATAATTTTTATTTGTAATTTATCCCTGAAGTCGTGGACATTTTCTGTTTATTGAGAAGGAGTAATACTAATACCTAGGTTTAAAGTTCTAATTGTATTTGGGGCTGGAGAGATGGCCTAGAGGTTAAGAGCACCGACCGCTCTTACAGAGGACCCAGGTTCCATCCCCAGCACCCACATGGCGGCCCAGAACCATCTGAAACTCCAATTCCAGGAGAAATCCAGTTCCAGGGGAATCCGACGCCCTCTTCTGACCTCCGCGGCATTGCAGGACATGGGTGCACAGACCTACATGCAGACAGCACATTCATACACATACAGAAATAAAAACAAAACAAAACAAAACAAAAGTTCTAATTGTATTCAACAAATGGGCATGGTCCTTCATGAAGATCCTATCAAAATGTATAGGTGGGCAGAGCATGTTCTGTTTGTGTGTTTGAATGAAAAAAGTTGAAAAACATTACCTCATATGCAGTGAATGGACTGAGGGGCAGGAATATCATGACCAACCAGTATGCTGCTAGGAGAAAAATTTCACCACTTATGCACTAAACACCTCATTCCCTCCCATTCATTTTATTCCATTGTGTCCCATCTAGAGCCATGTTGGGTCTCACATTGTTAATAATGTAACAGGTTCTTAAGAGTATTTGCTCCAGTTTCCTAATTTATTTATTTATTTAATTTATTTTTGTATGTGTATGAATGTACTGTCTGCATGTAAGTTTGTGCACCCGTGTCATGCAATGCCGCGGAGGTCAGAAGAGGGTCTCAGATTTCCCTGGAACTGAAGTTCTCCTGGAATTGGAGTTACAGACGGTTCTCAGCCACCATGTGGGTGCTGGGGATCGAACCCGGGTCCTCTGCAAGAGCAGTCGGTGCTCTTAACCGCTAGGCTATCTCTCTAGCCCCCAGTTTCCTAAGTTTTATATACTTTAGTTTTAATGACCAAGATCTCAGAAGTAGAGAAGTGATGGCAACACCATCCAGTTTCTTCAGATGTCTTGACGTGAACCTTTAGAAGACAACATGTTGAATTTTAAGCAGCTTTAACTCAAACTATTTTATGAATTTTGTTTCAAGAGATGTTAACACTAATCTGTGAATAAAAGTTTTTATGGACAAGTAAATTTGGGAAATAAGGTAAATGAGGTATATTATACTCTTGTAAATATTATATTTTCATGTTAGAAACTCTGAGGTATCTTTCAGTAAAGCCACCATGCACCTGATTTAACCTAACATGCTATAGTGTTCAGCAGAACACTGGTTTCAGAACAGTAAGGCAATTCTTCCTTGCACTTAAGGCTTCCCTGAAAACTTCCTACTATTGCCCTGGGGGCATAGCTCAGAGGCAGAGTATTTGCCTATGTGCACAGGCTTCTAGGTTCAATCCTCAACACCGCAAACAAACCAAAACTCTTCCTACTGTTGGTTCTGTTTTTTTTATTACAAAGAATAACAATAATTCCCTCTTTGTGGTGACAGTGTTTAAATTATTTGGGAGAGCACTCCTTTAGTGTAAGTTCCTTTCACGTTCACCAAGCTAAATATTCTCAGTTCCTTTTTTTTTCTTCCTTTTTGGATGCTTTGAAGATAGAATCTCCCTATAGTCCCAGCCTGGACTTGAACTCACCTTGAACTCACCTACCTCTGCTTCCCAAAGTGCTGAGATTAAAGGCATGTACCACTACACTCAGCCTATGCAAGACATAGCTTTGTCTTTTCATTGTGTGAGTTTCATTTTTCTAAAAATATCCTTTATTTTAAAGTACAGAAATTAAAATTATGATGTATTAATATGTATTATGCAGAACCAAATATATTCCAGAAGCACTTTTGTTAAACAAAAAAAGCTAATGTTAGGTATTTTTGCAAACTATATCATAATCTAAGCTTACATCAAAGTTTTTAAAGAAAGCTATTACCCACATTTTGAGTCCTATTCATTGAATTAGCTGCTGGAGAAACAAAAGATTAATAATGTGCTCCTCAAAATTTGCCTTTCACGTCTTAACTCCTTAGGAAGTAACGATGTATAGAAACAGAGCAATAAGAACTGTTTGCCCTTCCAAGACCCTCGCAGACCACTAGGAGACGCGACAATGATGCAAAGGCAGAGAATCTTTTAATCAGCAAGCTTGAGCTTGGGCTATCCCCATACCTGGTGCAGCAGGACTGGGGAGAGCCCCGAGACTCGTTACAAGCACTCTTAAAAAAAATTTTTTTTTTATTTATTTCTGTATGTGTATGAATGTACTGTCTGCATGCAAGTCTGTGCACCCGTGTCGTGCAATGCCACTGAGGTCAGAAGAGGGTGTCAGATTCCCCTGGAACTGGAGTTGTCCTGGAATTGGAGTTTCAGACGGTTCTCGGCCGCCATGTGGGTGCTGGGGATCGAACCCGGGTCCTCTGTAAGAGCAGTCGGCGCTCTTAACCGCTAGGCCATCTCTCCAGCCCACAAGCACTCTTTTAAAGGAAAAAATCGCAAGGGTGGGGGCGGTTCCATGCCTTGGCATTACAGGATTGGTGGGCTTGTATAACTTGGCAAAAAGCGCGAGCACGCTGGGGTACGCTGTGGGTTTGGTGGGCTTATAAGAGCCCTGAGGGCGGGGGTGAAGGGGGACAGGATTCAGGGTATATTTCCTGGAATTGTTGGGTTGTCTAAAACATATAGTTCCTAGGATTGTTGGGTATGTTGAAAACATGCTTATCTGGCCTTTGCACTGACCACCTGCAACAGTTATTTCAAAAACATATTTATCCTGATACCTGCACAGTCTTCCTGCAGCTCTATTTTTAACCTTATGGTATGGGTGGCAGTTCCCCCTTTTGTCTAGAATGGAGGCCTTGGTATGGTCAGCAAAATATGTTTTTAACTCATTGCCCTTCAGCACACAATGGCAAGAGTAAAGAACTAAGGTAGAGGATGCAGTCAGAGGAATCTAAAGATCACATCCTGAGACCTCTTGTGACCATGGGGAGTCAGGGGGGATATGGCTCAATGAATAAGGTGCTTGCTGTGCAAGCATGAGGATCTAAGACAATCAATCGCTGGGCGTGGTGGCACATGCCTTTAATTCCAGCACTCACCACTCAGGAGGCAGAGGTAGGCAGATATCTATGAGTTCAAGGCCAGCCTGGTTTACATAGGGAGTTCCAGGCCAGCTGGAGTTATAGGGAGACCCTGTCTCAAAAAGACCAAAAAAAGTATTCCTGGACACTCATTTGATCAACTTGATTGAACAAACAACCTGTCACCCCCTACTGGATGGTGGGACTGTGGGGGTTTGGGCACAACAGTCTGTAGATTGGTTTTGCACGAAGGATGCTTATACTCATGGACTATCATTTATAGCTAAAAAATGAAAAAAAAAAAAAAACAAAGATGCAGGACAGTTATGGCAGAATACATGATCTGAGATGGGGTGGGGGTGGGGGGGAAGGGAAAGGGAAA